>JADLZL010003916.1:0-172334 GCA_015844335.1 Chrysopogon serrulatus
CTCACTAAAACACTTGCATTAACTGGACATGAGCATAGTCATCATCTCATATATGCATATGCATGACAAGTTATTATGCATTTTCCATGTTTGAAGTCATGTAATGATCATTTCATGCTTGCTATGCTTGCTTGATACTATGTCATGACATGTAATGTTGCCAAATATGCTCTACAGTAGTTCAATGATACTTAGGACACTTCATGGAACCATAGTCATGTTGATCACATTGCCTAATTATACTCCTAAGTGCTACTTTGACCATGAATGCCTTCCAAAGTTGTTTTGTTTGACTGATTCAAAAGTGCTAATTAGAAACTTTGCATGTCAGTGCACCCTTAATGAAAGTTGTAGATAATTTAGTGAGGAACAAACTTTGTTTAAGGCCCAAACCATGAAAATGTGCGCAAGGTCCTCAAAAATGTACATCTTTACCAGAAATAGTGCTGTCTTAACCTTCAAAATTTTGGTTAAGTCTTAAACCGGTTTAGGTGTCTTTTTACCCCTGTTTAGCAGCTTGTAGCTTGCAAACCGAGCCAAACCAGGACAAGCTTCTTAAAGCAAAGTTGGAGAACACATATCCCTCTACAACTTCTATTACTGCACTTTGTGATGAATCGGCCTAGTTTAGAAGTTACAAGGACCTGAACTTGGCGGTTTCAGTCGAACCCAATCGAATTCGAATTCAGACAGGGAAGGGGGCAGTGGCCGACCGCGCGCAGAGCTTCGACGCCGCGTGGCGTGCGCTTCGCGCGTTGGATGCCACCTCGCCACGCCCGTGTAGAAGAGTAGAGGAGGGCGCGCTGCTCTACTCTCTCTCCCTCCCATTTCTCTCTGGCCCTCACTGCTCCCTCCCTCTCCTTCTTCTTCCCGGCTGAGCGAGCTGCAGAGGCGCCGCCGCCGTCATCTCATCAAATTCACGGCCGCCGTAGCACCTCCGTCCAATTCCTCCGCACCGCAGCTCCGCCATGGCTTCCTCTTGGCCTACGACCTAGCCCCGCCGACCTTCATCGCTAGGTGAGAGCGCTTGGGCCGTAAACCGCCGTGACTGCCATTGCCGCCGCCGAGCTCGAGCTCGACGCGGTTATGCTTGTCCGGGCCTCCTCCATCCCGTCCCTCCCTCGTTTGCGTCTCTCCTTAGGTCTAGGAAACTAGTGGCGCGGTCGTCGAGTTCTTCCGTGCAACCGTCTTGCCGGAACACGGCCGGACGCCGCCGCTTCAGCGTCGCGTCGCCGTCGCCGCCCCGCGGCCGGCCTTCATCTTGTGCTCGGTGAGCACCCAAAACCTGCCCTAGGGTTTCGCCTAGCGCCGTAGAAGCTTGTCCGAGGATAGTTTCATGCCGTCATGGCCTTCACCAGCGAGCATACCGCCATGCACGGCCGCCGAGCCGCCATTAGCGCGCCGCCTTACCTAGAAGCCGAGCACCCCACTTTTACCTACCTCATTTGGGTTCACGGCGATGTAAGAGGCCAACGGTGGTGGTCTCACCGCCGGCAACCTCGCTGACGGCGAGCTCTCGCCTGTTGACTGGCCGCCTCCCCCTCTATCTGGCCGACAGGTGGGCCCGTTGGCTCCAGGGGCCCCACGCGTTAGTGTGTTTAGAAATTAGGTTTTCGTTTATTATTTTTTCAGAAAATGCTTAAAGTTTCATAAATTCATAAGTGGAGCTAGGAGTGTCCAAATAATGTGATTCCAATTTTGTTATGCTCTCTGAGATGTCTAGTTTTTATTAAAAATATGAAACATGGCATGTTCTGCAGTAGATTTTGTTTGATCTATTTATTTTTTTCTATGCCTTGGAAAATGGTTAAATGCATAACTAATTATTAATTGGTGCTAAAAATATGAAACCAGTGGGATTGGCTTTGTTGTGACATGCTCTGTCTAGGAAAAATAATGGTTGGCTTGTGAACATGTTTTGCATGGCAGTTTTCTGAATAAGTTGATTTAATGCCTTGCTTCGTGAGATATTTGTCATGTTTTCTATGTACATGCTATTGATGTGAAAATTGTCACACTGTCTTCTTGTGGTTTGATGATGATAAGGAAATTATGAAATCTGTTTTTTGATACTTTTCAAATAGATTTGTGAATTATCTTCCTTTAAGCTTGTGTAGCTTGTTCTTTTGCTACAGGGAGTTGTACTTAGAATTTGAATGTGAAATTTGAACTGTGGTCTATGTGAGCTATGAGTACTCTACTGTAATTTTTGTAGATTTTTCTGGGTACTTTTACCATGTGCTCATTTGTGCCCTTAAATGATGGGATTAAATGAAAAGGGTGTTTTAGTTAATGTTTTATAGTGGCTTGTTAGGTTTTCTATTGATCATTAGTCATTCTTTAACTGTTGATTAAGTTGGGTGAGCTTAAATGGCAAGTTTGAACATGAGTAAATAATTAATTCTCTAATTTAAGCTTGTTCTGGACAGCTGGTGGCACTTTTGGTTTTGCATGCTTTAGATGGTGTTTTCTGACTTTATGATCTATAACAAAGTGGTAGACAATTCCATTATCTAGTTGCTGTTAAAATTTGAGAGCATTTGGTTGAGTAGTTTAGGAATTATAGTTATATCTTGAGAGGTTCCAGAAAAGGTGTCCTCTCTGGAATTTCTGGACAGATTTGGGGGACTTGCTCATTTGACCTTGTTACTGTTTGAATCTGCTTGTAAAGTCTAAATAGAAGTTGTAGACAATTTCATAAGCTTTCCAGAATGTCCTCTTGCATGTCTTTTGGAGTTATAGAACTCAAGTTACAGTTGTTTCTTGTGGCCACTGTTTGTAGGTTAGACATGCTGAATTGTTCTACAAATGTGTGTTGTCTTTGTGTGTGAAGTTATATCTTGTAGATATCTTGCTAATGCATATAAGTTGGTTAGGTGCAGGTTGTAATTCCTTAACTGATGATGAAAAGTTATATCTTGACTTGCTTGGTGAGTATTTGAGTTTCTTTGGAGAGGAGATATGCACCTACTCTGTAAATTAAAATGATTTGAATAGAGTCATCACCCTAGGTGGAGGGTTTATTGTTGTTGCTGATATTCATTCTCTTACATGATCATCATTTGCATTCATTATGCTCATTTATGCATTGCATTCAATAGGTTCGCCGAAGGGGGGTGACGCTGTTAGAGTTCGGGAGCCTGGACCAGGAGCACCCGGAGGAGGAGTAGGAGGAACCAGCCGACGAAAGCAACTCCATCGAAGAAGAAGAGCTAACTGAGTGCCCTAACCACGAGCCATCCACCTTTGTGAAAGGCAAGCTCTGGAGCATTCTAAGCCTCCCATCTTTTATAAATGCAATTGAGTACTTTATGTTGTTTATTGCATTAAGTATAGGAGTTGATTGAAAATACTTGCTGCATTTATCCTATCCTTGTCCAGTATATATGTTATACCCTGAATCCTATGTCTTAAGTTAGGATCGATGCAAATGCTTAGCCATGCTTAGACCGGTAGAAGTCGGGTGATATCCTGTCATCCGCGAGTTATAGGTGGTTACTTCTCTGGTCATGGTTGGCTATATGTGCTATCGTGGAAATGGACCATGTGTTAATTTAAAAGAAGACCGGACAGGGACAGTGGACCCTGTCTGAGTCGCTTAAGGACTGGAAGCGTTGTCCATTCTTGGTCATGTTGAACGCAGCCCAACACATAGTTGGCCGGATCCGAGTGTCTGACCGCGAAGCCAAGTAGCTCAACTCAAGACGGGGACGCGGGGGGCGGTTGGCAATTCGCGGGAAGCGGCATACTAGACCAAGGGCAAACATGTCTAACTGATCCTGGCGTCGTCCTTGGGATAGCATGGTTTGAACATCCTGGCTACCGTCTTTCCGGTCTTGCCGACATATAAACCGGACCCGCGCCTGAGTTGTACCAAGGGTAACCTGAGACGACCCTAGCTAGGTCTGTCTCGGTGTGTGTTGGGAATACCCCCTGAGCTCAGTTGAAATCGATTCGAATCGCCGTCTCTCCCGGATAGTGAGAACTTGACTATTGCCTCCGGCTGCGTAGATCTCACTAAATAATGATGGTTCTAATATTGATGATGATCGTGATGAAAGCTGTACTAAACTGGATATGGTTATTAATGCTTGTTATAATAAAGTGATTGTTTAGCACAGGTGCTCACTTAGTTGGTCTGCTGCTAGTATAATAACATGTTCCTCTAATGCTACATATGCCTTTATGCAAAATGAGTCAAGCCAACTCCACCAAAGTAAGCCTTCCATAATCCTTGGGGTCTTTTATTTCTGGTTTATGACGGGTAAGTCTAGCTGAGTACATTCTCGTACTCAGGGTTTATTCCCTCTTGTTGCAGATGATATTCTCTATAATGGCTTCTGCAAGGTATGTCTTCACCTCGCTGGGGATGATGGCTAGGTCTCGGGCAAAGATCAGTTCTGCTATCTTATCATGTGCTTTTGTGGGATGAACTATGAACCTGGCATGTATTTGAACTAAGTGTGGGTGTACTCTGATGGTTTCAAAACTATGTTGTTTTTACGCTACTTCTAAACTTGTGTTGTAATAACTAGGTACTTCGATATGTGATGCTACTTGCGAACTTATTTGTGAACTCTGATGTAATGAATGGTAAGTTATGTTGGATTGCGTTCGATCTTGGTTTGTATGTTGTTGGTTTGAAATCCTTCGAGATTTCCGGACTACCGGGATTATATGGGCCCAAGAGTGAAAATAGTTGCTTCGGCAATTGTTTCTGCGCTTGTGCTCTTATAATTTGGTCGGTTTTGTTACAGCTGGCTTCAGAGCAAGATTCGACGTAATTTACCATTTGTCTATTTGAAAACAAACGAATTTGTTTGCAAAAGGAAAATTTTGGGTAAAACATTAGGTTTATACTTAGGTTCTAAATCTGAAATTTAATTTACTACCATGCCAGTGGTCATCCCTTATGCCCTATTGAGGATTATTAGGTGGCTTATGTAAGTACTGACTTGGGGGTTTTAATTTTTGCATCGACGACCAGGCAAAGGTGAGAAGTGTGATGACCGCAATACGCTGCCCTGTGGTCCAATGGTGGAGGCAGCCTTCATATATGAAATAGCCATATATGTTGTAGATTAAATTTTTGTAGCTACGCCCAAGGTAAGGTGAGTTGTGAGAGCATGATCGTCCAACCGGCGGTTTAGGAAAGTGCTAGATTGTGATATTGGATTAATTGTATGTCAAAACCATGCAATTATGAAGATATTTAATTGTGGGTAAACTGTCGGGTAGTTGTGATACCGAAGCAAATGTGTTGGGGCACATTTGTGGAAAGTATTTAGCTTTTACTGCTTTCAAATGATTTTGTTGTTTGTGAATTATTATTGTGGGAACTGTTGGGCTGCAATGAATTTTCTGCAGGTACACTAACAGCGCAAACGTTTAGATCGACTAGTTACGCATAATGAGAGAACGTATGTATGCCACCGTCTAGAACGCTAGAAAAATAAATATATTCTAGGTTGTGAGGACGTTGGAACGTTTTATGCATCATGATTTAATACATTGCTTAATCATTATAAATTTCCCTCCCTTAAAGTAATCGTTCTGTTATTTCAAGGTTTTCTTACCCTTGTAATAAATGTCCTTCTACAGATGGCCTCCTCGTCCTCAGCTCCTCCCCAGCGTGGCCACCTTCTGGAGCACTTCGGCACTCCCACCTTGTTGTGGAGGGCGTTGAAGCTAGCGGGGTACACCAAACCCCCTCGATACTCCTGGATAGCTGTTGAGGGGCAAGGCTATGCTGTGACGCTAAGGATCAAGGAGAGGCCAAGTATTCCTCAGATTCAGCCTATCACCATCACCATGGGTGGTGATACTCTGTGGGAGGCAGTTCAGACAGTGGCTTTTCACATGCTCAAGAAGATCCGGTCAGATCACCCTGACTGGAGTTCAGTGGGACCTATTGGGAACTTTCCTCAGGAGTGCCCAACCTCCTGGACGGACTGGAACAGGACCCCACGCAGGCTCTAGTGCGCAACAGGGATGAGCGTGCAGGTAGCACTTGTGATGCAATGAGTGCTATGTATGCAGTCATGAAGCTTTCAGCAGATCAGAAGCATGGCTTGCAGGGTCGCTTGAATGCAGCATACGAGGAGATCAGGAGGCTTCGCACGGTAGCAAGGGAGAGGAATACACAGCTGAACACTACTTTTCGTGCTAGACTGGAGGCACGGGCTGAGGCACGTCAGGTGCGCATTCAGAGGCACCAGGCCGTGCAGGAGCGTGATGCAGCTATCCATGAGCGTGATGAGGCTTACCGTCTCGCTGAGGAGCGGGAGGAGGATAGGGAGTATATCATTGGGGTTGCCAACCGCCGTGAGTGGCGTTTTCTGGATGAGATTGAGGGCCTCCGTTGCCAGAATGACATATTGGAGGGGTACAACAATGCTCTTTATGAGGAGATCCACATGAGGCAGAATGAGATGCATCCTCTCCTTCCTCCCGAGCCACAGCAGGATCCAGGTGTCATAGCTGAGGATGATGAGATGGCAGCTGAAGAGCCTCAGGAGCAGGTCCAACCAGATGCAGCGGCAGAGGAAGCAAGCGATGACTCGGGTCTCGACTCCGAGAATGATGCTTAGACTAGCTCCTAGTTCTAACTAGCCCCTTAGGGATGCTTTGCTAGATGAATGTAATTCACATGTTATATCTCTCTTGAACATCCGTGATGTAATAGTAATTAGGCCGTGACTTTATTCGGACCTTTCTTTTGTTGACCTTGATGACTTGTTGGGAACAAGTGTTTCGCTCCCGGGGTGTGAGCTAATTATATCTATTGCACTTTGTGTTAAATTGATGCATGACTCGTTATCATTTGTGCTATTTTGTTGTTGATGTTGTGGAATGGAAATGAGTTATTGTGCCCTGTTTTATTGTATGAATGTAATTCTCTCCAATGAATACAGTTTGGCATAATTTAATCATTGTCTATATTTTATCCAAACATCAACACTGATGCTCACTTGGATATGTGATGCAGATGTCGCGCTATAACACCCGTGCGGGTAGTCTTTGGAGGAGGTCTTTGGTGTGGATCCCCCACCACCACCACCGCCTCCCACTCCACCGAGTTGATGGCTATGTTGGCGGAAGGACAACGGGCCTTGGCCGATCTTTGTTCGAGAATTGGCCAACCGTGATGGGCGTCGTGGACGTCAGGACCACGATCAGGAACAGTACAGTGATTTCAGGGATTTCTTGGGCACAAATCCACCTATTTTCAAGGAAGCTGCAGAGCCGCTTGAAGCTGATGAGTGGCTAAATACTATAGAACAAAAGTTCCGCATGTTGAATGTGCCTGAGAACATGAAAGCTGAGTATGCTTCGCATCAGTTGCAAGGACCTGCAGGAATTTGGTGGGCTCATCATCGTACCACCTACACTGCTAATGTTCCTATCACGTGGGAGCAGTTCTATGCCGCTTTCCGTGGGCGTTATATTCCACCGGGTCTCATGGTGATCAAGCACAATGAGTTTATGAAGCTAAACCAGGGTAACAAGTGTGTGACTGGGTATCTGCAAGACTTCAATAACTTATCCCGATATGCACCTGAATTTGTTGATACTGAGGCAAAGAAGATTGCCAGTTTCAAGCGGGGTCTTAGTCCTAAGTTGATGAAGACAATGAGTACCAGCAAGTGTACCACTTTCAATGAATTTATCAGCGATACTCTGACTCAAGAGAACAGCAATGCAGTGTATACCGCTTCTAAGAGCCGTAAGAGAGCTTTTGATGCTGGGTCATCTCAATCCAAGGCTCCTATGGTTTCTAGGGCTCCTTATCGCCCTCCCTCTGCACCTTCTCGCTATCGTCCACCTCAGAAGAAGAATCAAAACATGACTGGTTTTCACAGGGGTTTCACAGTTGCTCTGCCTAAGGGCTCTTCCAGTCAGCCTCGTTCTAATGTTCCACCAAGCAATATGCCATCTTTGGAATTGTGGCAAGCCGGGGCATTGGTCCAACAACCTGTCCTTATCCTAAGAAAGGGGGAGTCGAATGCACCTCGTCAAGGCCATGTTCACTATCTTGCTGTTGAAGAGATCCCTTTGGTGAGACAGTCCACGGTGGTAAGTTCTTAGTCAACCACCATCCTCTTTGTTGTGTTGTTTGATTCGATGCTTCGCATTCATTCATGAGTCCTATATTTGCATCGAGCACAACATGGAGATAATCAACCTTGAAGAGGGTAAATTCAATATTAGTGCAGCCGGTAACCCCGTGGCTACCAACCAGATAGTCAGGGGAGTATTTCTTGATATTGGTGGGTGAGTGTATAGTGAGACCTTTATCATCCTACCCAACCTAAAGATAGATATGATACTAGGAATGAGGTGGATGAGTAATCATGGTGTCCTTATTGATACGTCCACTAGAGTGGTTATGTTGAGAGATCCCAATAACCAAGAAGCTTTCCTAGTACCTCTTCCTAATTTTGCTGATCCAAGTCCTACGGCAAATTCCGTTCTTAGTGACAGTATTGCAGCCATACCTGCGGTATGCGAGTTTCTGGATGTCTTCCCGGAAGAGTTGCCCGGTCTACCACCTATGCGTGATGTAGAGTTCAAGATAGATTTAATCCCAGGTGCCGCACCCATATCTAGAAGGCCTTATCGGATGCCCCCTAATGAGCTTGCAATAATGAAGGAGGAATTAAAGAAGTTGATGACTCAAGGCTTGATTCGTCCTAGTTCTTCTCCCTGGGGTTGTCCAGCTATCTTTGTCAAGAAGAAAGATCAATCCTTGCGGATGTGCGTAGATTATCGACCTCTCAATGAAGTTACTATTAAGAATAAGTATCCGTTGCCCCGGATCGATATCTTGTTTGATTAACTCTCCCGAGCCAAAGTGTTTTCCAAGATTGATTTGCGTTCTGGGTATCATCAAATTCGGATTCGTCCTGAAGACATTGAAAAGACAGCTTTCTCAACCAGGTATGGGTTATATGAGTATCTTGTCATGTCTTTTGGTCTGACGAATGCTCCTGCCCATTTCATGTACCTGATGAACTCGGTGTTTATGCCGAAATTGGATAAATTCATTGTGGTATTCATTGATGATATCCTGGTTTATTCTGAAAACGAGGAAGAGCACGCCAAGCATCTGAGAGTGGTGTTGACCCAATTGCGGGAACATCAGCTATATGCTAAGTTCAGCAAATGTGAATTTTGGTTGAAGGAGGTTCCCTTCCTTGGTCATATTCTCTTAGAAAATGGCATTTCAGTAGATCCTTCAAAGGTACAACAAGTCCTAAACTGGAAGGCTCCAACTACCGTTTCTGAAGTCCGTAGTTTCCTTGGTCTTGCTGGGTATTACCGTAGGTTTATTCCTGACTTCTCGAAGATAGCCAAGCCTATGACAAAGCTGCTTTAGAAAGGTGAAGAGTTTGTCTGGACAACGAAATGTGAGTCCGCATTTTGCACCTTGCGAACGTTGTTGACCTCTGCTCCTGTCTTAGCTCAACCAGATATTGAGAAGCCCTTCGATGTCTATTGTGATGCGTCAGGCACTGGTTTGGGTTGTGTGCTTATGCAGGACGGCCGAGTTATTGCTTATGCTTCACGTCAGTTGCGGAAACATGAAGTCAACTATCCCACCCATGATCTCGAATTGGCTGCAGTGGTACATGCTTTGAAGATTTGGAGACATTACTTGCTTGGTAATGTGTGTCACATTTATACTGATCATAAAAGCCTGAAGTATATCTTTACTCAACCTGAGTTGAATATGCGGCAATGAAGATGGCTTGAGCTGATTAAAGACTACAACTTGCAAGTGCACTATCATCCTGGGAAGGCTAATGTAGTTGTTGATGCTTTGAGTTGGAAGTCTCATTCTAGTTCAGCCATTCAAGGAGATTACCACTTAGCGCCTCTTATGCATCCAGTTGTACTCCATAATATCACCCTAAGTTCCACCCTTACGAACAAGATCATTGAGGCCCAAAAGACTGATGTTGGTATTTTTCATATCAAAAAGAAGATGAAGGCCAAACCAACCACACGTTTTCGGGTCGATGAAAGGGGTGTCCTATGGTTTGATGATCACTTAGTAGTACCTAAAGACAAAGAGCTTAGACAGCAAATCTTAACTGAAGCCCATGCTTCAAATTTCTCTATCCACCCAGGCAGTAGCAAGATGTATGAAGACTTGTGGCCTAGATTTTGGTGGACCAAAATGAAGCTAGAGATTGCTGACTTTGTTGCTCGTTGCGATACTTGTTGTAGAGTCAAGGCGGTTCATCTTAAGCCGGTAGGTCCACTCCAACCTCTCTCTATTCCTAGCTAGAAATGGGAAGAAATTAGCATGGACTTTATAACGGGTTTACCTAGAACTCAAAAGGGGAATGATTCGATTTGGGTGATCATAGACCGCTTGACAAAAACTGCACATTTTATTCCAGTTAGTACATCTATCAAGCCTCATCAGTGCGCAGAGTTGTACATGGCTCAGATTTATCGGCTCCACAGTGTACCTAGAACCATTATATCTGATCGAGGCCCACAGTTCGTCGCTCGTTTCTGGGAACAAATGCACAAAGCACTAGGCACCCACTTGCTTCGCAGTTCTGCTTATCACCCTCAAACTTCCGGTCAGACAGAAAGAGTCAATCAAATTTTAGAAGACTTGCTACGGTCATGTGTTCTGTCTGCAGGAGGATCTTGGGAGAGTTGGTTGCATTTGGCTGAGTTCTCATATAACAATAGTTACCAAGAAAGTATTAAGATGGCTCCTTTTGAAGCTTTGTATGGGAGAAAATGTAGGACGCCACTGAATTGGGTCGAACCTGGTGAAAGATGGTACTATGGCATTGAGCTTATCCGGGATGCCGAGGAGAAGGTTAGAGTGATCCAGCAACACATCAAAGCTGCCCAGTCTCGACAGAAAAGTTACGCGGATAAGCGAAGACGTCCTATTGAGTTTGAAGTTGGTGACTATGTGTATCTCAAGGTGTCTCCCATGAAAGGTGTGCAACGCTTTGGAGTTAAAAGAAAGCTGGCCCCGAGATATGTGGGTCCCTACCCAATCTTGGAAAGAAGGGGAAGAGTAGCATATAAAGTCCAACTACCACCAGAGATGAGTGCAATCTTTGATGGTTTCCACGTTTCTCAGCTCAAGAAATGTCTTCGAGTACCTGAAGAAAGGATGGAAACACAAGACGTAGAGTTGAAATCAGATTTGACATATGAAGCTCGGCCAGTAAAAGTTCTTGATACCAAAGAGAAAGTTACCCGTAACCGAGTGATCCGGTTCCATAAAGTTACTTGGAACAATGAGAGTGATTGGGATGCTACATGGGAAAGAGAAGACTATCTGAGAGAAGTGTATCCTACGTTTGCCGCACAATGGTACGTGAACCTAATCTCAGGACGAGATTCCTTTAAGGGGGAGGGCTGTAACACCTCTGGTGTTGGGCTCACTAAAACACTTGCATTAACTGGACATGAGCATAGTCATCATCTCATATATGCATATGCATGACAAGTTATTATGCATTTTCCATGTTTGAAGTCATGTAATGATCATTTCATGCTTGCTATGCTTGCTTGATACTATGTCATGACATGTAATGTTGCCAAATATGCTCTACAGTAGTTCAATGATACTTAGGACACTTCATGGAACCATAGTCATGTTGATCACATTGCCTAATTATACTCCTAAGTGCTACTTTGACCATGAATGCCTTCCAAAGTTGTTTTGTTTGACTGATTCAAAAGTGCTAATTAGAAACTTTGCATGTCAGTGCACCCTTAATGAAAGTTGTAGATAATTTAGTGAGGAACAAACTTTGTTTAAGGCCCAAACCATGAAAATGTGCGCAAGGTCCTCAAAAATGTACATCTTCACCAGAAACAGTGCTGTCTTAACCTTCAAAATTTTGGTTAAGTCTTAAACCGGTTTAGGTGTGTTTTTACCCCTGTTTAGCAGCTTGTAGCTTGCAAACCGGGCCAAACCAGGACAAGCTTCTTAAAGCAAAGTTGGAGAACACATATCCCTCTACAACTTCTATTACTGCACTTTGTGATGAATCGGCCTAGTTTAGAAGTTACAAGGACCTGAACTTGGTGGTTTCAATCGAACCCAGTCCAATTCGAATTCAGACAGGGAAGGGGGCAGTGGCCGACCGCGCGCAGAGCTTCGACGCCGCGTGGCGTGCACGCTCGCGCGTTGGATGCCACCTCGCCACGCCCGTGTAGAAGAGTAGAGGAGGGCGCGCTGCTCTACTCTCTCTCCCTCCCATTTGTCTCTCGGCCCTCACTGCTCCCTCCCTCTCCTTCTTCTTCCCGGCCGAGCGAGCTACAGAGGCGCCGCCGCCGTCATCTCGTCAAATTCGTGGCCGCCGTAGCACCTCCGACCAATTCCTCCGTACCGCAGCTCCGCCATGGCTTCCTCTTGGCCTACGACCTAGCCCCGCCGACCTTCATCGCTAGGTGAGAGCGCTTGGGCCGTAAACTGCCGTGACTGCCATTGCCGCCGCCGAGCTCGAGCTCGACGGCGGTTATGCTTGTCCGGGCCTCCTCCATCCCGTCCCTCCCTCATTTGCGTCTCTCCTTAGGTCTAGGAAACTAGTGGCGTGGTCGTCGAGTTCTTCCGCACAACCGTCTTGCGGGAACACGGCCGGACGGACGCCGCCCTTCGCGTCGCGTCACCGTCGCCGCCACGGCCGGCCTTAGTCCCCGTGCTCGGTGAGCACCCAAAACCTGCCCCAGGGTTTCGCCTAGCGCCGTAGAAGCTTGTGCGAGGATAGTTTCATGCCGTCGTGGCCTTCACCGGCGAGCACACCGCCATGCACGGCCGCCGAGCCGCCATTAGCGCCGCCGCCTTACCTAGAAGCCGAGCACCCCACCTTTACCGACCTCGCTGGGTTCACGGCGATGTAAGGAGGCCAACGGTGGTGGTCTCGCCGCCGGCAACCTCGCCGACGGCGAGCTCTCGCCTGTTGACTGGCTGCCTCCCCCTCTGTTTGGCCGACAGGTGGGCCCATTGGCTCCAGGGGCCCCAGCGTCGGTGTGTTTAGAAATTAGGTTTTCGTTTATTATTTTTTCCAGAAAATGCTTAAAGTTTCATAAATTCATAAGTGGAGCTAGGAGTGTCCAAATAATGTGATTCTAATTTTGCTGTGCTCTCTAAGATGTCTAGTTTTTATTAAAAATATGAAACATGGCATGTTCTGCAGTAGATTTTGTTTGATCTATTTATTTTGTTCTATGCCTTGGAAATTGGTTAAATGCATAACTAATTATTAATTGGTGCTAAAAATATGAAACCAGTGGGATTGGCTTTGTTGTGACATGCTCTGTCTAGGAAAAATAATGGTTGGCTTGTGAACATGTTTTGCATGGCAGTTTTCTGAATAAGTTGATTTAATGCCTTGCTTCGTGAGATATTTGTCATGTTTTCTATGTACATGCTATTGATGTGAAAATTGTCACACTGTCTTCTTGTGGTTTGATGTTGATAAGGAAATTATGAAATCTGTTCTTTGATACTTTTCAAATAGATTTGTGAATTATCCTCCTTTAAGCTTGTGTAGCCTGTTCTTTTGCTACAGGGAGTTGTACTTAGAATTTTAATGTGAAATTTGAATTGTGGTCTATGTGAGCTATGAGTACTCCACTGTAATTTTTGTAGATTTTTCTGGGTAGTTTTACCATGTGCTCATTTGTGCCCTTAAATGATGGGATTAAATAAAAAGGGTGTTTTAGTTAATGTTTTATAGTGGCTTGTTAGGTTTTCTATTGATCATTAGTCATGCTTTAACTGTTGATTAAGTTGGGTGAGCTTAAATGGCAAGTTTGAACATGAGTAAATAATTAATTCTCTAATTCAAGCTTGTTTCGGACAGCTGGTGGCACTTTTGGTTTTGCGATGGTGTTTTCTGACTTTATGATCTACTAGCAAAACATGCCCATGCGTTGCAACGGGGCCCAATATATTTTTGAATAGGACTCCTAGACGCGAGTTGTTTTAACACGTATGAGCACTCGGGCGGAGCCTCTTGAAGGCGATTTGGGCCCCGCCCCCCTTCATTTGAACATGTACACACGATATACGTATTAGCTCTCTTCTTTTTTATATCTACTTTAAGATTCCCATCATACTATCTTCTTCTGGCTTCCGAGACATCAAGTCTCCGAACGTGCTGTCTCTGAATTTTCTTGTTGCTGCACCTTGGGACGTCATGTTTCCTTAAGGCTTCTTACCAAGCGATCTCTCTGTAGCTGCCCCTCCTTGCTTTTACCTCAGGCTCCGCCCGCTGCGTATGAGCATAAGTTATAAGTTCAAATCACATACGATTATGCATAAGATGCGAGGGCACAGTTTGAGAAGTAAAAAGCAAATCCTCAATACGAAGATGTAAGGGCATTTTAATGAGAAATAAAAAGTAGGTTCCTAATACGTCTTGGATCAAACTCCATATCATTATTAGACGCGAATTACTCGACTTGTATGAGCACAGGTCAAACGTCTAAATCATACAGAAGACATGGAGAATGATGGTAGTTTATCTATACCAATTTTTTTACCAAAGCTATATTTACACTTTTCTTCTTAGAAACCTCACTTAGCACGTGAACGACTTAGCATCATCATGATCACATCCTTTGCTAGCTCTTTCATGCTCCTCTCTCAATTATTGCTCGATCCGTCGTAGCCTTGTGAGTAGCAACACTCAATCTCTCTTCTGGTCTCCATTTATTGTTACGTTGAAAAATTAAGATCGGTCTGCAATCTCTTTTGGTCTCCATTTTTTTATTACGTGGAAATTAAGATCGTCCTATTTTATTTTATGGCTCTAGTTCTTGGTCCGATCTCTCACCTCGATCCTTCATCCGACGCCTTTGTCCCCTTTCCGTTCTCCCCGTCAGCCCTTTCTTCTTTTCGTGATCACCAAGGCTGCTTTGGATGCCGGCCGGTTGCCTCGCATCGCCGGTCACCTCCACTTCTCTCGGGGCCACCGACGTCACCCTCGTGCGCCTTTGCATCACGCCCCGCGACCGGATGACCGCGAGGCGCCGTGAGGCTCCTGGCTACCTTGTCGAATGTTCCCTTCACCCGCCCAGAGCACGGATGCTTGCCATCTCGCCACGTCCGATCTATCCTATCAAGAGACAACAGACGGAGGGGACGCCGGTATTCCCACCCGGCCGCCGAGCTATAAAAATCCCAAGCCGATCAATGCTATCCTCGATATCTCCTTGTTCACCGCCATCTAGCAATCCTCTTCCTTCGTTCACCATCTCCTCTCTCCCCGATCAAGGCGAGGTCCAGGAGGTTGCCCAGGTCAAGCCCGCATTGCCTGCCGTGACCTTCTTCTAGGCGCCGGGTGCCGAGGAGCGACCACCACCGTGATGTCCTTGCTGAGACAAATACGATGAGCCCTAGGAGCCACATGCCTGGTCATCCGCCATCTATCATCGCCATGCCAAGGGCGCTTCGCTGAGCAGCGATGGGAATAGAGCGTCGCACGGAAACCCATCGCAGTGTTCACCTCTCCCTCTCCTCCGTCCATACTGTCTTGGCATTGCCTGCTCGATCCGAACGTCGCCGCTCCACCACTTCAAGCTCTTTGTGGATCTGAACGGAAGGTGGAATCAAACGAAATATATAGCGATGCATAGAACCGAAGAGAAAAAAATAACTACAGTTGTATCTCGATCCGCACCTTATTTGTATCTGTTTTAACCGCGTGCACATATCTTCATCGTATTTGTGCCGGTCTCAACTATGTGCGTGGGTTAAAACAAAAAAGGAGAAGAATTTTTGTAGATTTAGTATTAGGGAGAGAAACGGAACCGAATCGATCTCTTAGATGGACGAAAAAAGAGGTGGACGAAAAAAATTGGCTGAAAGTTTTGCCTCTTTATTATTAGGTATAGATAACAAAGTGGTAGACAATTCCATTATCTAGTTTCTGCTAAAATTTGAGAGCATTTGGTTGAGTAGTTTAGGAATTATAGTTATATCTTGAGAGGTTCCAGAAAAGGTGTCCTCTCTGGAATTTCTGGACAGATTTGGGAGACTTGCTCATTTGACCTTGTTACTGTTTGAATCTGCTTGTAAAGTCTAAATAGAAGTTGTAGACAATTTTATAAGCTTTCCAGAATGTCCTCTTGCATGTCTTTTGGAGTTATAGAACTCAAGTAACAGTTGTTTCTTGCGGCCACTGTTTGTAGGTTAGACATGCTGAATGTCTTTGTGTGTGAAGTTATATCTTGTAAATGTCTTGCTAATGCATATAAGTTGGTTAGGTGCAGGTTATAATTCCTTAACTGATGATGAAAAGTCATATCTTGACTTGCTTGGTGAGTATTTGAGTTTCTTTAGAGAGGAGATTTGAATAGAGTCATCACCCTAAGTGGAGGGTTTATTGTTGTCGCTGATATTCATTCTCTTACATGATCATCATTTGCATTCATTATGCTCATTTATGCATTGCATTCAATAGGTTCGCCGAAGGGGGGTGACGTTGTTAGAGTTCGGGAGCCTGAACCAGGAGCACCCAGAGGAGGAGCAGGAGGAACCAGCCGGCGACAGCAACTCCGTCGAAGAAGAAGAGCTAACTGAGTGCCCTAACCATGAGCCATCCACCTTTGTGAAAGGCAGGCCCCGGAGCATTCTAAGCCTCCCATATTTTATAAATGCAATTGAGTACTTTATGTTGTTTATTGTATTAAGTATAGGAGTTGATTGAAAATACTTGCTGCATTTATCCTATCCTTGTCCAGTAATATGTTATACCCCCGAATCCTATGTCTTAAGTTAGGATCGATGCAAATGCTTAGCCATGCTTAGACCGGTAGAAGTCGGGTGATATCCCTGTCATCCGCGAGTTATAGGTGGTTACTTCTTCGGTCACGGTTGGCTATATGTGCTATCGTGGAAATGGACCATGTGTTAATTTAAAGAAGACCGGACAGGGACAAGTGGACCCCGCCCCGAGTCGCTTAAGGACCGGAAGCGTTGTCCATTCTTGGTCATGTTGAACGCAGCCCAACACATAGTTGGCCGGATCCGAGTGTCTGACCGCGAAGCCGAGTGGCTCAACTCAAGACGGGGACACGGGGGCGGTTGGCACCGCGGGAAGCGGCATACTAGACCAAGGGCAAACATGTCTAAGCGATCCTGGCGTCGTCCTTGGGATAGCATGGTTTGAACATCCCGGCTACCGTCTTTCCGGTCTTGCCGACATATAAACCGGACCCGCGCCTGAGTTGTACCAAGGGTAACCTGAGACGACCCTAGCTAGGTCTGTCTCGGTGTGTGTTGGGAATACCCCCTGAGCTCAGTTGAAATCGATTCGAATCGCCGTCTCTCCCGGATAGTGAGAACTTGACTATTGCCTCCATTTTGCGTAGATCTCACTAAAAAATGATGGTTCTAATATTGATGATGATCATGATGAAAAGCTGTACTAAACTGGATATGGTTATTAATGCTTGTTATAATAAAGTGATTGTTTAGCACAGGTGCTCACTTAGTTGGTAGGCTAAAATGATTTAAGCTGCTGCTAGTATAATAACATGTTCCTCTAATGCTACATATGCCTTTATGCAAAATGAGTCAAGCCAACTCCACCAAAGTAAGCCTTCCATAATCCTTGGTGTCTTTTATTTCTGATTTATGACGGGTAAGTCTAGCTGAGTACATTCTCGTACTCAGGGTTTATTCCCTCTTGTTGCAGATGATATTCTCTATAATGGCTTCTGCAAGGTATGTCTTCACCCCGCTGGGGATGATGACTAGGTCTCGGGCAAAGATCAGTTCTGCTATCTTATCATGTGCTTTTGTGGGATGAACTATGAACCTGGCATGTATTTGAACTAAGTGTGGGTGTACTCTGATGGTTTCAAAACTATGTTGTTTCTGCTACTTCTAAACTTGTGTTGTAATAACTAAGTACTTCGGTATGTGATGCTACTTGCGAACTTATTTGTGAACTCTGATGTAACGAATGGTAAGTTATGTTAGATTGCGTTCGATCTTGGTTTGTATGTTGTTGGTTTGAAATCCTTCGAGATTTCTGGACTACCGGGATTATATGGGCTCAAGAGCGAAAAATAGTTGCTTCGGCGATTGTTTACGCACTTGTGCTCTCATAATTTGGTCGGTTCTGTTACACCACTCATCACCCAAAACAAAAATTAATTCTCTTGTCATTTCTCTAAGAAATTTTAAATCATCAGGATGTGAAAGATTTGGATCAAAATTCCTAGATTGTTGAGGTTGAATAATCTTACGATAAAATGTAGTATTTCCATAATCATCAAAAAACTCATCCTCAATTTCACACATCTATTCAGAAATTAGAGTTATCTCTTTCTCATTAGCTAGTTTAGGTGCTAAATCAACTACAAGTTGAGATGAATTAGACAAAAGTTCATTTTCAACTAATGGGGTTCTTCTTCTAACAACTCTTCTTTTTCTTCGGGAAGGTCATTTAAGATATTAGTAAGAATAGTTTTAGCATGATCAGCAGTAATATGCATAAATGCTCCACCTACAGCCAAATTTAGGTATTCCTTATTTTTATCATCAAGGTCTAAAAGAAATGTTGTAAAAGCATAGGTTCCGTAAAGCAAGATTAGGTCCAGAATTCACAAAGCCATCAAAAACGATCACAAGCCTTGCCTAGCGATTCATTATCTAATTGTTTAAATCCTATAATTTCAAAACAAAGTTTAGCGACTTTTCTATAGGGAAAAATTTAAGACAAAAGTTTTTTTCGTAATATTTCCCAATCTCCTTGACTACTCCCAACATGGCGATTATACCATTTCTTAGCTCGTCCCGTTAATGAAAACAGAAAGAGGTTTCATCTTAAAGTATCATTAGCCATGCCCTTAATACTTAGACATGAACATGTTTGCTTAAAATCAGTTAAATAGGAATAGGGGTTTTTGCTAGAATTACCAGAAAAATTTTGTTCCTGAACTAATTTGATTAATCCCGGGCGTAGCTCATAGCCAGATGATGTAATAGGCTTAGATGATTCTTTTGGCTGGAGGTACGATCCCGATGGTGCTCCGTATTGATATAAAAGTTGAGATTCATATTCCATATTATTTTTATTTTTATTTTATATACATATATATTTTTTTCAAGATAAAAGGATAATAATAGATTAAGATAAATCTTAAAGTCAAAATCAGCAAATCGTTCCCCGGCAACGGCAATTTAAATGCTTGTTGGTATAAATTAAGCGCACCCTATATTATAATTATTATTAGATTATTCGCAAGCGCACAGATATATACTGATCAGCACTTCACCAAGATCAACCTGGTTTTAATATCGAACCCAAAGGAACAGCAGTGATTTATGACTAAGTCTATAACTTTTAATCTAAAGAGGTACAAACAATCTAGAAACTATTGAGAATGAGGAAATAGTTAATGACTTCTAGTTCCGACAACTGGTAAGCTTTGTATAATACCGTCTAACTGGGCAAGTAACCCAAATAGAAGAAGAAATAGAGTAATCTCCTACCAAGCACCTATAAGCCTATCAGTCCTATCAACGGGAAGTGGACTACAGAGGATTCAACGAAGCTATAAAGTCACCTTCGCGAGCTACCACTATCCGGCTAATCAGGGGACATCTACAAGCAACCATAGCCCAGACACCACGTCTATGCTACGAATCACTACTTCGACCTAGGAGCTACCCAAATCAAAGTACTCAATATAATATGAGTTGCAAACTTAAGAACGAATAAAATCAAGTTGCTTACTTGAATCAGAATGGCGAATACAAAAGTACCTCAGAACGCAGCTCCGGGCGAGGGAGCTGAATCCAGACGAATACATCTACGAAGAAGCTCCGATAGGCCGGGACTCCTCCGAATCTCTACTCCTCTACTCTATCTCTCTAATCTCTATCTTGATTGCTAGCCTAGATCTAGTGGATATCTATCCAATGCTCTGGCTCTTCAGCTCTTGATCTGGCCTCTTCTCAGGGGGGTCTGGCCCTTTATTTATAGCCCGGTGGGATAAATGCGCGCCGTTGGATCAAACCGACTTAACAAGGGGCTGAGATGAATCCTCGGAGGCGGTGGAGGAAGCTTCCAGAAGGGGGAGGAAACCCTAGCCACAGGGGGCCGCTCGGCGCGGTGGTGGGGCCGCCCGGCCCTGGGGGGGCTCCCCTGCCGGTCTCGCTGCTTCGGGAGTCTTCCAGATCCTTCCCACGTCCTGTTGGCGATATTTTCCGTCACGATCAAGTTTTGTGATAATTACGCACTTTAATCCCTCTTTTAAGCTTTTCTGGATAATTCCCTGAAAAATATACAATTCACGAAAACTCGTGGAAATAATTAGTAATAACCCTATTCTAATAGATATTCATATATGACATAGGGATATTTGCTAATAAAAATTATACATTAATAGGTGTCAACAAAGGACAATGGTGTCCGGGAGGATTGACTGGAAGCCAGAAGAGGTGAGTCCAACACCTAAGAAATGATGAATTGCAGAGAAAGAAGTCTAAAGTCTAGCAGGTCAAGCAAACAGCCGATAAAAGCAAGGGCAAAGCTCCGGCTGGAGTATCGGCTATTTTTATGTTACTTGTTAAATTCAGAGCTGCTAATCAATGCGAGGAAGAATCCGATGAGGAGATAGCAGTGGCCCAATGGATCTACCAGGCAGAAAGTGCCATCTTTGAGAGACCTGAAAAGTACCTGCACTTAAAGGCTTTGTATCTCAAAGGTTTCATTGATGGGAAGCCGCTGACAAATATGCTAGTTGATGGGGGTGCTACTGTTAATCTCATGCCTTATTCAGCGTTCAAGAAGCTTGGCAAAAGGGTGGAAGACTTGTGTGAGACCGAGATAAAGTTGACAGATTTTAGTGGAAACATCTCGGTCACCAAAGGAGCCATTAGTGTGGAATTGACAATTGGCAGAAAGAGCTTGACTACTATCTTCTTTGTAGTCGATGCCAAGGGTACATACAGTATACTTCTCGGCAGAGATTGGATTCATGCCAACTGTTGCATCCCATCCACCATGCACCAAAGTTTAATTCAGTGGGTTGGAGATACCGTCGAAGTCATTCCAGTCGATTCCTCTATTAGCATTGCTCACGCTGGAACAGATGAATAGAATTTTGAAGGCATGGAGTGCTTCTCACGAAAGGTACACGAAGGAGACATCATCAAAATGTTTGAAGATGGTCAACAGCCGATACAAGCAATCGGCTCTAAGAGTTTAAATTAATGGATCCCCTAGTTGATGATGATGAGGGAGAGATGGGCAAAGGTTCCATGTTGGCCAATGAATTAGGAACAGTGGACACAGAAGTTGGTAAACTCAGGCCGACATGAATTCGATACAAAATCAGGATTGCTCAATTCACTCCATTAAGCTATATGCTACAATCGGTTTTCAAATAGCTGGCGCAATAAAAATGTTCTTCAGTTTAAGGATTACGGCTTATCAGCAAAAGCAACAGCCGATGCAACATGCATCGCCTTGAGAGCAAAAAATAAAGCAAACAAAAATGCGCACCAAATGAAGGAGGAATTTAAAATTGCCTCGATGGGCAATACCAACAGATCCATAGAATGCATGAAGCAAGGCTAAGATTTAAAAATGCCTCGATGGGCAGTTCCAGAGGTTCAGCAGTAATGTTATTACACATCAGAAACAGAGAGGCTACAGATTAATTCTTGTCATCAAAGACATGCGAGATGATGTTTTCAATGGATGAGAGCTGGGCAATGGCGTCGGCGCAAGGAGCGAATTCTTTGACCAGCTCCTCATAGCCTCCATCATTTTGCTCCTCGACAAAACTCGAGGTGAGGAACTCCGAAAGCTGAGCGCCATGACGGAGTTAGGCCGATGCCAGAGCTTCGGCCGCCCTAGAATGAACACCATGGAGAGCGGCTTCCTAGATGCGATGAGGAACGCCCCTAGAGGCGATCCACTTGGGTCTCCCCATGAGCGTTCACCATCCCGGTGACCGCATCAATGGCAGGACGGAGGACGTCAAATTGTTCCCGCACGACTATGGTTCGACAAAGATGATCAGTTTGCATGACATTCAACATATAAATTTGGAAAGTGATGAATGGATCCGGCTGAGATCATAAAAGCCGGTTACACGAAGACGGTATCAGATAAAAGAGGGTTCCAACAACCGCAAAGTCAGACTCCGCCAACTGCTCCTTCGCCATCATCAGAGACCTCTCGGTACTTTTGAGCACCGCCGCTTGGGCGTTCACCTGCACCTGCAGCCGATGAGACTTCCTGCACTCCGCCGAGTACAAATCCTGAGTACTGCGGTAACAGCGGAGGAAGTCCCATGCATCATCATTGCCAAAGATGGCGTCTATTCCAGGGGCCTCCTCGCCGCCATCTGATTCAGCATCAGCCTGGCTGGCGGCTGCCTCCTAAAAAGCAGTTGCCTCCACCGGAGGATAAGAGGTCACCGACTCCGACCCTGGATGGCAGCTAAGACTTGCATCGACAGCAGCAGCGCTTCCCCCAAACACGGCTTGAGGGGCAGAGCTACAGAGGCAATGGAAATAAAACCAAATGCAGAGAGGATGGGGCAGAAAGAAGATAAAGAATCGGGTTACCTATTCAGGCAACGGCACTGTGCAGGCTGCTCTACCTCCTCGAAGGACACCGACGCCGGGTTCTTCCCTCTGTTGTCCACCATTGGCTAGGGTTTACTGGAAGAAATAGATGAACGGTTCTCGGAAGAAGAAAGGATGAAGACGGAAGCAATGGTATTCCTTGGAACCGTCCGTGATATTTATAGCGAGAAGTGGGAGTCAAAACGGCGTGCGGTGGACTTGAAAATTTTAGCAACCGCAGGTAAAGGGAGTTTTCTCTTTACCACGTTAGAAAGATGGATCGGCTAAAATTACCGATGAAATCTTGACCGATCTCGTTCACAGAAATGAATCGGGTAAAATTCGCCAGCATCATTAAACAACGCTACTATTGGAGCAAGATGGTTACATCAGACCGATATTCAGACAAGGATCAAGAGTTTAGTACATTACAAAGAAATTACAGTCCATTCAGTGCAGATTTGATGGAATCCAAAGCTTGAAGCCAAATACCATCTATCTCAGCTATTAGTTGCTGATCCTCTTCAACAGTCCCAGGAATCGCCGCTTTTTTCTCACCTTTAATTTTATCAAGTCTTGTCTTTAAGCCGGCCATAATCTTTCTTTCGTTGGCTAAAGAGGCTGGGATCTCTGACAGAGCTTCTTCCTTCTATTGATAGCGTCATCAACTGCCTTCAGCCAGGTCAGCAGTTGTGCCCGTTCTTCTTTAAGGTTGGGCAGTTTGGCGCCAATGTCAGTAGGGGAGGCATTGAGTTGATCAATCATCCTTTTGACTGACAACATGTCCTGAATACATCGAACCTCTTTAGTAGGCAGATCTCTCCTAGCCTCCCGAGCCAAGAGCCTGGATTGGGCGCTGAAGAATTTGGGCCCGTTACCCTCCAGGAATGCAGCCGGTAGAATCGCCTCTTTCAACAATGGAGGCAAATCATTCTTGATCAAATTGAAGATGTCTCTGACTACCCCAGCGTCCTGCACCAAAGCAGTTATATCTAGCTCGAGACAGGGATCAACTTCTGCAGTTGGGTTTTGATGTGATCTGGCAATAACAAGGAGGCTTCTTTTGGAAGAGGGACATCTTCTTCCTCGACGTAATCCTCTAGTGAGAATGGCAAGCATGGTGAAGAAGTTTGCCCCTGGGGAACACAGATGTTTTAGAACTCAAACAATAATCAATGAAAAGTCAGAATAAGCTTGGTACCTGATCTTCTGTGATCGTCCCAAAATCAGAAACAACCGATGAGTCCACCTCATGAGGAAGAGTCTCTGTGATGTGAGAAAACGAGAAGGGCAAACATGGAAGGAGAGTACAAAAGCTCTGTATCATCGGCTGAGTTATTACCTGGAAGGGTTCTTAGAGCATCACCTGCACTTCCATCTTCACTAGAAGAGGATACTGCTATGAAGTTAGAGTGTGCAGCTTCCTCATCAAAATCTGACCCTCGAATGGCATCCTGACAGAAAGAAGATTAGTTAATGAACGATGGAAAGAAATGTTTTACTGACAGAATACCTCAATTGCAGCATCAACTAGAGATTTGAAAAGTTCATTAACTCTTTCTGAGGAAGTAGATTCAAGCTTCTTGGCCAGTTTCCTTGAGGAAGCAGATTTCTTTCTTTTGAAATTGACGATCGGCTGATCATTGGGTATGTCAATAGCTTTCCTTTTCATCTATGACTGGAGAGAGGGTGCATTCCAACCTAGCCTTGGAGTAGGGCACCAGACATCATACTGGACCAGTGGGGGACTCAAGCCAGCAAAATCCTACAAGAATTTGTTGTCAGTAAGCTTCATAGGACATGTTGGAAAAGAAATTTGAAGTACTTACCTCAGGGTCTGCTGTGAAATTTGGCTCTAGCGTGAAACAATAAGTAGACACCACCCCATTGAAGAGGTGCTGGCTCCATTTTTGCCACCAGTTATCAAAGGCTAAAGATGTAAAGGGCTCACAGTCCCATGAATAGACTGCCTCTGGCAGAATAGCTTGTTCAAAATGGAGGATTCTATTGAATTCCAGTGCAGAAGGTACCTCCTCTCTTGGTTTCAGTTTGTTTGCAAAGAATAAGGATGGAGGTAGTTGACCAAATCCCATCTACCTAGCCACTATTGAAGGGCAATGAAATTCATAGGAGGTTGGGGGTTTTTCTCTGCCATGCCTAATCTCTATCGGTAATAGACATGGTTTCACCAAATGGTGCAGGATTTTCAATTCTATTTCATCAGAATGCTCGGCCTGAAATCTAAAAGATGATGGAAGCTCAAACTCATCCAGGTCTGGGTATATGAACCAGTTGAAGACGCCCTCTCGAAAACCCCTATAGAAAAGTCTGAAGAAATAAGCAACTAATCCGCAACAGAGATTGCCGATGCTACCTCACCAAAGGACATGCATCGGCGAAGTCCCTTGTTAGATAAATGTTTCTCCTGGCCTTCTAAATAATCTGAAGAAGGGAAAGATAAAGATGTCAAATCAGGTGACACTAACTTATGGAGATGAAGGTAAGCCAGAGTTGCAACAGCCACCAAGGACCAGAGATTGCTGGCACTGTTTCATTCTTCATCAAACATTGGGACACCTTATTCAGCAAATTATACAGGGCTCCAAGCAGAAGTTTGCTAAAGGGAATCTTAGAGTCATCCATTATTTTTTCTGCCAACATCTGGTAGTTGGAAGTTGGAGAACAGGATTGCCCACAGAAGAGATATCTGTCGAGCCACATATTCAAGAATACAGTATGTTCCCTATCAGTCACACTACTCTTATCAGACTTGAAGGTAGCAATATACTGGGTCCAACCTCCATTTCTCACACTCTCAAGCTTTCTGGAAGGCTTCACCAACAAAGTATAAGGGTTAGCTCATCCTGTAATGTTGAGGCCAATCAGCATATGAACATCAGCCAGAATTGGAGATATAGGACCCTGTCTGAAGAGGAATGCATTATAAGTGTTTGACCAGAAATAGCAGGCAGCCTTGAGCATGGACTCATTCTTCTTAAGATCATAAAGGGAAAGATTGATGCACTGATCCAAATTGCGAATAACTCAGTCTGATCTCCTTTTGGTCGCTACTTTAACTAACCAATTCCTCTAGCCCAGGATATTCGATGGCCAATTCCTTATAGAATACTTGTCCCAAAGAGTTAGGTCCATGGTGGAATGTTTAAAGGGGACTCTGCTGGTTTTCACCATGATGACTTTGATGGGATCCGGGTCGCCTATCGGGCCAAGAAAAACCTTGTGTGGGACATCCTCAAGCGGAATCAAGATTTGATTTTGAAGATTCTAAAAATAAGGAAGAGAGGAATCAAGCTATCGACAAGAGACGGTAGAATAAATGAAGAAATGGAAGGGGAAATCTACCTCGGGAATATTGCCGATCGATGCCATCACGACGATGAGACTGGCAATGGAAAACTCGCGCTCGCCTATCAACGATGAATCACCTCAGGGAAACGCTGAATTTTGCCTAGGGTTTGAATCTCGGCAGTGGCGGCTGAAAGAAAGAAGAGAAAGGGCGAAGAAGGACAGAGAAGGTGGCAGATTGGTAAATATACCCCTATCAGCTAAAAGGCTCACGAAGACGACAGCGATAATTTTGGAATAAAATCAATTTTATCCCAAAATTGGGGGCATGTGTTGACACCATATTTTGGTAAGCTATGGGCCACATTGTCAGAGCGCGACAGAACAGAACAGATGGATCGGCTAATGTAGAGATGACGTCAGTAGAACGCGAAAGCATGTCTAAGGCTGTCAGAGAAAGAAGGAAGCACGCGTCGGGCTCTATCAGAAAAGGGAAGGATCAGAGTCCAAGTTACCTTTATTTTTGTATTCATATTCCTTTAGGACTCACATTAGAATTTTGAGCTATATATATCAAAGACCTGACTATTGTAAAGGGATCCAATCAATCAATACAACACAACTTCGGCCTCCGGCCACCCCTTAGGAGTAGGAGTAGAGTAGATCTCGACGAGACCTTCGATGAATCGAGCTGCATCGGTTGAGTCCGACCTTCGGGTTGCTTGCAAGTATTGCCACAGTTCATGTCTTGTTTATATGGCTGCATCGTTTGACCTTGTATAGGCTTGATTTGAGCTAGGTTTATATCTCGTTCGTATGGCTGCATCTAACGACCCCACTGCGAGCTAGGTATAAGCTAGTTATCGGCTCTATTAGATTGGCGATCTAGTAGATTAATTAAGTCACTGATATTGTTTATTTTAAACTTGATTTACTTTCTACAATAATATCATTGCCCAATCTAGATTGATAGATTAGCTTGCGCTCAAACTCTATCAGAGATCCCTTATTCCAGTGTATATTTATGCTCACACTTATTCTTACCAGAATAGTCGATCAGGCTCGTATCGACTAATCTGTCGATCTTGGTTATCACGTGTTGTGGGTTCGAGGCTTATCTTGATGCAAGTGGGCCTGAGGGTCAGCTTTAGAGCTGCTGGCTGTTAGACCAGCTCTATCGTTGGCTCAAGGGGCAGCTCGTATTTGGAGATGCTTGCTTAATAAGAGTAGATCTAGGTTATCTCGGAGCCACCGGCCGTTAGACCAGCTTCATTGTAATTTAGGTATGCTTGTGGCTATGTTTGAAGTTGATTTAGAGCCGCTGGCCGGTAGACCAGCTCTTCTTTACTTAAAGGATAGCTGCGGTTAAGACAAATAGTTCGTTCCTGCTCCATGGACCCTGTATTGGCTAAATAGCCGATCCAGTTATGCTTTCACGAGTGTTGACGGTCCTTAATGCCTATTTTATACCATCAACTATTGCTCAATATAATGATATTAACCATAAAGCATAGTTGTAGGGTTCGATTCTAACGAGTTCCCCGAGTTGTGTTGTTCTTGATCGTTTTGCAGGTATATCCAATTTTACACAGAATAAAAAGTATCTCAAATGATGAATTGGACTACACCATTGTGACGGGCTCGTTGAGACGATCTAAACGGACATATCATTTGCTATATTCGGAGTTCGAGTCAAAAGATATCAATTCTACACCGAAACCAACACTAGAAGACTCTAGAAGACACGGGAAGGCGATCAACCGAAGGTGGGGCCCCTGCTAGGAGTGGTGGGGCCGCCCGGCCCCACCCCGGGCCGGGCCGGCGCCCTCCGGAGCCCATTCATGGCCCGCTTCGACGGACGGCCTCTCTTACGCCTTAGGGTTTGCATCTCCACTATTGTCGAAGTCGAATTAGTCCCACATCGCTGTCTAGAAGAGGTGGAGGCTTTTCTAGACTATAAATAAAGAGGTAGACCCCCCTCCCTAAGGGCACCACATTATTATGGAGATGTAGAGGCGCCCCTTGAATGGATAACCTCTCATCTCTAGAGAATTAGGGCTAGACTTTCCAATGTAGTTCTAGTTGAGAGTTAGGGAGAGCGGCGCTACGCCTGGGGTTCGGAGGAATCTTCGCAGGAGTCGTCGGGAGTTCTGGTATATCTTTGTATCTATTCTTGTAAAGACTTATGCTTTAATATATTTATCTTCTCTATTTACTTTATGCCTTTGTATTATGTTTAGTATAGTTGTTATACTTTAGCATGGGATCTCCGCCTGTATTAGGTGCTCTAGTTAGCGTACGTGACTAGAGTAGTAATCGTTAGCGTAGACGTGGTGTCTAGGCTAGTGTTTACCTGAGTTTGCACCCAATTCTTATGGTTAGTTGTGGTAGCCATCAGAGGTGACAGACTTTGTTGGTCTTTGTATTCCACCACGTCGGAGTTGGTGTTTCAGTAGAGCTTTTGGCGACCTTACCCGCCTACCTTCTTCCCAGTCTTATTCGAGAGTTGGATAGGTACTTTGTTGCTCCAAAGTGTTATTGTATGATTACTTTATCTACCATAAATCAGTTATTATAGAACCTTAGTAATAGAGAAGTATTCAGGAACCTTGAACTCTCCCGTTGTCCTCTCACTTTAGCTATCTATTTACTTATCATAGAATTCTCTCTGTGTGTGTCATATATACATAATTTCTATCATCTATCATTTACCCCTACTTTAGTCTAGTTGGTGTATTAAGTTAGTAGATACATGATGGTGAACTATCAATGTCTTATTCCATTGTTTCCCGGTGGTAAAATATAAATAACGATACCCGGAATACTCCCGGTAAAATGCTACAATGGTTTTTACGTGCGCTATGGAATCCTTTATATTTTAGTTGTGCATAAGAAATACCAACAAGCATTTTTTGGCGCCGTTGTTAGGGGATAGGGATTTACCTCTATTTCTAGTAGCGACGTTAGAAATGTCAACAAGCATTTTTTTGGCGCCGTTGTCGGGAAACAATTGGTGTAAAGATTTTGATATTGATCTTGATATCTGCTAATCTAGTTTGTCGCTAGCTTTAGTAGGATTACCCTCTGTTTTGTTGAGTTGTGGAATAAGCGAGAATATCAATCTGTTTTCAATCTTCCGGCGAAATTCCACAAGAACAAGACATAGGAGATAATCAAGAACTCATGGTGCCTAAACATACATGATCCATCAACAATGAAGCCCTGCCATCTCACAGGTATGTATAAATGTTTTATATATTTCACTAACCATGTGTAGATTGGAGAAAAAAAATCATCGTCACAAGACGTCAAAGTTCATCATATGTGACGAATAAAGACGCCGCACAACTCACTTTGTGAGTCATGGTAGTTATGATTAAGAATGGTGAGAAAGTCTTATTCATAGGCTTTAAATTTAATGAGTAGTTATCCTGTTGCATACCACTGCATGTTTACTTTGAATAATCCATGCATCTACCCCATCTCATATCAAATCCACAAAGATGTTCAGTTCCTTGCACATATGCATATCACTTTCATCTCTACTTAAAATATATATATATATATATATATATATATATATATTCTCACCATACATGATCATGCTTTTATCTCTATTTGAGTAAACCTCTAAGTGCTTTCATGCTATCTTTGTTTACTATAGTATGCTTTGGTTTGCAAGTACTTGCACATACTTTTATAGGCCTTTAAATTAAGCGTGGTGCTTAGGTTAAATAGCCTACCTTAATCAAACTAGACATGGAGTTTGGTTTGGTTATTGAACTAGAAATTATTATAGTAGATATTGGATATTTTGTTGGACTAACCCTTATAGAAAACTCTCAAATTTAATTCGGGTAAGTCAAGAGATGAACTCACATCGAGATGAATCAAGGCATATGATGAAGTTCAATAACTTTGCACAAAAAGGAAGACACAGCTCATTCTCCATAGAAGAGTTGTAAGTATCAAAGTTTATTCACTTAATCTTTTGTCGCAAGTTACCTTTGCCTTGAACCATATAACAGTGCAGCCACCAACATGAACATTTGTTAGAAGAAATCTATGCTAAAGTAATTCTAAAAGCCCATCCTTTTATTAGCATAGAATAAATCCACCTAAAATTATGGACCATAACTCACATGCCAAACTTGTTGCAATCCTTCGGGTATGTGTCCACTAACATTTATGCAGAAAAGAAAGAATAATTGTCTGATCATGGATCAAAAAGGAAGGAGAACAAGTGTATAGAAAAGACTAAAATAAAAAGAAATCAATGTAAGAACACTTCAACACCTTTCACACTTCACCATGATAGTGATAAATCACCCTAAGCAAGTCATACGGTATGTTTACCCAAGCCTTATATAACTTTAAACTACATTGAAAATCTTATACCATGTTGTTAATTGTCTTGGTTATCCATACCTTATGCTTAATTTACAAAAACTTAAAACAAACAAAATATTCTTTTGGTTCACCTACATATTCTTGGTTCTATCTCTAGTCTTTTAAACTTTCTTACTCTATTATAAGTATGCTTTAGAATATTACTTAAACATTATAAAATCAAAGCATATTTATATAAGAATTTGGTTGTATCTATAGACTATCCTCTCCTCTATAAAAATATTTAAATCATATTAAGAGACTTCATAGAATCAAATCAAGGTTAGAAGTATTCTTTAAAATTACATCTTCTCCTTAACCTTATTTGGAAAATTTGAAATAATGGTGAATCATTTAAATATGAGCTACAAGTTAAACTTTAACTCCTTGGTAAACACTATCCATACTTTAAATAAATAGTATATTCCTTCGGGTATGTGTTGTCTACTAATCCCTTGCAGAGAAGAAATAATGAGAGAAACAAAAGTCTAAAAGAGTGAGAAAGGAGTACAACATATGAGACAAGATGCTATTGATCAACTCAAGTTGCAAGGAAGGAAAAAGACCATTTAAAATCATCTATCCTTAACTACATGGTGTCATCATGCTCTAGTAATAAAGGTAACATCTTAAAGGTAAGTGGTCATCATTTCCTCTCGATCGTGGAGTACACACCATAGCACTATTCTCTTGATCTCAATCTTAACCAAATGAGCTCAAATATGATATATCTTATTTTGGAAGATGATAGTCATCATGTTAATTTAATAACTTAAAAAGATGAACAATCCTTCCATAGGTTAAGTAACTCTGCTCTTTTATCTCATAAGCTTAAATGCTATATTTATACTTTTGATATTCTCACCTAAGATGTAAATGAACAATGTGAAAAGACATCAATCTTATTAAGCCTAAGGTTAGAGAATGAATAAATTTCTAGTTCTGTTGGTGTTTTCCCACCAATAGAGCTCCTGCACTTGATCTCTACCTTGTCTTTATGAGCAGAACCCACTTCAAGCAAAGTGTGGGAAGATTCCCTAAATTCTACAAGTGGGAGTTCTAAACTAGTAACAAGGATGCACATAAGATTGGCTTTGAGATGCTAACAAAAAGAAAGGAAGAAGGTGGCACCACCATTGGAAACGCCACTAGTGGAGACACCACCTCAATCCTCATCCTTAGAAGCAAACCGAAGTACTCGATCAATGAACTACTGCAAGGAGGAGTCCAGTTCGGAGGACTCAAAACATCGAACCCTCGCCGTGAGGTAACATCGGTAATTATTCATATTTACTTCCTTACATTACATGATTTATTTTCTTTTAACCATATTTACTTTTCTACATTAGTATTGCATAGGAAATAATAAAAATAAATAGATATGCATTAGGTTGCATTCATGCATCTTAAAAAAAAAACTTTAAGCCCCATATGAAACCCTTGTAGCGTAAAAGTTATAGGAGTTCTCACTGTGGTGGCCTACAAAAATAAAAATACATATCATACATTTGTACTTTCTGCATATAAACCTATAAAATCTAAAAATATTAATTGAGCATCCTGCCCCAATATTGTTATCATAAACATACTTTTAAAACCTCCACAACACTCAATCCTCTAAAACGGCTAACCACTAAAGTTTTATCCTAATACCGTTTCACGAGTTACGGTGTTTTGTGAGAGCTTTTCTGCAGGATGACTCCAAGAGCTAGCTCACTCAGGAATCTTTATCTTCATCACTTGAAGCAATCTCTCCGACACACGGTGACCTGCGTGTGAAGGAAGTAACTTCTTGAGTGATGAGATTGAAGTATTCCCGGCAACACTTGCTCTTAAAAACATGAGCTCCTCTATGAGGACCACTCAGCTTTAATGCTCAACTACGACAACATCCAGCTTGGGGGAGAGCATCCTCTAGTTATTAGGTAAGTATACCTATGCGATTATCGAGTCTATCTTATAGTCATAAAATACCAAAAAATATGTGGGCACATGAAGGTCCACGTCTCTATAGAGTCTTTTGTGAGTCTATTAGTCTAAAAGAAATAAAAAGGTGGATAATTATTAAAATCAAATAAAGATACTTTAGCTATTAAGAGTGTGATCATAGATTCTGTCTAGTTTATTAAGAGTCAAATAAAAACTAAAGAATAATAAAATTTTGTCTTGGAGATGATGAATAGTTGCTCTGTCGTAATTCCTTTCACGTGCCTAGTTTTTAACCTTAAATTCTTCTAAGTTTTAGATATGACTGTTTTGATATAAGAATTTACTCTGAACCTGAAACTTGTGGAGGCATATGCTTAAGCTAAGTCTAGGTGATTGAGGGATATGATATGAGAAAGACCGAGCTACTATTTATCTTATTACTAACGATACTAAGTTCTAGAGATTTATCTTTTTGAAAACTCTAAAAATCTTACATGATGAGCTCTTGTATGACAAAGTTTGAATTCCTACCAAAGCCATACATGATATACATTTAGATTAGGAAAACCTTTGCTCATTCATCTTGCTTGCTCTCGCATTGAGTTCATCAACCTTTGTTGTATACCTTATGAGAGCCTTGTCATGCTTTTTAATCAAGATCACTTACACACTCTGCCTGCATATGCATTGCTCCTACTCTGGAGTAAGCGCAATCATTTTTCACTTTTATCCAGATCCACCTTAAAAATGTTTTTCTCCTACACTGGGAGTAAACAACCAAAAATGTACCCTATAGGACAACCCCTTGTTTAATGCTCTACGTTCTTATTGTTATCTCTCCAATCATTTATTGTATTTAAAGGATGCATGTGGCTATGCAAAATAAAAAGTATAAAAAAAAGAAAGAAAAGAAAAAAAGAAGAATAAAGATAGCCCATGTTTTCCTATGAAAAGTTCTAAGTTCAAGAGAGAGATTTATTTCAAGGAGCAAAAGTAGAATTAGGATTAGCCACTAAATACTATATATACACCTATCCACCATACTCCATACACATGCACATCTTGGTTTGATTGTATGACTTGACTCTCTTTGGATGCATTGTTTGACTTTACAATATATGAATTGCAAGTATGCTCGTCCTTGTTTAATGCCACTCCTATGAGCTCCACTATAATAATTAGTTGCAGGAGGGCATGACAACATAAATGCCTCAGTGAGATCCCAAATATCACATACAATAAGAGATTTGAGGGTGTCATACAATTAAGCTCTGAGTTTTATTTTGAAAACTTGTAAAAACTCTAGAATATTAGTTTAGTGAAGAATTTGAGACATAGTGCTTGACTTGATTGTTCTATCTTTCAATTACTCAAGACCCACGCAAAAGTTGAAAAGCTCCATAGCTAATGGTAAAATGGGTAAGTTTCAAAGTTAGAGCAGTTTTTGTCTATAATTCAAAGGAGAATTTCAATTTGAAAGCATGTGTACTTTTGAGAGGTGAAAGCATTGTAGCAACTCCTGATCCAGGTTTAGTAGTTAGGCTTTGCTAAGGGACTAGCAAAGGGTAAGCTTGGGGGAACTTGTTGATGGTCCTTAACGCCTATTTTATACCATCAACTATTGCTCAATATAACATGATATTAACCATAAAGCATAGTTGTAGGGTTCGATTCTAACGAGTTCCACGAGTTGTGTTGTTCTTGATCGTTTTGCAGGTATATCCAATTTTACACAGAATAAAAGTATCTCAAATGATGAATTGGACTACACCATTGCGATGGGCTCGTCGAGGACGATCGAAACAGACATATCATTTGCTATATTCGGAGTTCGAGTCAAAAGATATCAATTCTACACCGAAACCAACACTAGAAGACTCTAGAAGACACGGGAAGGCGATCAACCGAAGGTGGGGCCCCTGCTACTGAGGGGTGGGGCCGCCCGGCCCCGGGGGCCGGCCGGCCCTCCGGAGCCATTCGTGGCCCGCTTCGACGGACGGCCTCTTAACGCCTTAGGGTTTGCATCTCCACTATTGCCGAAGTCGAATTTGTCCCACATCGCTTTGTCTAGAAGAGGTGGAGGCTTTTCTAGACTATAAATAAAGAGGTAGACCCCCCCTCCCTAAGGGCACCACATTATTATGGAGATGTAGAGGCGTCCCTTGAATGGATAACCTCTCATCTCTAGAGAATTAGGGCTAGACTTTCCAATGTAGTTCTAGTTGAGAATTAGGGAGAGCGGCGCTACGCCTGGGGTTCGGAGGAATCTTCGCAGGAGTCGTCAGAGTTCTGGTATATCTTTGTATCTATTCTTGTAAAGACTTATGCTTTAATATATTTATCTTCTCTATTTACTTTATGCCTTTGTATTATGTTTAGTATAGTTGTTATACTTTAGCATGGGATTTCCGCTGTATTAGGTGCTCTAGTTAGCGTACGTGACTAGAGTAGTAATCGTTAGCGTAGACGTGGTGTCTAGGCTAGTGTTTACCTGAGTTTGCGCTCAATTCTTACGGTTAGTTGTGGTAGCCATCAGAGGTGACAGCTTTGTTGGTCTTTGTATTCCACCACGTCGGAGTTGGTGTTTCGTAGAGCTTTTGGCAGCCTTACCCAGCTACCTTCTTCCCAGTCTTATTCGAGAGTTGGATAGGTACTGTTGCTCCAAAGTGTTATTGTGTGATTACTTTATCTACCATAAATCAGTTATTATAGAACCTTAGTAATAGAGAAGTATTCAGGAATCTTGAACTCTCCCGTTGTCCTCTCACTTTAGCTATCTATTTACTTATCATAGAATTCTCCTGTGTGTGTCATATATACATAATTTCTATCATCTATCATTTACCCCCTACTTTAGTCTAGTTGGTGTATTAAGTTAGTAGATACATGATGGTGAACTATCAATGTCTTATTCCATTGTTTCCCAGTGGTAAAATATAAATAACGATACCTAGAATACTCCCGGTAAAATGCTACAATGGTTTTCTGTGCGCTTGCGGAATCCTTTATATTTTAGTTGTGCATAAGAAATACCAACAAGCATTTTTGGCGCCGTTGCCGGGGATAGGGATTTACCTCTATTTCTAGTAGCGACGTTAGAAATGTCAACAACGAGTAGGTCTTATATATAGATCTGTTTGAGAATTAGGTAAACTAGTGTCATTTGCTAGATTTGTTGAAGCCCGCTGGCCGACAGACCAGGTGGATGTAGGTTTAGCAAGTTTCATGAAAGTAGCTTATCAAGACCGCCGACCGGTAGACCAGTCTTGGTGGAGCTATTGTTTATCTGGTAATTGAATTAGATTTATACGTATGATTTACCCCATTACTTGGATCCTGTATCGGCTAAATAGCCGATCCAGTTATGTTTTTATCAACAATGCATGCATGTGTGTTTTTCTTAAAAATAGCTAAGCTTTGCACTGACAGGAGTTGACTTTCTAGTCAATTTCCTTTGATTCATCGGTCATCAAGGACCATATATCTTGGAACTGTCTGGCAACAAAACCGGCAGGTTCCAGAATTTAATGTTTGCTGTTCCTTGTTAATTGCAGGTCAAATTGACTGGCACGCCCCAGATCGAAGTCATCAAGCTCGACTTGCCTCGTCCAGGCTCAAGGGATCAAGGACTCCGGCTCCCGTACGCTCTCTAAGAGCCTGATCGTGTGTATGCAGGAAGGGTCTCTCTCGACACCTTTTTTGCGTCATTCTTTCTTAGTTTTCTAGTGAAGCAAATGAGAGAAGGGAATTTCATCTCTCAAGAAAAGTATACCAAGGATCTTCTCAAGAGGTTCAATATGCATGAATGTAAGCCCATCAAGACTTCAATGCCATCCAATGGATATCTCGACCTAGATGAGGGAGGTAACCCGGTTGACCAAACTCTCTACCATTCTATGATTGGTAGTTTGTTATACATGACCGCATCTGGGCCCGATATCATGTTTAGTGTGTGTATGTGTGTTAGATTCCAAGCTAACCCTAAGAAGGCTCACTTAGTTGCCGTAAAAAGAATCCTTAGGTACCTCAAGCACACACCAAGCATTGGCCTTTGGTATCCCAAAGGAGATAGTCTTAATCTTGTGGACTATTCCAATTCGGATTATGTCGGTTACAAAATTGATAGGAAAAGCACATCCGGAGGGTGCCATTTGCTTGGTAGATCACTAGTGTCTTGGTCCTCAAATAAACAAAATAGTGTGGCATTGTCGACCGCCGAGGCGGAGTACATAGCCACAGGAGCTTGTTGTGCACAAATCCATTATATGATGCAAACCCTTCTAGACTATGGTGTAGTTCTAAAAGGTGTACCTTTGTTGTGTGATAATGAGAGCACCGTAAAACTTGCTAACGACCCGGTTCAACACTCTCGCACCAAGCACATCGATATCCGTCATCACTTCCTTAGAGATAATGTTGCTAAAGGAGATATATCATTAGAGGGAGTAAGGACGGAAGATCAATTGGCGGATATCTTCACAAAACCTTTAGATGAAGCATGGTTTTGTAAGTTGAGGAATGAGCTTAATGTTCTTGATCTAAGTAACTTCACTAAAAGATGAGCTTATGTTGTCGGTTGCATTGCATTTGTAATATAATCAAGTTTAAATTTATGTATTGCACATAGAGCTTGGCTAACTTGGTTAAGATAACCGCCCCAAAGCGTGTGAAGAAGCTTAACCAAGGACAAACTTGATAAGCGACTAGATTCAAATTCAAGTAATGCATTACATATGCATGTGTGTTTCTTTTGTCGTTTCTTTTCGGTTAAGCTTGAGCATCCACTATGTTCGTCCACCGATAGGGGGAGCATTTGACGCTGCTATTGGTTATATACCCTATTTGGTGGCCATACGATGTCTCCTCATTCTTTCTTATCGCTTATTTTCGCTAAAAAGCATATAGCCTAAGGCAAAATATTTTCAAATTTGAGGGTTTGAGAGAGGCATCGCACACCAGTCCCAATTTGGTGTTTATTTGGCTCTTACAAAGTTGGGACAAGGTTGGGAAAGTTCTGCGCAAAGAAATCAGCAAGAAACAACACTCAGAGTAGCACCAGACGCTGGACCGGACTCCAGAACAGTGCATCCGGTCAGTTCAAATTAAAAATTTGTCATCGGACTGTCCGGTCGCTGGGGAATCACGCGTGTCCGATCGAAGCCAGGAGATCACCGGACTCAGGGGAGCATCCGATCAAGGGCAACGGACGCGTTCGGTTGCATTTTGGCGATTCTAGAGCTCTCTGGTGGGTGACCGGGCGCGACTGTTCCAGCGTCCGGTCGACCAGAGGACGCGTCCGGTCACACTTTAAGGGGCACAGTGAATTCCTCTTATGACACGCGGGGCCTGCTCCTTTCCCTCTTCCTTCAAACCGCCCGCGCGCCGCTGCTTTCTTCATCCCGATGCCGAACCGCCGCCGCCTTCGCCAAACCCTAGCTCATCGCCATTCATTCCTGCCACACTCGCGTCATCACCCACCTCGCGCGCTCGTGCCAACATCGCTCTCTGCCGCGCACGCCCACTTCTCGCGCGCCCCAACCGCCCCACTCGTCGCGCTACGCGCCGCCCGGCGCCGCCGCCGCATTCAAAGCCGCCGCGGTCACTGCTTGCCGCCGCCCATCTGCCCGCGCCACATTGCGGTGTCTCACCGTGCATCTCTTGCAGTCCTTCCCTGCACCGGCGTTCTTCACTAGGCTGGCACCCTTCTCCCTCTGCTAGGGTAAGCTGCACCCATGCCCTCCAAGTGTTCGACTGAATGCTTCAATCGCAAGCCCTGCCCGTTTCACTGTAATTTTGAATCACGGCAATGTTCCATTCTTTTGCAGTGACTTCTCGCTCTTGGTGGTGCCCCACCGTGTCACTTTCCTTACCTTTTCACAGTATCTCGCCTAAGGTAGCTTGCCCCTTCCTCACTCCTTATTTCATTGCTTGCTTCTCTAGGTCTTCTCGCTTCTCTAGCTAATATATTTGCTTATATATACTTCCTACATTCTTTCTATGCAGCAAGTCGTGAGTTGCTTGGTTGAGCGATATTGGTGTGACGGCTTGGCAGTGGCAGATAAACTCAGGGCCAAGCCCACGAGTACGGAACAGAGGCCAAGCCTCTTGAGTGTCAGTGGTTCTTTGTGATTGCTCAGTGGCAGTATTTCTTTCACTCAGGGGGAGTTCTAGTTTTGACAGTGTGTTGGCAGTCCGTGCTTGACAGTTGTTCTTGTAGTTGATCTCTCAGTGGTAGTTTGACTTGTCAGCCGCAGTGGTTTCTTAGTTCAGCAGTGAGCAAGAACGTTGGTGGTGCTCCAGACCCTCCTCCTCCTCCCCCTCCTGGTCGGGGTAAAGGGAAGGTGTACACCAAGAAGAAGCGGAAGGGACAGAGCACGGAGGCAGAGAGACTCTTGGTGATCGCAGACGCTGTTGCTCTTGCCGAGAGAGGCGGTGCACGTGGCAGTCTGAGGATCCGTGAGCCAGACCCCGCTTCAGTGGCTCGTGCCCTCTGTACTCCCACTCGTCACGATGCACCAGGCACAGTGATGATCGGGGGTGTGTAGTACAGGATCGCAGACTTACCTCCCGACCTTGGTGGTGTAGAGGCTGGTAGTTCAGCTCAGGCAGAGACAACAGAGTAGGCAGAGGCAGAGGCAGCAGAGCAGCCCGAGGACACCGAGAAGCAGCCTCAGGACCCACCACGTCGCCGTTCTTCATGCACTCGCACTTAGGCCTCCCTTAGAGCTGAGACTCAGCGTCGTGGTAGATTCCCTCTTTCCAGGCCACGTGTCCCCCCTCCCGTGGTGCACTTAGACTTGCAGGCCGCCAATGCCTGTCGAATTTAGGACTTGAGTGTGTGGATTTTGACCAGTGGTTCCCACCGGAGCCTGACCCCAGGGCAGCCGAGGGTTTCTACACCGTGTTGCAGGACTTCTTCAGGGCATACATCAACAGCGGTGCAGAGATTCAGTCTCACAGGGTGTGCCCTCTTGACAGAGTTGTAGCAGCTGCAGGCGAGGCGATCAGGCCCTCACTCACTTACTTACCTGGCCTGGCAGACTTGATTGGGTTACCTAGAATGTACGTGGACTCCTGGGTTCGTGATTTATAGGTCTCTCTTTGGATTGACCCAGGCCACACGTTCATTCACTTTACTTTTGATGGTTGGTCGTTCAGACTCTACAGTCCTCATGCTCACGAGCTTCTTGGCACCACATCAGTAGACACTCTTCTTCACCAGTCGTGCTACGGTCAGATCGAGCCCCCTCGTCACCCTCACGGTGAAGAGGAGCTACCTGTTGAGAAGGCCCGGCACATCTTCAGAGAGCCATTCGGACCGGGCTCACGCTGTCTTCCTAGCGATCTCACCCCTACGGCCCGTGTCCTAAATGAGGTGATGAGGACTTTACTGTCTAGGATAGGCAATAGGGAGATGATCACCAAGATTCAGCAGTGGCTAGTGTACTACCTTTCGACTCAGACTGCTTTTGACATCTGGCATGTCATTGTTTCAGAGATGGAGGACATGATCACTGAGGGATTCAAGACGCGTAGACAGTTGCCCTTTGCTCACTTGATCTGCGTGATCCTACAGCGTCTGGTCTCACCTTTCCCTCTAGCAGCTCTGATAGAGTTCAGGCAGACTCCTACTTCTTTTCCTGTGTACAACATGAGTCAGCTTATTGGAGCTCGTCCGAGCAACAGGGCCACGAGAGTGCCAGGACAGAGGCCAGCTGTTGCAGAGATTGAGGAGCAGCAGGATGAGGCAGTTGAGGCACTTGCACAGGCAGAGCTCACGCAGATGGAGACCAAGCCAGCTGATATAGTTGAGGAGCTTCCTACGGACAGTTCTGATAGTGACTACACACCCCCTCCGAGGATGCCTCCACGAGCTCACGACGCCGAGGCCGGTGGTTCAGGCTCTAGTGACAGTCCTACCCTCCTTGCACTACTTGACCACCTTACTCAGTCTTCAGAGAGGCAGGGGCAGGAGCTTCATTAGATTCAGCAGCAGCAGACAGCCAACACTGTAGCACTTCACGCTCATCAGTCAGAGCTCCAGCAGCAGCTTCTTCAGTCACAGCTTGAGACTCAGGCCCTCTTCCTTCAGACTCAGCAGCAGGCTCAGGAGCTTCACCGACAGTCATTTGCTTTCATGGAGCACGTGATGAGGCACACTAGGCTTCCCGCCTTTGACTTCACTTCTACTCGGCTTGGTGGACCTTCCAGTTCTACACCCCTGGCTCCAGCGTTTCAGTCTGGAGGACTTCAGTCAGGGAGTGTCGACACCGTTCAGCTCACCGCCCTAGCAGATTCCATAGTTCTTTGCTTCTCCAGGGGCTGGGTACACACCGATTCACACGGGCTTCACTCCACCTACGTCGTCGGTACTTGTGACCCCGAGAGCTCTGTTAGCAACCTCAGGCCCAGTCCAACACTCCACCTCCCATAGGTTCGGACGTTCATGCGCTCATGGCCCACTTATAAGGCAAGAGGCCCAATTCCTCCCAAAAGCCCGGACTGATGGGAGAGGGATGCTCTCCCTTATAAGGTGGTCATGGCCCCTAGCCTTGGCAAGGTGGTACTAAACCTGAGGTGCCTGACATCCCACCCCCATAAGGTGGTGCCCCTGACATCCCACCCCCCATAAGGTGGGCCACCCCCCATAAGGTGGTGCACGGGCTCGATACCATTTGTTAGCAACCTCAGGCCCAGTCCAACACTCCACCTCCCATAGGTTCGGACGTTCATGCGCTCATGGCCCACTTATAAGGCAAGAGGCCCAATTCCTCCCAAAAGCCCGGACTGATGGGAGAGGGATGCTCTCCCTTATAAGGTGGTCATGGCCCCCTAGCCTTGGCAAGGTGGTACTAAACCTGAGGTGTCTGACAAGCTCTCAGTGCCAGCTACAGCGAGATCACCGGCTTCCCCACACCGACACACCTTCAGGGACCGGTTCTGTTGACGGGTGCTCCACTTACTACCACCACTAAGACTCACCCGTCTTTGGTTGCTTCGTCAGAGCCTCCGTTGAGTCAGCCTCCTCCTACCACTTCTGCACCTGAGGCTTCAGTGACAGTTACTGCTTCCGTGCCTGTGAGTTCACCTCCTGTTGATGGTGGATAACGTCAACATTCATTAGAATTTTAGACACAAGAGGATACATGAATACACACTAGTCTAGGGTTTTAACTGACAATTTCCACGAGTTTTGCATATTCTATATTTTTCAGGGACTTTTCTAGATAAGCTTAAAAGAGGGATTAGAGTGCACATTAATCACGAAACTTATCCGCCATGGGAAAGATCAACATTGGGATGTGGAAAGGATCTACAAGACACCCGAAGCAACGGGGGGCCAGTAGGCTGCCAGGTGGGGCCGACCGGCCCCACCATGGCGCTGGGCGGCGCCCCCTCTAGGGTTTGGTGCCCCCCTTCTGGAAGCTTCCTCCACCGCCTCTCCTGATGCATCTCAGCCCTTGGTTAAGTCGGTTTGATCCTGCGGCACACGTTCATCCCACCAGACTATAAATATATGGTCAGACCCCCCTGGAGAGAGCCAATTCATTATTCATCAAGGCCTCAAGCCATCAAGCATCAGAAGCCTTCAAGTTCATCAAGAGCCTTCTAGTTCATATTTCTAGTTAGTTAGATTAGAAGTAGAGGAGATCTAGTTCTTCATCGGGATCTGGAGAAACATCATGCTGCTTTTGGATACTCACCCTAAGATCTTAAGGGAATCAGTCCTGTTCTTTGCACCCATCGCATACCAACCGATCCTAAAGTTACACCTACTAGAGAACCCCAACGTAGACTTAATAATGCGATGAGAGAGGTAGTAAAGAAGGAAGTTTTAAAACTGTTACACGCTGGGATCATATATCTTGTGCCACATAGTGAGTGGGTAAGCCCTGTCCAAGTTGTACCTAAGAAGGGTGGTATATTTGTTGTTAGAAATGGTAGGAATGAGTTAATTCCTCGAGAAGAACTATTACTTGGATGGCGTATGTGCATAGATTATAGAAAACTTAATAAAGCAACTAGGAAAGATCACTTTCTACTACCTTTCATTGATGAGATGTTAGAGCGTTTAGCGAATCACTCTTTCTTTTGCTTTTTAGACGGTTACTCTGGATACCACCAAATTCCTATTCACCCTGATGATCAAAGCAAAACCACTTTCACATGTCCCTATGGAACTTATGCTTATCGTAGAATGTCTTTTGGGTTGTGTAATGTACCGCTTCTTTCCAAAGATGTATGATGTCTATATTTTTCTGATATGATAGAAGAAAATCATGGAAGTTTTTATGGATGATTTTTTTTTACGTTTTACGGAAAGACTTTTTGATGATTGTCTTGAAAATTTGGATAAGGTTTTGCAAAGATGTGAAGAAAAACACTTAGTCCTTAATTGGGAAAGTGTCATTTTATGGTAAGAGAAGGGATAGTGCTAGGGCACTTAGTGTCTGAAAGAGGTATAGAGGTAGATAGAGCTAAAATTGAAGTAATTGAACAACTACCTCCACCTGTGAATATAAAAGGAATCCGAAGTTTTCTTGGTCATTGTGGTTTTATCGTCGTTTCATAAAAGATTTTTCACATATTGCTAGACCCTTGACCAGTTTGTTAGCTAAGGATGTTCCTTTTGAGTTTGATGATGCATGTTTACAATCTTTTAATACTCTTAAAGAGGCACTTATTTTGCACCAATCATTCAACCCCCTGATTGGTCTTTACCTTTTGAAAATTATGTGTGATGCTAGTGATTATCTTTGTGGGGGCAGTTTTGGGACAAACCAAAGATAAGAAACATCATGCTATTGCTTATGCTAGTAAAACTATGACACGAGCTCAGCTTAATTATGCAACAACTGAAAAAGGGCTTTTAGCTGTTATTTTTTGCTATTGATAAATTTAGATCTTACTTAGTGGGAGCTAAAGTAATTGTTTATTCTCGATCATCTTTGCTCTTAAATATCGCTCACTAAGAAAGATGCTAAACCCCGTTTAATAAGATGGATTTTGTTACTCCAAGAATTTGACTTACAAATAAAAGATAGAAAAGGAGTAGAAAACCCCTGTTGCCGATCACTTGTCTAGAATGCGGTTTAAGAATTCACAGGGAATTGCCTATTAATGACTCGTTGAGGGACGACATGCTATTCATGGTAACAAGATCGGACCCGTGGTACGCGAATATTGTCAACTTTATGGTTGTAGGTTATGTAGCAACAGGGGAGAATAAAAGGAAGCTCATTTATGAAAGTCGTCTCCACATATGGGATCCTCCGTATCTCTTTAGAGTATGCGCTGATGGCTTGCTCAGAAGATGTGTACCAGCAGAAGAGGGCATTCAGATTATTCAAAAGTGTCATTCATCACCATATGGAGGGCATTATGGGGCATTCCGTACACATGCGAAGATTTGGCAGAGTGGATTCTTTTGGCCAACAATGTATGAAGACACCAAAGATTATGTCCGGAGATGTGGCTCGTGTCAGAGACATGGAAATATTAATTCATGAGATGCTATGCCACTCACTAACAATCCTCAGATTGAGCTCTTTGATGTCTGGGGTATTGATTATAGGGGACCATTCGTCAAATCAAAGAATTACAAATACATCTTAGTGGCAGTTGACTATGTGTCCAAGTGGGTAGAAGCTATACCATGCAAGAATACCAATTCAAAATACTCAAGGAGGATGTTTGAAGAAGTCATATTCTCAAGGTTTGGAACACCGAGGATGGTGATCAGTGATGGAGGAACCCACTTTACCGATACAAAATTTCATAATTATTTGAAGAGTCATGGCATCCGTCACAACGTCGCTACTCCTTACCACCCTCAGACAAGTGGCCAAGTAGAAACATCGAATAAACAGATTAAGACTATTCTACAGAAGATGGTGAATGAAATGGGTACTATGTGGAAAGACCGGTTACCCGAAGCACTCTGGGCCTACCGAACAGCCTACAAAACACCTCTAGGCATGTCACCCTATCAACTAGTATATAGGAAGACTTGTCACCTACCTGTGGAATTAGAGCACAAAGCTCATTGGGCCATTAAGAGATGGAATATGGATTTTGAAGCTGCTGGGAATAAAAGAAAAATGCAATTATCAGAATTAGAAGAATGGAGAGAAAAGGCCTATCACAATTCAAAGCTTTATAAAGAAAGAACCAAAAGATGGCATGACAAGAGGATCAAGAAGAAGGAGTTTGCACCCAGAGATAAGGTATTACTTTTTAATTCCAGGGTCAAATTATTCGGGCTTGGAAAGCTGCGGAGTAAATGGGAAGGACCATTTACGGTGGTTAACGCGTCATCGCATGGAGCGGTAACTCTCCAATCACATGAAGGTACGTTATTCAAGGTAAATGGTCATCGCCTTAAAATCTTTCTAGAACCTACTAGACCCCCAGAGGTAGTTGAGGAATTGGAGTTTATCCAATTACCTTGATTACACCTATATTTTAACCAAATCGATCCGAATCTTTAAACAACCGCCATCGGGAAGTAAATGGAGTACATGACCACCACGAGAAAAATCACCCTGAGGGGATGACATGTGGGGCCGGTCGGCCTGGGCAATAATGCCAGGCGGCCTCCCCCTATTTCCTCTCGTTTGCATTCAATTACCTACCCCCTTCTAGAGTATTCCTCGACAGAATCCCGTAGGTTTAAACCGTATCCAGTTTCGCGATCGTATGCACCCTGTAGGATAGATTCAACCCCCGCTGCAAGCCTGCTGCCCATATAAATACGTACCTAGACCCCCCTCAACCTCATTCCATCTAAGCCTTCCCTCTCTCATTCAGAGAAAACCCATCTAGATCTAGTTCCAAGCTCTAGTTCCAATGGCCGGGAAGGAGATCGTCGTCTACGGAGCTGACCTCAACAAGATCCCAAAGGATGAGTCACTGGCCATCGTCCCTGCACAGTCGAAGCCTCTCACCATCATCCCACCGAAGGAGCTAGCTACAGTGCAGCCACGCCGGAGCTATGAGCAAGCCTACTACGCTCAAGCTCAATGCACGCTACCTGCACCTCCTGCAAGATTGCTCCTGGAAGGACCATCCAAGGGGAAGCAGATTGCTCTTCCCAAGGGTACTCAGCTTTCCACACTAAAGCCAGGAGAAGAGCTCGTCAGTGTCAAGACCAACAAGGCTGGAGAGATAGAATGCGCCAAGTATAGGACTCATCTCATGCTTGGTGGAGTGCGTACTACTGAAGATCTAGTTCGCTACACCGCCAAAGAGAGCTCCACCGCCTACTGCTGCATCAAGCTCTGTGCCCAAGCGTCCTAAGCCCACCTTGGCTACACTTGAGATGAGAATTGATGCTCTCTCTCAAGTTGTTTCAAGCCTTCAGTCGTCCAATACTATGAAAGTAGCTACTATGACCACCATGGCAACCCAGATTGAAGGAAGCATCAGGGAGATCCGTGCCCTCAAGAAGAACAACGAGAAGCTTAGGAACATGATAGACGCGCTTAAGAAAGCGTAGTTACCCTATATATCTATGTAATAAGTCATAGTCAAGTTAGTTAGGTTAAATGAGTCAGTTTTCAAAGTTAGGTTAAAAGTTAGGTCAGTAGCCCTAATTGAGGCAGTTATCATAGCTCGGTTGTTAAAGCATTGATTAATTATAATAAAGTGCCTTATTCTTATTAATGTTTTAGTTGCTATTATCTACTCTATCTTTCTATTTTTGAGATGTGTTTGTCTCCACATGTTTTGTAGAAAAAGATTACAGGAAGAACCAGTGTGGAGGAGACACACCGGAATCACGAAAATCAATTTGCGCGAGAAAAATTCACGATTCGGAACAAAATACACCCAGGACCACGCACGGTGAAGTGGGCCCCGAGGGGGCACCACAGGGTGCCGCCCGGCCTCCCCCCATGGGCCGGCCGGCCCACCAGCCCTTCTCGCTTCGTCCACGATCAGGTATGAGCCCAATACTATTTAATCACATATGTTTAACTGGTTGTTCTGATATGAATTAAAAATCACATGATAAACCAATTTTAAATAGATGAAAAGACTGTTAATTCATGACTTCGAATAAATTCACATAATTCTTTTTCCTAGAAGTCATATCTTGTTGGAAACTTATTTAGGGACCCATGATTCTTAAGTTGTTGAAGAGTATGATATAGTGTGATAATGAGATTTCAATTCTTAATGTTTTGTCTTTGGAGAAATTTTATTTTAAAAAAAAGTCAAAAGAGATTAGCCACACTTCTCCTTTATAGCAAAAGCAATGTCCTACTAAAGCCATACATAGGATAGATAAACTTTCTACATATTCTACTTGTTTGCATTGAGTTCGGTCAACCTCTATGACCCTAAGAGAGATCTGTCATATCTTTGAATCAAGTGCCATATCCATATATGCACTACTCTAATCCAGAGTAGACACAATTGATTAGTATCTTTTATCAAAAATGTTTTGCTCTTACACTGAGAGTAAACACCAAAAATATTCTTATAGTATAGCCACTCATAAATGCTCCAAGTTTTGTTGTTATCTCTCAATTATCAAAAGGAGGTATGAGCTATGCAAAAGAAGAGAAAAAATAGTTGTCAAAAAGAATGGACAAGTGTCTACGAAAAAAAAGAGAGAGAAGAAGAAAAGAAATAAAGATAGCTCATACTCTTCATCTATCAAAAAGAGAGATGTGTCTCAAGGAGCAATAGTAGAATTAGGAGTACTTTATTTCCACCTCTTTAAGCTTGATTCAGTTTTATGCCTTATCCCTCTCTGGATCCATTGTTTGACTTTACAACAAATGACATACAAGTATGATACAGTTATTACCTACCTAAAGATCCACATAAGCTTATAGATATAGGATACAGGCTTCAATGCTAAAAGCCTTGGTGAGGACCTAGAAATACTACATATATAGTGATTTGAGAGTGCTATTAAGGGAGAAGGATATCCTATGAATTGTTTTCAAAATTCTTAAAACTAATTATCCTGTTGACAGAGCTAAAGAAAAGAATGATCTATTCCACGTTGTTCTACTTTTCAACTACTCAAAGGTTCATGGTAGATACATTGAATTCTGCAGTATATGATTAACTAGGGAAGGTGTTACTGTGGATATGTTCTTAGGTTATGTCTTAGTGAGTCTCTACTCTCTATGATGAATATTCTAAAGCCAACCTTTTCTTGAGGACGAGTAAAAGCCTAAGTGTGGGGGAGTTTATTGACGGTAGATAACGTCTACTTTTAACCGTCAACCTTCCTTGTAAATTGCAACAATATCGTAGAATAGGAGGTTATTACTAATCATTTCCACGAGTTTTGGTGAATTATCTGTTTTCTAGGGAATTATCTAGAAAGTGCATAATTGAGGATTAAAGTGCATAAAGCCCACGAAACTTAACCGCAACGGAAAATATCGCTAGATGGATCAGGAAGGATCTAGAAGACACCAGAATGAAGTGGAGCCCGAGCCCTTTTGGGGTAGGGCCGGCCCCAACCCGGCCCGGGCCGGTAGGCCTCCCGAGGTGGCCCCCCACTGTCACCCCCCTAGCGTACCTCTCCACCGCCTTTGAGGATGCATCTTCGCCCCTACGTTAAGTCGGTTTGATCCTACGGTTGATGTTCATTCCACCGGGCTATATAAACGGAGCAGACCCCCAGGAAGAGAGCCGGATCAATAAAGAGTGAAGAGCCGTAAAACCCTAATTCCTATCTAGTAGATCTAGGCTAGCAATCAAGAAAGGCTAGTTCAATCTAGAACTAGTTCTTGTTTAGAGATTAGAGAGATAGAGTTGGAGAGTAGAGTTCGGAGGAGTCGACTTTGTCGGTGCTTCTTCGTTCTTTGCATTCTTCGAGATCAACCTCCCCGCTTGGGAGTTTGTATCTTGAGATCATTTGGTAGTCAACTTCTGGTTAAAGTAAGTGTTTTGTTCATATTATTCTTCTATTTTGCAACTCTTATTGAGTACTTTGATCTAGATAGCTTCTTGATTGAAGTAGTATTCGTAAGCGTAGACGCGTGGTGTTTAGGCTATGTTTACTTGTGAATGTCCCCCGATTTTCCGGATAGTGGTAGCTCGCGAAGGTGACTTATAGCTTCATTGAATCCTAGTCCACTTCCCGTTAATAGGTTTGGCAAGCAAAAGGTGCTTGGTAGGAGAGAACTCTGATTTCTACTCCTATCTTATTAAGTTATCGCTCGTGATCATATGATATAAAACAACCACTTTCAAAGACCGAATTAGATAATCCATATTGTTCTCCTTGTTCTCGCTATTTTCTAGCTTGATTGTGTATTGGGTTAAATTCATAGACTTAGTCATCATCACCTACTGTTCCTTTGGGTTCGATATTTAAAAACCGGGTTTATCTTGGTGAAGTGCTACAACGGTATTGTATCTGTGCGCTTGCAGATAATCTTATTTCTTGTGTGCATTTAATTAATACCAACAGTGACAGCTACGTTGGTTCCTCTGTCGATCCACCCTCCGTATGTAGGACAGCCGGGGGGCACGGTTTGCGAAGTTGGATAATGACTCTGTTTCACATCCTTCCTAGTTGATGCCCCCTTACATGTGATCATGATGTAGGGTTGACTTAGCGATGATTACTAGATGTAATTGCACTAATTAGAGTTATTCATTGACGTAGTTATAGAATTACCGTAGACAATTATCTCCTTAGTTTATCTATTGGCTAACTATGATTATGACTAGAAAATGCTCTGATGATTATCTATATAATTATGATACTTGATTATGCTATCACCTGTATTTATCTATATTTATCTTGTGACCTCTGCCTGTTATGAGTAGAGTAGATGACATTGGTAATATCACTTATTCGTTGTATATAATTCCTTATCAATATAATAGATAGAGTTTATAACAAGCTTTCCCGGTGGTATAAATATAAATCGACAACCTGGTAGAACTGCCTAGGTAAAATGCTACAATGGTATAATTATCTATCCGCTTGCAGAATCTATTCTAGTTATATTCATATCTCTGCCTGGTCATATTGAGTAATACATGTGAAACTATATTTATTCCTTAGCATTATAATTAGGGATGACAACTTAATTCATGCTCAGGAATGCTAGTGATAAATAAGTGGCTAGTTGCTAATGACAAGTTAATTTAATACCATGCATCTCTAATCTCGTTAATTCATAGCGGCGTTAGAAGTGCCAACACCTCCTCGATTGCTCCTACCTCGGAGGCTCCAGTCACCGAGACCGTGATTGCTACAGCTCTAGTGACTTAGTGTCGGTGGCTCCTTCACCTTCTGTTCCACCTACTCTGAGAGCCACGGGGGGTCAGGTCACTACCACCAAGACATAGCAGTGGACCCAGTGAGCCGGCCGACCCACCGCTTCACCTCCGGAGACACGGCCGAGGGTCGGTCGGAGGCTCGGCCGAGTGATAGTTCGAGTCCTCCCCGGACTACTCACAGTTTGAGATGGCCGCATTCTCGTCCGGACCCGACTCGTCTGCAGCCCCACCTCCTCAGGAGCCTTAGGTTTTGGTGCTTGACGCCAAAAGGGAAGACAGAGTCAAGTATGTGAGATAGGGAGAGTGTGTGAGGGGGACTTGCTTCTTTTGATGTGTGATACTCATGCATACATGCTTTACTTTTGTGCATCATGTGATACATGCTTTTGTTTTTGGTTGACATGTGGTTATGTGATATATCATGTGACATGTGGTTTACTCATGTCTTGTGCTCTCTACTTGTGATATATATATATGTTATGTCATGTCACATGTTGTTGCTTATTTACCATGATTTCGTGCTTTACTTTTGTTAAATGAGCCTTATGATTCTTGTACTCGCACTTCATTTATATTCCGTTGAGGGGCTTGAGTCGTATAAGCTAACTAACCTCCTTGTTCTTAATGTCAAATAGCTTATACGATTCAAGTTCATTGAAAGCCTCAAATTCACTCTCATACTCGAGGTTGTTGTCATCAATCACCAAAAAGGGGAAGATTGAAAGCATTTAGGCCCCTAGTAGGTTTTGGTGATTAATGACAACGTGAGATTATTGTGACTAACATGTGTTTTACAGAAACCGTTTGAGTTAGGTCACGATAATGGTGATTGATTGGGCAATCAATGGTATTCATGCCTCGACGATCGAGATCGTTTTCGGTTTTCAAATGATGGACGACAAGTGTCATTTGGGGTTGGAGAGACACTTAGAGTAGCTAGGACTTTGTTTTTACCTTTGGCCGTACTATTAAGAGGGGTTTGAATGGGTAACTTGACCTAGGTGAGTCTAGTGAGTTAGGTGTGGTGCACACTTATTCATTCTAGTCCTAGACAGCCCTAGAATTGGCCCAAAGCTCAGTAGAATCGAAGCCATGTGAGAAGTTGCGAAATCAGAAGTCTTTCAAGCCATTTTGGCTCGATCGGACGCTGGCACATAACTGACCGGACACGTCCGGTCGGTGTATATGGGGTGCGGGAATGACGGACGCCTCTGGTAGCCGGCCGGACGCTCCGGTGCCATCGGGCCGTCCGTGGTGGGCCGGACGCTGTCGAAAGACCGAGCCAACGCTAGGTCGTGGCGTCCGGTCCACCGCCCGCAGAGGTCCGAGAGGGAAAAATCTGACCGGACACGCTCGGGTCATGGTGGACGGACTTCGACACGCGCCCGGTCAAAGCGGACGATTGTCCGTACAGTTAGCCGTTAAGCGACGAGCGGGCGTGTCCGGTCACCCCCGATGGACGCGTCCGGTCGACCTTAAAACAGTCAGAAATACCTCTTCATGTGGATGTTTGTGTGGGGGATATATATACTCCCTTATCTCATTCATTTGAGGTCTCTTGCTCATTCCTACTGTTGAAGAACACCTTGTGAGTGCTTGAGAGTGCAAGAGCCCTAGTGAGGTTGAGAGATTTGCTAATCCATTGCTTAGGACCATATTAGTGGAAAGAGAGTAGCAAGTGTGCATCCACTCATCTAATTAGGCTAGTCTTGGTTAAGTGAGAGTTCTTGCTTATTACTCTTGGTGATCGGCATCACCTAGACGGCTTGGTGGTGATTGGGAGCATGGTAATCATCCGGTAGTCATTGTGGATGGCCAATCTCATCTTGTGAGCGGTTTTGGGGGATTCACCGTGTCGGAGTGAAGAAGAATCATCCCGTAGAGAGCACTTGATCCTTGCGCGGATCAAGGGGGAGCTACACCCTTGCGTGGGTGCTCCAATGAGGACTAGTGGAGAGTGCCGACTCTCCGATACCTCGGCAAAACATCGCCGCGTTCCTCTCCCTCTCTTTACTTTGAGCATTTACATTCTTGCAATTACTTTATGTCTTTACATTGATAGAATTGCCATGCTAGAGTAGGGTTTAAAACTTAGGGAGCATAATTTTTGTGTCCTAGAGTCATAAAGGCCACACTTAGAAACTAGGGGTGAAATGAGCTAAATGTTAGGCTTTTACCATTGCGATTAAATTTAGAAAAGCCCAATTCACCCCCCTCTTGGGCATCTTGATCCTTTCACTAGGATATAGGTTACCTGAGATTGCGCCCAACTCTTACGGTTAGTTATGGTAGCCCCAGAGGTGACAGCTCTGTTAGGCCTTCGTATTCCACCACGTCGGAGTTGGTGTTTCGTATAGCTTTTAGGTAGCCTTCCCTAACTACCTTCTTTCCAGTCTTATTCGAGAGTTGGAAAGGTACTGCTGCTCCAAAGTGCTATGGTGTGATTGCTATATCTATCCATGAATTAGTTATATAGAACCAAAGTAATAGAGAAGTATTTAGGAACCTTTAAACTCTCCTGTTGTCCTCTCATTTTAGCTATTTACTCTTTTATCATAGAATTCTCCTGTGTGTTTCATATATGCATAATTCCTATCATCTATTATTTACCCCTACTTTAGTCTAGTTGGTATATTAGTTAGTAGATACATGATGGTGAACTATCAATGTCTTTATCCATTGTTTCCCAGTGGTAAAATATAAATAACGATACCTGGAATATTCCCGGTAAAATGCTACATTGGTCTTCTATGCGCTTGTGGAATCTTTTATATTTTAATTATGCATAAGAAATACCAACAACCATTAGCTTGAGCATAGTATGGAGATGAATTGAGAAGCTTTATCTTAAACGATTCGGCAAACTCTCTTACTTCTTTGGATATAGAGGATGTCCTTTGATCCGTTCACAATGTTTGAGGAATATAGAATCTATAAATAATATGCTCAGTAATAAACTCAATCACCTCTTTATGTGTCATGTTCTTCAATGGGACTGTCTCGGTCCACTTAGTAAAGTAATCCGTAGCAACCAAGACAAAGCGATGTCCCTTTAAAGATGGGGATGAATTTGTCCAATGAAATCTAGCCCCCAACCATGAAAAGGCCATGGTTTGATGATAGGATGGAGCATTGCAGTAGGCACAAGCTAAATATTACCAAACTTTTGGCACTCTTCGCACCCCTAGTAGTATCAAAAACAATCGGCCATCATAGAAGGCTAGTAGAAACCAGCCCAACGTAATAACCACTTCATCTTTGGAGCCGATTGATGCGTACCACAAATGCCTTCATGGACTTCTCCCATAGCCACTCTTGTTTGATCAGTTCCTAAAAACTTAAACAACAAGTCTTCGGCGGTTCACCGGTAAAGCTCGCCATTATGCAAAGTGTATTTGAATGCACCCCGCCGAACACTTTTATCAACTTTCGAGTTGGGATCCTACAAATATTTCATCAAAGGAGTCCTCGAATCCTCCAAATCGGTCACATCCTCTCTGGGATTTAAATTGGACCGATTTAGAGTTTGGTCAAGCGAAATAGCCAAGCCGACCTCGGGGAGTCGGTTAGGGCCGACTGTGCCGATTGGCTTAGCCGACTTGGCTGGCTGGGCAGCCCTCCTCCGGCGAAGAACTAGCTAAGCCAACTAGGGGAATCGGCTAGCCGACTAGCTGGCTTGGGCGACTCGAGAACCGGCTCAATCGGTTCTAGAGCACCTTCATAGAAAAAATTGGAATCTTGATGTATCTGTCTTTCTTGAATATGAAAATTATGTCCACGATATCAAAGCCTAAAGCTTGTTGAGATAACATGTTGGCCACATAATTTGCAAGCCTCGGAATATGCTAAATTTGAAATTCGGCAAATGTAGCAATAATATCAAAGCACTTGTCACGACGTTCATTTAGTGATTCTTCTAAGCATTGAAATTCACCAGCAACTTGTTGTACCATCGGCAAGGAATCACCATAAGCCACGACATGCTTTGCATCCATGGAAGACAAATTATCAAGCCGAACAAGAAAGCTTCATATTTGGCTTGATTGTTAGTACAATGAAAATCTAATTGGCTTGATAGTTTAAACTCAGCATTGCTAGGAGGAACAAGAATAATGCCAACACCTTGGCCATCTTTACAAACCGATCCATCAAAATAAAGTTTCCATGGAGTAAGAGTAAGGTAGTCAATCTCATTTTCTAGATTTATAGCATGCTCAACAATAAAATAAGCAAGGACTTGACCTTTCATGGCTCTCAATGGCTTAAAAGTCAAGTGATACTCAATCAAAGCGTATGCCCATTTGCCTATCCTTCCGCTAAGGAATGGCCGATATAAAATATGCTTGATTACATCGGTCTGGCAAGCAACTACTCATGTACTAGATAATAAATAGTGTCTCATCTTAGCACAAGCATAGTATAATAATAAACATAACTTTTCAATATGGGCATACCTTGTCTCAGAATCAAGAAGACGACGATCAATGTAAGCAATCACATATTCTTTACCTTCAACTTCTTGAGTCAAAACAGCCCCGATTACTCTCTCTTCGGCAGCAATATACAATTTAAATGGAACTCCTCATCTTCGTGCACAAAGAATCGGTGGTGTAGACAGATATTCCTTTATCTTTTCAAAAAAGCTTCTTGCTTTTGCCCCCCAAGTAAATTCAGATTCATCCTTCATTCTCAATATGGGGGTAAAAGGAATAATCTTTCCAGACAAATTGGCAATGAACCTTCTCAAGTAGTTCACCTTCCCTAAAAACTTTGAAGTCCTTTTTGCATGTCGGAGGCTGAACTTTCTTGATCTTCTCTATTCACTTTGGATCAATCTCTATGCCTTTATCATGGATAAAGAAGCCCAAAAACTTTCTAGCTGATACACCAAAAGCACACTTGCGTGGATTCATCTTAAGCCCATAACGGCGCATCCTCTCAAAGGCAAGTCACAAATCGCAAAATGAGAAACTTGAGAAGCCGATTTAACAACAATATCATCAATGTAGACTTCCACAATCACACCAAGCAAATCATGGAAGATGAAATTCATAGCACGTTGATGGGTAGCACCAGCATTCTTCAATCCAAATGTCATCATAACCCGCTCAAACAATCCAACAAATCCAGGACATATGAAGACCGTCTTAGGAATATCATCTTCGGCCATAAATATTTGATTATAACCAGCATTACCATCAAGAAAACTAAGCACATTATGTCCTGAAGCATCATTAACAAGCATATCGGCTATAGGCATAGGATATTCATCTTTCAAGGTAGCTCTACTAATATCTCTAAAATTAATGCAAACTCAAATCTTGCCTGAATCCTTCTTTTCAATAGGCACAATGTTAGAGACCCAATTTGCATATCTGCATGGACGTATAAACCCCGCTTTTAATAACTGATTAATCTCTTCTTTAATCTGGTCTTAAATAGTAGAATTAAAGCGTCAGGGACGTTGTTTGTGAGGCCTAAATCCATCCTTGATGGGGAGCCGATGCTCAACTAGCTCTCGGCTCAAACCAGGCATCTCTTTGTAATTCCATGCAAAGCAATCAGCATATTTCTTGAGAAGTGCGATTAATTCATATTTATAAAAGGCTTCTAAGTTCTTATTAACAAACGTCGGCCGAGGCATATAACCATCCTCAATGTCAACTTGTTCCAAAGGGTCGGCCAACTTATTGAGCTCATCAAAATCATCAATAGCTTCACATGCATCGGTCTGAAAAGCCCGATACTGTTCAACATGATATTTTAACCATTCAAAATTAGCATCCATTGATAAATTACATGATGATATTGAGCCGATTATCAATCAGCTTCAATGACACAAGTACAAATCCTTCTTTAGTAATGCTAATAAACTAAAAATCAGAAAGATCTCTACCAGAAAGAGAAGCAATACCATCATGCCCCCCAAGCGAAGGAGCATAGGTCGTAGCTACATAGGCCGATGAATCTGCATGCCCTACCTCAATCTCATCGCCGATCGATTGAATGAGACATTGATGCAAGCTAGATGGAACACACCAATTGGCATGAATCCAATCATGCCCAAGTATCAAGTTATAGCTACCTTGGATGTCAGTGACAAAGAAAGCTGTAGCCAGAGTCTTGCTCCTAGCAGTGAGCTCCATGCAAGCAACGCCTCTAGCTAGAATAGGAGCTCCTCCTCCAATACCAGTGATGGTCATGTTGGTCTTGATCAGCTCCTCATCGGTGCCACCAAGCTTCTTGTAAAGTGTATATGGCATTAAGTTCACAATAGCCCCGCTATCCACCAACATGCTATGAATCGGCGTGCCATTGATATGGCCCTTCACATGTAGCGGCTTGAGATGGTTAACGGAATCCTCAGGCTTCTAAAACACAACACTCTACATGGCAAAGTTGAACTCCACCGCCGTCAAATCATCCCCAACAATATAGTAATCTACAGTAAATAAACAACATTGACCTCCCCTCTTTCCGGTGAAGGCTCATAGTCTACCATATCTTCATCAGGACCCTCTGAAATCTCAATACCAACCAACACATCAAAGGTGGAAGCAAAATCTTTCGAAGACGCGTTGGAGGCCTCCAGAGCAGTAGGAGTCTGCTCAGTCGACTCAGGAGTCGGCCTAGCCGGTTCTAGGGCCTCCAGAGCAGCAGTCACATGGGGAGTCGGCTCAGCCGGTTCTAGGACTGGCTTCGGTGGTTTGGACCAAATTTCGGCCAGACTCGGGGAACCGACTTAGCTAGCTTAGAAACCGGCTTAGTCGACTGGGCAGGCACAAGAACTAAATTTTTGCTTCTTTGAGGGAAAATTAGATGCGTTGAATTAAAATTTTCTTCCCTCATCTTCTCAAGCCTTTCCTTCTTCTGTTGCTTATGCCTTGCTCGCTGCAACTTGCGTTGTTGAGTTTTATCCAAGCCGGGAGGACACCACTTAGGTTGATTGTATTTGGGATCCACCTCGACCTTCTTCTTCTTCTCAATTCCAGCACCATCTTTGAGAGTTCTCTTTTGATTCACTGCCAATATTGACTTCTCAACCACAAATGGCCCAACATGATTAGTAACAGGAGCCTCCATAGGCCCAATTGTGATGGTTGGTATAGGAGCAACTTTCAATGAGGAAACAATGGGAACTTCTTGCATCTTACTAGGATTTTGCTCAATCATATGTGCTTTCCCATTTCTTGCGGAGTTATGGTCCTTGATGTGATTAAACGACCTTGATCACCAACGGTAGAGCTCGATTGACCAAAGTTCAATCGGCTAAACACGGATGGTTTGATATAAGATGCAGTAGGCATTCCCCACCCTTGTTGCTGAACTGTAGGTGCCGGTGGCCAAACTCCATAAGGTCCCTATTGCGGCATGACAGGCGGTTGAATCAGGTGACGCCAATGAGATGTGGAGGAACAACTCTTTGTGGCAGTACTGATGTGGACGCCACAACCAATTGCTTAGCCTTTTCATCTTTTTGCTTGGGTGGAGTAGATTCTCTTTTTTTAATGGCCAATTTTGGGAATCGTCCTTTTGCTCCTTATACTTGGCCAACAGCCGGTCAAAGGTAAATTGCTTCTTGACAAACTTGCGCTTATTTTTCTCCACATTAGTCTTCCAAGTACCAATCTCCGGCCACTGCAGAACGAAAGTGCGTAAAACCTTGGTCTTGGCCGAAGTTTCACTGCTGGAACCCTGGGAACCGGCTAAGCCGTCCCAGCCGGCTCAGCCGGTTTGGCTGACCCAGAGGGGGTGACATGGCTAGGCCGGCTCCTGGAACCGGCTCAATCGGGTCTACACTGGCTGCTAACGATGAACCGGCCGGGCCGACTCCCTGAGTCGGCCTAGCCGGCCACTACTGTGCCGCCATGCCTTCAAACCATCTTTCCTTGTTCAAGTGCTTGATTGATCCAGCAGTAATCTTGACCTTGCTCTTGCCGTCTCATCCTTCTTAAGTATCACTTTGCGCTCTGAATTCAAATTTGCATTCGGTGCTACATGTGGTTCGCCAATAATCACTTTCTTTACTTGAGCTTTATGGGCTTGCTCTGAACAAATCAATACAGCGGGATCTCCTTTTTCAACCACATAGGCGGGAAAAGGAGTCTTGTCAACCTGCATCTCGGTAAGACTCAATCGTCCCTTATTGAGGGCCGATTGAACCTGTCAACGGAAAACATTGCAATCGTTAGTGGCATCAGAAAAAAAAATTATAAAATTTGCAATATGCCCTTCGCTTCATCTCATCAGGTGATGGTAATGTATAGTTGATTCTAAGGTAGCCAAATTTAAGCAATTCATCAAAAATTCGATCACACTTAAAGAAATCAAAAGTAAACTTCATCTCCTCACCCCGATTCTTTTGAATGGGAGAGATGGGCAAGTAACTAGTTTACTAGGTGCTGGCCAAACAGTTTCAGCGGCACAAAACTCACTATTCTCATTGCTCTCACTGTCTAGAAAATCCTCAAAGACATGAGTATTCGGTCGATAAGACTTATGACCATCACGAGGTTCTTTAAGACGCGATTCAACAGAAACGGCCCTCTCTAGCAATTGATTAACATTTAAAAATTCATGATGCTCAAGTCTCTCCCTAATACTAGGAAGCAAACCAGCAAAACACAAATCAACTAAATCTCTATTGGAAAGCATCAAATGAAAACAACTGTTCTTAATGTCTTTGAAACGCTTAAAGAAATCAAGAACGGGCTCACTACGTCCTTGACGAACCGATGCAAGATGAGACAATCTAGTTTCTTGGACTCTCACTACGTCCTTGACGAATCGATGCAAGATGAGATAATTTAGTTTCTTGGACTCCATTATAAAAGTGATTATGAAACTTTTCTTCTAATTCAGCCCAAGAACCAATAGAACATGATGGCAAAGAAGTAAACCAAGCAAAAGCTATACCAGTAAGTGATAAAGGAAAGTAACAAATATTCATGTGATCCAAGGTACTAGCTTCACCCATTTGAGCCAAAAACATACCAACATGTTTCATCGTAGTTTTATTATCATCTCCACTAAACTTAACAAATCTGGTACCTTCCAACTAATAGGTGCTCTCAAGAAATCAAAAGTAGAAGGATACGGTTTATGATATGCATGCCTAGCGGGTTTGATTTGCACACCTAAGCTATTCTCAAGAGATCTAGTCAAATCTTCTTTAAACCGATTTAAAGTTGCATTAAAATTAGCAGATGGGAGAGTAGGACCTGCATTAAGAATAGGAATAGCACTAGGTGACACTGGTGGGTTAGGAAGGATCGTATTTGCCTCCGTCGGTGCTCTATTTACTGTTGTCCTACTATCAGTTTTTGTGACACAACCCAAATTTTGGACATTGGCAGTCCCTTGAACCATAGCATTAGTTGCAGGAACATCGGTCCTATTGTTTCCAAACAATAAAGGGTTCGATGGCAATCTACTAGCTGTTGCATGGTTGCTTTGATTGGAATAATAATTCAATGGCATACCAAATTAGGGCTGCGGAACACCCGATTGATCATAATCGGTTGTCCGTCCTTCTAACTTATCTATGCGATCACTAAGTATGTCAGCAAGATGCTGAATACTATTGTTATATACTTTCCTTTCATCTACTAACATCTGAGCAAAATTAGCATGAGTAGGATATGGATGATCATAGATTTGAGGATTAGTAGTTACCTTGGTTGCTGGAGCAACCGTTGTAGTGAGCGCAGCGAAACTGCGGAAGTGTTTGGTGCGGCCGTTGATGTAGAGGGTATCAATGCAGCGTAGTTGGGTTCCTTGAATTGAGTAACTTTGTCAAGCCGATCTATAGTGCAACTTTCTAAGAAAGCCTTGAGAACGGCATCGACCTTGGCATCAGCTTGTTTCCTTAACTCTTCGGGAAGATCATCAAGGGTGGGACGTTGGATGTTGCTTGTATTGACGTTTGAGAGGTCACCATCCCCTCCATTGTCTCCCATGCCTCTGATATCAGGCATGATATGTGCCGAAATTGAAGAAAAGATCGGTTATTAGCAAACAACCGAACCAATTCTTCCCCAGCGGAGTCGCCAAAAAGTATGTTGACGCTAGAATTGACCTAGGCAACACACTAGCAGGGGCTAGCACGCCCAAGAGGTTGTAATCCAACCTAGAACGCAGCAAGAACTCAGCGGAATCGATCGAACCGATCTAGAGACCGGTAAGACCGATTTAGGGCACGTTCTTCACCGATGAAGCTCCGGAACACCCCCTCGGGAAGACCCGTCGGAGGGATGCACGTGAAGGATATCCTAGGACCAGCAAGGCCGCTTAGGATGCCGCTGAAACTCGCCGAGAGTTGCAACGAACAGCAAGAGGGGTTGGAAAAGGGTAAAAGTTGGAGTAGATGTATTTTTTGACGATTGAGTGTTGGATCCTTCAATCGGCCGTGATCCTCTCATATATATATATATAGAGAGGGTGGTCTTATCCCAATAGGAAACAACTTTAAATCGTAATCTCTAAGTTTTCTATCAAAAATCTCGTCCAAATCCCGATCAAAAGGAATTTGAGTCGAACTGAAACAGACAATCCGGCTTAGCCGGTTTCCAAACCGGCTAAGCCGGTTTTTGCGGGCTCGGCACGGAGCCAAACTGGCCAGGAACACGTAATCCGGCCTAGCCGGTTCTCAAACCGGCTAAGCCGGATGTGCTATATATCACACAAAGCAAGCGCCCTGGCCGGCCCGTCAATCGGCTTGGCCGGCTCGACTGTAGCTGGTCAGACAAAAATCAGCAGGGAACAGAGGAGCAGGGAAGCCAGTAACCCATCTTCCAGCAGACTACAGCTGCTCGGCTGATCCAGCAAAGGAAAAAAAAAAGGGCACGATGGCCGAGCAGGCAAGTAGCAGGGTGCAGTAGCAGGGAAGTCAGCAAGGTGCAGAGGGAGCAAAATGGCCAGCGGCTTGTCTCCCAAAAGTAGCACAGCAGCTGCTTGGCCAATCCAGAAAAGGAGAAAATAAAAAAGAAGAAAGCAAGTCAGCCAAGCAAGCAAGCAGCAGGTGTGCGTGTGCAGCAAGATCATAGGTAGCAGGTCAATAGCCGGCTTGGCCGGATTCCTAACCAGCTGAGCCTCAATGCTGATTTCTTTCCTTTTCCCTTCTCAAGCTTCCAAATAATATTCTAAATATATTTTGCTTCCATAAAATCATTAAAAACTTTCTCCAAGAATTAATTTATATTTCCGATCATTTTTTATCGTCAACACAACTCTTAGGAGTTTACTCGTAGGAGTCAGATGTTCCCTAAAATGAGAGAACAAAAGATGTGACCATAAGGTTTGCCCCTACAGTTGGATTATACAAAGCATTGACCTAGCTTCCTCGAATTTTGCAATGAATTTGTACAGGAGTACAAATCTGAATTACTTCAGATGAAGACTGAACTTCATGTACCCATTCGTACAAATATGGTAGTACAAATATGTGAACCAACATTAGAGTCAATTGGTACTCTAACCAAAAATACTGTAGTGTTACAGGATGAAAGAAGACATATCGAACATGGCAATGTATGTGTATGAGTAGAATGAATTAATTCCACTTTTGCGTCGGCAGCAATTTATACAGTGTGCACACAGCTTATAAGCCATTTTTCCCCTAAAATTTGCAGAATGCGGACCTTCTCAGGCAGGGACAGAACGAACAAGAGATTTCACTAGAAGGAACGAATGGTAAAGAAAGAAAATGGACAGTATTCAGTAATCTCTATAGCTATGCCCAATAACCAATTGATCCAGTTATGGGTTGAGGTTATCCAGTGCCTCCAATAGAATAGGCCTGAACCTCTTGCAATCCAGCTTCACGTTTTGCTTGTCCATGAAGGTCTGCCTAATGAAGTCAAACCCGTTTTTATGGAAAGCAATAGGGTTCTTGAAAATCTCGTGGTCCCTCGGGTATTGCTCCGTGAGGCTGCTCTCGTCCACACCGATGCTGTATTGCTTGTAGTGCAGCCCCATCAGCTCTGCTGGGTTGCCGAAATCAGTACGGGATACCCATTCCAACCCTCCCCATGGCACAATCTGTATCAGCGTGGCATTCTGTGGCAAGAACACGCAGTTTGTAAGCCCAGCTCCATGGACACCCATCATAACGTCCACTGTGTTAACCAGCCTGGCAAACTTGGAGATATCAGAGCTCACATTGGCCTCATCGATAACCACCTCAAAGCCGAGCTCCTCAGCCATTGCAATGATCTCATCGAGGTTAAGGAACATCCTTGTACGGTGCCTCTTGATGATGAGCAACCTTGGCTTGACCTTAGGGTACTCTCCGAGCACGGTAACGGTGTCCCTGCTCAGTGAGTAAGCTCTGCGCATGAATCTGTTAAAATCAACCATTGAATAGTTGTGTGGAGCCTTCGACGAGTCTATTGTGAATTCCATGTAAGCATGCAGGCCGACAATGACATGCTTGAAGCAGTGCACCTGGTGGTCATCCTTGCTGAAATCAATCACAGGGTACTTGGACAGCTTCTGAAGCACAGTCTGGTACTTGATTGTCCACCAAAGTGCCATGTCTGTTATAAGGAACTGAACTTCTCCATTAAACCCACTTGCTGTCGTGAAAAGAGGGACCATCACGTCAGTGAAGTCATGGAACAGATTTCCAGTATAGCCTGTCAGGGAAAAGATCACAGCAGGCACGTCGTGGTACTTGGTGCACTCTGGGGCCACTTTGCTTGATTTCACTGTCAGCTCAGTGATATGGCTAAGGCAGAACTCGTCCCCTTTCCGAGGGTACGGCTTAATTTTCCACAGCTCATCTCTTTGCGAATGACCAGGCTCCATGAACATGATTGATTTAGCATTTGGGTGAACTCTAACATCACCACGCATCTCGCACACGTTTGCTCTAAAATTTGAGAAATCGCACAGGGGCTTGCTCCCCTGCTGGTCATAACTTGTATCTGCAAAGTGAAAGGTACTGTGTCAACAACAGGCTATATTTAATCAAAATAGTAGGCAGAAACGGCTCAACCGTCCCAAGGGAGACAGAGACGCTTCAGGCAGATTCCAAGGGGAAAAAAAGACACACGGCCTAACCGAAACTAGTAAAAGTTAGGCATCAAGAATATGAGCTTGAACAGTTAACTGAATGAAAGGAAAAAAAAGGGAAGAAGTCCAATATGCAACCTAAATCTCCCTAAAACAGGCATACTGGAAATGTACTCGTTGCCTTTAATAATTTCTCTTGAGAGCCACCCTTTAAAGCTTGATCCAGATTATAAAAGTTTGACTTAGGAAGTTAGGATAAAACTAATTCCATCTAGACTTTAGAACTGAGGGAGGATTCTTTTTTTTTTTTTTTTTTTTTGAGGAATCAAAGAGGATTTGTTTTATATGTAACATTTACAGACTAATTTTATTTCATAGTATGAAAGAGGTTTAAATGATCGAAGCAAATTGTTTAAGGTAAGGGTATTTGTGACAGTTCGCATCAGCTTTCTCTAGACAGTGCCCAGTTGTTTACTATTCCAAATTAGAAATGTCTGTGAAGCTCAGAGCAAGACATTCTAAGCTAGTTGCTGTGTTTTGGCAAATCGAGCTCTTTCACGGAGAAGAAACAATACGCAAATTAAGCATAAATAAATAAATAAAGATAAGAATGGGTACACACCGTCTCGCTTGGCATTTTCCGTGTCCTCGGTGTCATGAATAGTGTAATTGGAAACGGTTGGGAGCGTGACTTTATGCTTGTCCGCCGCGTGCCGACGCTCCTTCCTTTCCCCCTCGCCGTCACCTCCGCCGCCTGGACGTGAACAATCCAAGGCAAAATTGAATGAGAAAAGCAAACGGGGTGGAGGCTCTCAATTTTACCCGTCTAAGTAAGGTCCGAGTGTCAAATCATGGATCTGCGATTGCGAACATCCACCGACTGTAACGAAACAAAACGAACACGAACACGAAGAATTTGGAATCGGGTGTCCGGTCCAGACAAGGGAAATCATGTGCCGCTCAACGGCGACGCCTCACCTAACTTCTCCTCGTCGGATTTACGGCCGCTGCCTTCCTTGTTGGCGGTCAGCTCCGTCATCCCGCTGGTCGGGTCCGGCTCGCTCAGTACCCGGCTCTCTTCCTCCTCACCTTTGAACCCTGCAGCGAGAGGGGATTGAAGGCGACCGGCAGCAACACCACACGTCAATCGAACAACAGCGTAAATAAGCAAAATTGAGCAAGAAAGAACCCCTTTCAGACCGAATTAATCAATCAATAAATAAAAGAAATTAACCTTGTGATCTTGGTTCAGCTTCGTCATCGACCACTCTAGGGTCTCCACCTGGAGGAAGAAACACCCAAAGTTCAGTAATTTTCAGAGATAAAACGAAGGAAGTCTCGAGAATTCGACGGTGGATTGCTCACGGAGTGCGTCGGTGGAGGTCTTAACCGTGGTGGCTGGGGGCGAGTTAACCTTCTGCTGGATCAGGATTGACGTCGGCTCCTGGTCCGCCGGCAGCTTGCCGTTCACTGCTCAAGAGAAGCGAACACGACGGTTCAAGTTCATTCAGTTAGTTAACGAAATTGAAGGTAGACAGTCCCGCTCGAAAGGGAGGCAAGGTGAGGTGAAACAAAACAATTGAATTCCGAGTCTCTGAATTCTGTACTTACGGTTGAAGAGGAGGGCCTCGGGCTTGGAGATGACGACGAAGGTCAGGGAGACGAGGAAGAAGCCGACGACGATGACCAGCAGCCGGAATCGCCGAGACTCCTGCCGGAGGCCCCGCACCAGCTTCGGCCGCTCGCCGGACTTCATCCTGCCCTTTTCCACTTCTTGGCCCCGCCCGACCCTAGAATAGGTATAGTCGTATAGAGGCGTGCAGCAACCCAAGAAGAGAGCGACGATTGGAGGCAGCCTGGCCGCCGGTGTCTAAAAGAAACGAAGCACAGGAAGAAGGAAGAAGACGCAGTCAGGCTACCTGGCTTCCTGCGTCTGCGTCTGCGTGTGCCGGTTCCCCTCTATCTATGTGCGCCTCTGACCGGAGGGCCGCAGAGTAGGCCAGTGGGAGACTGGGAGGTGGGGTGGGTGGCAGACTGATCCAGCGGAGAATTGGGCGCGGTCGCATGGGAATATGGAGGCGGCCCTCTGGCCGACACCGGGAGATGCGGTAGCTGCTAGGCTGGCTACTGACTGCTCGCGTCTGCCTTCGAAGGTGTTTCCTTCCTCCGATCTTCTCCTTGCCAACCATTTGTTTAATCTCTTGCATCGTTGGAAAAGTCCGCACGGCATCACGACACGTTCCGCATGTTAAGAGATGCATCCCACCGGCTTAACGGGGAAACGCCACGACAAAGAAGAATGGTACATGAAAAAGTGATGCACAGCTGATGTCAGCTAGCCTAGACAGCTACTCCCTCCGTCCAAAAAAATGACGTTCTCGCTTCCGAGAAACGATTGCCGGCAATTTTTAAAAATAATAAATATCATCGATTAGTATCATAATTAGTATTGTCGGAAAGATCTTTAGATCTAGTTTTTTAACAAATTTATTTAAAAATATAAATATATTATATATATTTTCGTAAATTGAGTCAAACGTGCGGCACGAACACCCACAACATCATTCTTTTTTTGGGACGGAGGGAGTAGTAGTGAAAAGCACAGCAATAAATATTAGTCCAGGTAAACATCATTAAAGGTACTAGTGCAAAAACTATTGGTAATTCAATAGACATCAATTACACTGCCATATAAACAATTTGTTGATGTGGCAGCCTATTTATTGAAGAGAGAGGGAAAAAAAAAGAAGAAATTATTTCTTAAGAGAAAACGCTATCTATGTACACATCAAGGTGCTCTCGAGCGTGCTGGTAGATCCTCTACATCCCATGCGCCCACGTGGCCCCGCCACGACCGCTTGCGCCGCCGCCAAGCATCGCTGGCCATAGGAGCTCGTGCGTCGCCCGCCGCAAGCAACTCCCGTCGAGACAAGGACGTTGCGCCATCCCACCATTGCCGCGTAGCCCGTTGCAGGTGCCGACGTACTGGCGGACCTAGCTCGCTCTATGTCCGCCGTACCCTCCACTCGCAATCCATCGAGACCATGTGTCTCCCTTCACTCGCGCCTCGTATCCCCCCCCCCCCCCTCACGGTCCGTCAAAGCCACGTCTTTCCATTCCATCGCGGTTTGTCTCAGGTTTATGGTGCAAAGGATCCAGGTACTGGAAGGAAGAAGATTGCTTCATTTTATTTTTGTTCTAGATGAAAAAATTTGCATTAGCAAGAATTAGTTTTTGACACAATATTGTAGATTATAGAAACTACATAGTTTCTGCATTAAGAGTACCCTAAGAATAGATGTTAGCTAGTATTATACTAATATAACTTGATACAATTAATATGAGATGCAATAGCTCCTTCTCCTTCAAAGTACGAATCTGGAAAAGTTATTTGAACTGGACTTTGACACCCTGTAGTCTGAAAAATATATATCATTGATATTATCAAATCAGCATCATGTCAACAGATTTGAGAAGAATCTATAGATATAATTTTTTATACACTGTAAACATGTATATAAATTTTCTTGTTACTCTCTCCATTTCAAATTGTAAATTGCTCTCAACTTTTCTGGGTGCATAGCTTTTGTTAATCTAGACATACATCATGCCTAGTGTATCTAGAAAAGCCAGAAAAACATACAATTTAGAACAAAAGAATTACACGTGACAATATCTGAAGTTGTCTTAAATCCTAAGAGCATCTAAGACACTCCAAATTCAGTCTGTATTCCATTTTTCTCAAAATAAATTACTTTCTAAGGTTTAAAATTTATTTAGAACAATTAGCATTCTATATATATAAACATGGGACATTGTCTCCTAATGCAGCAACTAATCACAGGTGCATATAAATAGTATATAATTGCCCAATTCAGGAGATATCCTCTAGGAAAGTAAAGGAGATAATTACTAGATTGAGGAGATATCCTTAGAGAAAGTGAAGGAGATGTGCATCTTTTACCAATTTCTTTAGCCTATCTAAATTTTTAAAAGATTATTTATTTTGGAACGGATAGAGGATATCTCTGTTTGATATCCACACTCAACTCCAAAAGATTTCCTACCCATAAAACTTAGCACTTGAAGAGACTAGCTAAATCTCATAGCCTATAATTACTTACGTGGCACCATTTCAACACCTATATTTCTCAACAAATATATATATATATATATATATATATATATATATATATATATATATATATATATATATATATATATATATATATATATATATATATATAAGCATATATTAGGAGAGCACATACTACATATTCTTGCATAAAAGACAAATGCTACAAATGTAAAGAACCTCCATGGTGTTGCCACTGGAGCTTAAGCATATCATCTTGAAGCTGACAACGAACATCTTTGGATCTAATGGATTTAAGATTCTCAATAAATTGTTTGATTTCTAGATTAGGCTTATGAGGAGGATTTACATTCTTTCCATGCTTCATCTCATCTCATGCTTCATCTTTAATTATTATGTTATTCAATTTTGACACAATGTGTTATGATATCTCCAAGTGTTTCCTAATCCCATAATGGAGCTGGTCCTCAAACAATGACGAACAAAACTGTAGAGATCCAAAGTCTTGTTGGATATCTTTCTTATTAGCGTCCTCATCTTGGTTAAAATGTTGTTGTTTACTCCCTTGAGGGGATGATATTGAATTCACAAATGTGGCCCATGTAGGATAAATGCCATCAACCAAGTAATATCCCCATACAAATGGGCAGCACCACACCCTTATCACTGTAGGTTCTATAGCCAGGGCAGTATACTGGCTAATTGAACCGGTAGTGAAGACTGTTTTCATCACTGGCTCAATGTTTCCTTTGTCGAATATAATCATGTTTGATTTCACCGTTAGACCATACACCGAGCCACGGTGAAAGTAGGGTACACCACCGGTAGGAATGACCTATGCTCCACTTGGTATTGGACCGGTTACAAAATAATATGTCAACACCAAATGAAAATTTGTTGTGCTACACAGTGGTTATACATTGTTTGTATTACCAAATCGTAAGATGGTTCGGTGGCATAAATAAGGTTGGCATGTGGGCACCATTCGTAGCCATTATGCAGGCCTTTTGGGTCAGTTTGGGAAAGATAAGAATGATTGATGTCTACATGGCATCATCAACTCTTCTTTGATTTCTCCTCATTTGCATTCTTGAGGCAACATGACTCTTTGGTCTCACATGCTCAAAATTTGTGCAACTAGAGTGTCACAACCATTCATTCTCATTGACATCTAAAGCTGAAGAGGTGCTAACACTTCTATAGAAATAGGAGTGATCTACCATCTAGAAACCTGCACTCTTGTCTTCCCACTCGAAGATTATATATATTGAACTAGAATTCCACTCGTAGCATGACAGGCTTCAAGCTGCCCGACAACGGCTCCTCAAGCGATGAAGGATCAGATGTATGGGAGAATCAGTTGATGCTGCCACATACATAATATTATCTCTTATTTTCTATAAGATCACTTTGTCATAGAAATTAGTAGTACAAAGTTTGCTCTAAGTATGTTTTTTATCCTAGATCTGGCACGGTGGAGAAGGCATAGCCAAGTGCAACCCTTTATGTACCATGCCACCGAGGGAGATAGGTAGGGTGGAGGCAGCTAGAATGATTATTCTTGAGATGGGATGTGTAACATTAGGCCCTCCACAACGTGTTCCTTAAGTGGTACCCAAAAAAGAGCACCACTCTTACTACTGTGAGTAGTGATTCTAACTTTGAGTGATGCCAGAAAAAAGAAATCCTATTTTGTGTTGTGTTGTGTTGTGCAAAGAGAAGCATAGAGATAGCAGCGATACAGAGGAGAGCATGCAACAACTTTTTGTAGTGAAATTACCATACATTTAGTCTTTGGGGAACTACAAGTGATGCCAGCATATTGTGATGTTTGAAGGGTGAATCCAACTCCCTCACTATGGGGGCCAATTTTTTCTGGGCACTAGCCCACAATGTGGAGGGCCTTTAATATGGTGGTATGATTTGAATGTTCACATGATGATGCAGATGTGAGAGGATGGTGCTAGATATTTACTATCTATCTATCTCTACAAAAAAGAATCTAATTCTAGATTAGTTTAAAGTCAAACTATTTTAAATTTAATTAAATTTACTATAAATGGTACTAACAATTATGATTCCAAATGTATTTCATTATTAGCCTAATCCTACTTATTTAATATCATAAATATATGTTTTTTAGTAAATATTTGATCAAAATCAAGATTGATTGACTAAGCTCTGTGGCTAGAATTATACTTCTTAGTATGGAGAATGCATTATTTCATAAATGCGTACCACAGCGGAATTCTAATCTAAGCAATATTTGATAAATGTGTACCACAGTGGAATTCTATCTTATCTATCGATGCCAATTCTTTGTATAGTCATGTTTTTCTGCTGGACAACACATTACGGTGTCATTTATCCAATAAATTACCTTGAGTAAATAGATTTTGTTGGGTAAAATAATTATTTTGTTTAGTTTATTACAATTAGTAGACATCATACTTTATTTAGCAAACGATGCTACAGATTTCAAACGAGATTAAACTAGGGAGTCTATCAACAGACTAACTAGCCACTCACTAATTAATTATTTTGACTTGCTTAATTTCATAGTAAGGTATAGTTTAAAACGACACCTATGCAAATTATTAATTTCGTGCAGTAATTATATGAGTCAATTTAGGCAAGATGGTATTTAAATGACATGCATAGGTGCGTGAATGCATTAGGGTTCAAAAGACATACAAACATGGATGGGATTGAGCAATACAAAATACTTTACAATTCTCAACAGATTTTAAATCTTCAAATACCTTGTATTTCAGGATAGATGGAGTATTGTTTCTATAATTTATTAATTTTATGTTTTTCTTGTTCTCATATAAATTAAAATTAGAGTTTCAAAGCGCCCACCCCCAGCACGGAATAAAATTTTATGGACCTAGTATGTGACATTTTTTTAAAAAACATGCGTTCAACAAATCTGTCAATTCCATGCATAGATATATCCGACAAAGCATTACCTTATTTAAATCAAATAGATCAGCCATGTGATTAATTTCACATACACGTGTCATCCATTCATAATAAGGGGTCCATGGGAGGTAATTGGACCCGGGTCCATGTAATTGTTCCCACACATGCACCCTGAGCAAAAGCAGCTCAATGATGCTTGTACTTGCACAATTGCACTCCGTGAGAGCAAACAGCATGCATCCAATCCGTTAGGCGTGTGCTACCATGCACTCATGTGGGCGTGAGCTTGGTGGGGGGGGGGGGGGGCGTGTGGGGTGGGGGTGTGTGACGTCCCTACTTGTGTGGTGTGTACTACGATCTGTTATGCATGCATGAGTACCTCTGTTAAAATATTGATCACCAAAAAACACAAGTTTTGTAGAGTTTGGTCAACAATTAGTCAAATTATATGTTAATTTAAGACTTTAAAGTTGCATCAGTGTCTTTAGGATGATCCAAATTTTTTAGCAACTAAATATGATAGAGAAATTAAGAGTTAAATCTATTTTATTTGACTTTCCCCTAGTTAAAATACATTTTCTGAATGGAGGGATAAATGATGACAGGTTGCTAGCCTAGCCCCCCCCCCACATTCATCTCTTTCTAAGATTGATGAAAAATGTTTCAAAAATGTAAACCAGATTATAAAAATATAGCACTTGTCGCCGCTAGTCTACTCACCGTTGTTGCCACCTCGATACCCCTACCCTCTCTCCCTACCGATGATCACCTCGCTAGTGGCTTGAGGAGTGTGGACCTCTTCACAATTTTAGATTTTTTTTTTTTTGGCATCATTAATACAAGGCTCGGTTTCTTTGTAATGTTGATGAGGTTGTGGCAACCATGTGGCATTGAAATAAGGTCATGAAGTTGTGTTTCGTCGATGGAGTAATTTGTAGGAGAAAATTCTTATTTACTGCTAGAAAAATTTCTTTCTATTTGACACCCAAATTTGAAATCTTTTCTACTTGTCACCCTTTTTTTTTTTTTCTATTTGACACTTTCGTCACTTTAGAGATCTAATGTGTTAAGTCCCAGATGACATTTTGCTCCTATTTTTTATTTCCGACATGATTTTCCCTTATTGGCTATTACTGTTTTTTGTAGTTTTATGTTTCCTCAAATAAAAAAATAAAAAGTTATTGACATTATCAAAATATACAACTTTCACATAAAACATCTATATTTGAGGAAACATAAAAATAAAAATATCCAACACCATACAAGAAGCAAATGGGCCTCTGGGCTGGTGGTAGCATCCCAGGAGACTAGGGTTGAATTCCTATAAGAATGAATTTCTAGGGTAGGTTAAAAAAACAGAAAAAGACTAGTGGGCTCTCCTGCTTTTAGTTTGGGAAAAACACCATATAAGAAAGATATAATTCTTCTAAGAAGACAAACCCAGGTATGCATTCAATAGGCCATTGAAAATTTATATTATTTTTAGCACATTAATGACCTTAAGTTAAAAAAATTCAAAACTTAAAAGTTGTAGATGACATCTATATCTATAATTTTCATACAAAAAGTATCTTTATGTGACGTGACAGAAGAAAGATACAATTTTTCTAAGGCAACAAGACCTGATAGGAGATTAGTATGTTGCTAAAACTTTACATTATTTTGTGAACATCTTGGCAATTTGAAATAAAAAAACTCAAAACTAAAAAGTTTTAGATATCGTTAAGAGCTAAAATTTTCATATAAAAATCAACTTCATCGAACGTCATACGTAAGAGATATGATTTTCTATGGTGGAGCATTTTAGTCATTTGTTGAAGGGCATTTTAGTCTTTTTTTTCCACCAGCCCACGAGGAGAGTTAACTGGGCTAGCTAACGGAGTTGACAAAAGTATCAAATAGGAAAGAAAAATGAAATAGATGATAAATAGGAATGATTACGTTAGTGTCAAATAAGAAAACCGCCAGTGGATATTCATGATTCCACTGGCGGTTCCTTAAGAAAAACCGCAAGAAAATCATCAATAGAAATTGTATTTCTACTAGCGGTGCCTTAAGAAATCCACCACTAGAAATAGTTTGAAATTGATTTTTTTGAGTTTTTTAAACTTTCTTGGATGGAGAAACTTCCAAAATAAAAGTTGTAGATCTCGAAAAGTTATGAAACTTTGTAGTTTATAACTTTTTCATTTGAAATCATCTTTTCATGGAAAACTACGTCCAAAATTGTCGAATTTGAAATTCAAATTTTGCAAATGACCTCGGATGGAGAAACTCCCAAAATAAAAGTTGTAGATCTTGAAAAGTTATGAAACTTTGTAGTTGATAACTTTTTCATTTGAAATCATCTTTTCATCAAAAACTACATCTAAAATTGTCAAATTTGAAATTCAAATTTTACAAATGACCTTGGATGGAGAAACTCTCAAAATAAAGTTATAGATATTGAAAAGTTATAAAACTTTGTACTTGATAACTTTTTTCATTTGATTTCGTTTAGGGCCTCAAACACTCAATTTATACTTAGTTTTGGATAATATGTGGGAAAAAAAAAAAGAACATAGACACATATGAGTGTGTGGTGCAGTGGTAGGAGAGGAAATGCGCGAGGGGCAGGTCGCAGGTTCGAAGGCGGGCGGTCGTGAAACGTGCAATTTTCGCGTGAAAAATGCCGCGACATGCGACGGAGACGAGCGAGCGAGGTCTCTCTCAATTTGATCTTTCATGTACGATTTTTCTAAAGGTCGTTTTTGTCAAGTATCTTTGGTACTATCACTTGAACTAGCACCCGAAGAAATATTATGGTGTTCATTTTTTAATACCCAAATATTTTCTAGTTTTTCTTCACAATAACTAACTGAGGTTATCTTATAAATTTGTTGTATTTTCCAAGCTAATAGTACTAAAAGAATCTTTATCTTCATTTCCAACACAAAACTATAGTTATCTTTTCGTGGGAGGAGTATATTAATTCATATAATTGTTTCCAAATTGCACAACCATATGTCAATAAAGCAAACCGAGTGTAGCTCAGCTGGTTAGGTTCCTTGTCTCTCATCTGGGTATAGCTGTAGAATTTGTTCATACACACACACGTCCACTCAACGCACACACACAACCCACACCACCCATGTACAAACAAACCTACAGCTACACTCAGATCTAAGGACCGCGTCCTTCTTGAGATCACCGAAATCCTCTGTTTCCGTAGGCGACGAGCACGTCACAATTCTATTGTGGCTCCACGCGTGAGAAGCACCCGGATTCAAGTCCCAGACTTGACATAGGTGTTCACATTTTTTGGATTTATTTTAGGATTTAACGACGTTATGCTTTCAGTGGTAGGCGACTTGTTCGTCGACAACGAGGCGCCTGTGGTGACTTCGTCAATCTCGAGATTTACCGGTCCATCTCAGTTCTTCGAAGGTGCTCAAGGGGTAGGGTGTGCGTACGCGTGCGTTCATAGGGGTGAGTGTAGCCTCGTGTATATGAGTGTGTGATTCTATAACTGGGTCTTCCAAAAAAAAAAAAAAGACGTGTCAATAAAAACCAAATAAAAATAAACAATTTTAGTTGATTTTAAATGACAAATAAAAAGAAAAAAATAATCGAAAGGTCCCCTGTACCGCATCTGTGCTGGCCTATCGCCCTATCCGAACTGCCCGCATCGAGCCATACAAAGGCTAATAACAAAAGGGAATCACCCTTCTCCAGCTACTCCTGCAACTCATCGAGCGCCTTGAGCATGAAGGGCTTGAACCTTGTCATGTTGACCATGACATCCTGCTTCATGATGATCTCGGCGATGGCGGGCCACCCCTGCGAGTGGATGTACATTGGGTCCTTGAACACGTAGTGGTCCCTGGGGTACTTGTCCTTGAGCGTCGTCTCCTCCTCCGAGACGTAGTACTCCACGTACCGGAGCCGCATGTCGCGCGCCGGCTGCCCATAGAAGTTGGTCGCCATCCAGTCCATCTTCCCCACGGCACGATCTGCACAAGCACGGCACCCGTGGGCAGGAAGATCTGGTTCGTGAGCCCGGCGCCGTGCACCGCGAGGAGCACGTCGGCTGCGTTCACCGTCTCCGCGAACCCACGCACGTCCGCGCCGGCCTCCGCCACGGTCACCGCGAAGCCCAGCGCCTCGCACAGCGCGGCCACCTCCCGCAGGTTGAGCAGCTTCCGCGTGCCCTTCCGCTCGATGATGAGCATCTTCGGCTTGGCGCTGGTCTCCTCCCCGAGCACCGCCGGCGCGTCGCGCGGCAGGTTGAAGGCGCGGCGGAGGAACCGGTTGTAGTCGACCATGGAGTAGTTGTGCGGGTTGCGCGTCGGGTGCGGGGAGATGATGAGGTCGCGGTCGCGGTACATCCCGAGGTGGCCTGCCCGGAAGCAGTGCACGTCCTCGTCCTTGTCGAAGTTGATCACGTCGTAGTTGGAGAGCTTCTTCAGCAGCGGCGTGAACTTGTGCACCCACCAGGGCTTGAAGTTGGTGATGAGGAACTGCACCTCGCCCTTGAGGTCCGCCGTGGTGAGGAACAGTGGGATCAGCACGTCCGTGTTGTCGTGGAAGAAGTTGTCCGTGTACCCGGCCACGGAGAAGACCACCACGGGGACGTCGTGCCGGCGCGTGCACTGCGGCGCGGCTGCGGCCGAGGACACGGACTTGATGGTGACCTCCACGACGCCAGGGAGGAGGAAGTCGTCCTTGCGGGCGAACGGGCGGATCTTCTTCTCCCCGTTGGAGTCGAACGGGCCGGCGCCGGTCGGGTTAACCAAGTACATGGTTTTCTCCTTGGGACTGACACGGATGTCGCCGGCGAGCTCACACACCGGCGGGCGCGCGTAGGGGAAGCCCTCGTCAACGCCGTTCTCGTCGCACGTGATCTTGGCCTCCGGAATGGCATCGGCTGAAGAAAACAAAGAGAATAGATTGTGCGTGTCTTAATTACATCGTATTGGTACACGGGCTACTTCATAATTAAAACGCGTCACGAAAAGAATAGCTTATCATCATCTAAAACTAAACGGGTGTGGCGTCCAGAAACGAAGCCCTCGTGAACGCCGTTCTCGTCGCACGATTACTTTGAGAATGGGGTAATTGGCTTTCATTTCTCTTTGCAACGTGAGGTCCTTTATTAGGAAATTCAAATTAAATACCTGGCTTCGTCGCCGTGGGCTCCTGTTGATCCTTTTCTGTGACCTCTGGTAAGTTCGGCATGTTCGGGTCTGCCTCAGGGTCAGTAACATCTTTCTGGTCCTCCACTTCGGTCTTTTGCTGCACCGGCAGCGCCTCTGAAGCCGGCACCGTCGTCGTTGCTGGCGGCGTGTTCTTCAGCACCAAGGCCGAGCTGTCTGTTACCCAATTCATTGAAGGAGCTCTCACCAGTAAGCATACATGTGAAACTACTATCAGACATCCAAGCGAGAGAGAGACGAATTCTTAGTGGGTGGGGAATCGGATTCAAAGGCCTTACCGAATACCGGCGAGTAGATGGCAAATAGCCGGGCAAAGGAGAGGTAGGTAAGCAGCGCGAGGCAGCAGCCGGCGACGAGCCCGATGCCGAGCTTCTTGGGCTCGATCCTGCCGAGCTCCTTGGCCAGCCGCGGTCCTTTCCTCTCGCCGGCCGCCGGCCCAGGCGGCTTAGACGGCCGCGAGTACGCCGTTGACGCCATCAACGCTAATCCACTCACAAAGAACCAAAACACGCAACCTCAAGCAAGGCAGGGCGGCCGCTGCTGATATGTACTACCAGCTAGCGATGGCCACCGCGGCGCATCTCTTTTCTAAGGCTTATAAAAACGCTACAGGCCGAGGTGATGTAACATGTAGCGGATGATTGATCTGTTGGGAAATGAATTGTATTGTATACCTCGTTGTTCGTTGGGGCCTTGGGCGTGGCGTGACATGGCGTGGCGTGGGTTGGTGGTAGTGGTGGTGTGCGCGTACAACGACTACGACCAAGCCACGCGAGAGGAGGCGGCTTCCGTCGCCCTTGGCTCCCTCCCTGTGTTTGACTTGTCCAGAACCGGCGCACAATAATTCGGATTGCTTACCTAATTCCATGTTAGACAGTTGTAGCTTATTTCAATTTCACCTCATGGCTTGGTTGGCTTGGCGATGGAAATGGCGTCCCCAGGATGGAGACGGATGCGAGCATGGAACAGGTCGTTGGGAATAGAACTACTTATTGGTTGCTTCCTTTGACACTCCACCGTGACTGAGCTGGGTCACCGCGCTATCAGTGCCGGAGGATTCCATCGGTTAGGCCTCGTAACAACGGAGGATCCCGTCGGTTGGGCCTTCCTTTGTTGTCCCGCCCCCTCGCAACTTAGTCAGACACATATTTTTGCTAAGCGAAATGGTCCGGAATCGGGAGTGGATGGAGCTCGGGCAATCGCACGTATACTATTGGTCGCGGTGATTAATTGTTTGTTTATTTATGGAATATATATGGACGACTGGTCATTTTCCAAGCTCATTACGTGCCGTGATTGTTCATATGTTAGGTATAACGCACCTATCGCCCCTGTTGATGTCACATGTCAGGACTTGGTATAACGCACCTATCGCCCCTGTTGATGTCACATGTCAGGACTTGGTATTTTCCGATTTCTTAATTACATATTAGTATATACGAATTATATAATAAGTGCAGTTTTTTTAAGCATAGGAGAGCTTTATTAAAATTAGAAGAATCATTACACACCCACTGACTAAGAAAGCTCGGAACGGAACCAATAATAGAAAGAAACGCGACACTGACTCTATTCTCTTCATTCATTCAATAGCTAAATACGCTAACTCATACAGAATCTTACTGTATTTCGCTAGCTCTTTGTAAACAGAGTACAGTGCCCAGTTTGAGGGTTTTTAATTGGAAGGAAAGAATAAGAGAACAGATCATCGACAAAATTAAACATGAAGGAAGAAAACTTGTGCATTACAGGATACACGAAGGCCCTGTAAATGATCCTACTACCAAAGCACAAGTGCAATTGGTTTACAACTAGGCCTTGAAAAAATATATGCACTGGGGTGCGCTTTGTAAAATTTCTTCTCTACTTATGAATGAAAGCCGTTAAAAGATCTTTTGAAAAAAAAAATTGCTCCGTCCCTATTTAAACTTAGCTCCAGCGTAGCAGCAACCGGCCGGCTACCATCCATGAAGAGTATCCTGAATGACAGGCGCTACCAAAAGCATTGCTGCTTGCCTGATGTTTCTCCATATGTTTAGCTGAGGGCGAGATTGATATACTCAACCCTACGTGTAAAACACATAATAGTGACCAAGAAAAAGTATCAGCACTTACGGCCGGTCACTTTAAAAAAGAAAAAGAACTGGTGAGCAGCAGGGAGAGGCCCATCACATATCTAATCTTTCAGGCCGGTGCCGTTCTACCCGTTACTATTGAGAGATCGTTTATATGACATAAAGAGAAAGTCTATTTAACATTCCTCAAATATTACAGAAAAATTTTAAAATTTAATTTGATCTAGTTTATAGAAAAATAAATACATTTAGAATACCATGAAATGTAATATCATTATTACACGGTGGATTTAATTAACAAATTTGATATTCTAGAATGTTGGTGTATCTGTTACAAAAAAAAAAATTAGATAAAGAAACAAAAGTTCCAGCCTCTACCGTTTATGAATGGTACACAGCTGATTTGTACAAATACGGTAAGACGAACTAAAAGAACCTAAACTTTGGAACAGAAAGAATTGTTAAAGTGGTACTTATGCAAAAACAAAAAAATTCTCATATATGTCCTCTCCGTTCTAAAATTTGCATGATTCGAATAATATATATGCGAATGCTGGTCCATAGATAGTGCTAGTTTTGAAATTTTTTAGCTACGTTCATATGTATAGTTAGAAAAGATTGAAAAGAGTTGGTCAATGTCCCCCCCAGTATACACACACATGTTATTTAGTTTGAGCTCGGTGGCAGACAACTTGGGGCCTCCAAAATTTAACATCTGAGATTTTATTCTACGCTTCAAAAATTCAACGTTAAGATATTGTTACCAGATTCATACAAGTTTTACCAGCTTTAAATGAAACAGACCCTGTCGAAACAAAATCGATGAATTTGAAGTGGATAAGAAGAAGAAGAAAGTGTCATCTTGTTCAGTGAAATATACACTCTACTGGAGGTACTCCATTGCCTGTTTCAGGATAGGTTTGAGCCTCTCAATGTTGATCCGCACATCCTGCTTCCCCAAGTACCACTCTGCAACGTTTTGCCACCCGCTCATGTGCACGGCGACGGGGTCCTTGATGATGGGGTGGTCCTTCCCGAACACGTCCATCAGCGAGCTCTCGTCGGCCTGGATGTTGTACTCGATGTACCGGAGCCCCATGTCGCGGGCGGGGTCGCCGAAATCGGCCCGGGCGATGTCCTCCAGCCGGCCATACGGCACGATCTGCACGAGCACAGCGCCCGTGGGCAGGTACACGCAGTTGGTGAGTCCAGCCCCGTGGACGCCCAACATCACGTCGAAGGAGTTCACTTCACGCGCAAACTCGTCGTAGTTGGTCCTCGGACGGCCGGCAACGGTCACCATGAACCCCGCGGCCTCCGCTGCAGCGACGACCTCATGGAGATTGATGAACCTCCGGCTGTTGGTTCGCTCCAGGATCATCATCCGCGGGCGCCGACCGGCAGGGTTGTTGTCACTGAGCTTGATCGGCCGCTGGCGCGGCAGGGAGTAGGCTCGTCTCAAGAACTCGGTGAAATCCACCATGGTGTAGCCGCCGCCAGTGGCGTCGTGAGTGGGTACGATCGTGAACTCCTTCCGGCTGCCGTAGCCGACGACGACGTGCGGGTAGCAGCGAACGGTGCCGTCGTCCCTATCGAAGTCAACGATCTCGTGGCGCGAGAGCTGACTGAAGATTCTCTTGTACTTGTCGACCCAGAAGGGCAGCAGGTTGACGACGAGGAGCTGGACATCCCCGTTGAACCTCCGCGCGCCGATGAAAAGCGGGACGAGCACGTCGGTGAAGTCGTGCCAGTAGTTGCCGGTGAGCCCGCCGAGTTCGATTACCATCGCCGGGATGTTAAGCCGTGTCGTACATTGCGGGGCATGCTCGGGGATGGAAACGGACCTCACCGTGACAGCCTTGAGCCCATCCAGGTACTTCCGGGAGTAGGGCTTCATCGTCCACTCCCGGAGCGGCGCGCGTGGAGAGACAAGCGTGACCGTCGCGGCGGCGCCACCGCGTGCCCGCGCGTCGCCTGCCAGCTCGCAAATGTCGTATTTGCCAAACGACGTGTCGCAGATGGGCTTGGGGCGCGCGACATTGTTGAAGTCATCGGTTCCTCCCCCTGCTCACACAGGACACAGCCACAACTTGTAATCAGGATTTGGATTAAAAAGGAGCTGTAAAAGGCACAGATTTTATTTGTACCGAATTCAGTGAATTCAACATTATCCTCCGTTGGTTGGTGTGTTTGGTTCCAATTGTCAGTGTTCCTTTCGTTGCCAACTAAATGGAACCCATTAGTCTGATTGTAAGGAACTACTAGTACACATGAAACACAATCCTGACCGATCAGAAGAAAGAAGTACAGTAACAAGCAAAGACAAAAGAAACATGTATACCTGATTGTTCCTCGATTATATTTTTGTCTTCCCATTCCTGTTCATCGTTCTCATGTGCTTCTGTGCCATAAACAAAAAAGACGATAAGATCGAAATCAGCATCTTATCCAACAAGAATTTGTCTGCTTGTCTTTCTGGTGTCACGCAGCACGGGACGGCTGATGCTTACCTTTGTGGCCGGAAATAGTTGATGGTTCCGTGCGCGGCTCCGCAACCTCCTTGCTGCTACCGAGTTCCTCCTCCATTGTCGTGCTCCTGCCATCTAAGCCACGAGCAAACAACTCGATCAAGAACAAATAATCGAAGCGAAATGTTGTAGTACTACGAGATTGAAGCGAACTAGTAGTAGTAAACAAAATCGCGCATATAATTTACATATACCGTGTTCTTGATGGCTTATTTCTCGTCCTGCAGGAACCGTTTCAGCTGTGCTGATTGTTGTTGCGCCAGCATAAGCTGCGTCTGCGTTTGAACACAAAAAGATCTTGTCAGAAGCAAGCGGTAGCAACAATCCCATCCTCTGTTCATCGCAATCTCATATAGTCATATAGAGTCTATGCCAACCAGAACTAGAAAAACGAAACAGACGGTGGCGATAGAAATATGATAGAGATTACCTACCATGCGGGTTATTATAGCTCATCTGTGCAGAGACCATCAAGTAGAGAAGCACCAGCACGAAACCCAGAATTAGTCCGTGCCCAACATGGCCACTCTGCTTCCACGACGACGATGGCCGGCCCGTGGTCCTCATAGCCGCCTTTGCTTCGTTTCGCCTCATCTTGACAGAAGTATTTTTTGGGTTAGTTGGTTTCCACGCAGAGGCGCAGACCAACCATCAATCCATCTTCAGAAGAGCGTTTTTGATCCTCGTTTCAATCTCACGCTTTGACAGGGGGAGGGGAGGTTCTTGATCTTTCACAAGAAAGTGAAAAGAACCAAGAGAGCACGCAAGGGCAGCCACGGCAGCTCTATTGATTCTTTTGACTTGTATAAGATAATAAGATACAACAAGTACAACACAACAATCCTTTTCTCTGATCGGTACCTTTATCTTTTCACCTTTCCTAAATATCAGGTGCCTGAAAATTGAGTTGCTTCAGGCGATGTACACATGTGCTGCCGTGTGGTATTTGGTGTCTTAGTGATTTGTTTATAATTTATTAATTGTCTTTGTATTACAATATATTTATTTTTTGTCCTTGTCTAACTATATAAAAAATTGTACATTATTAATTGTCTTTGTGTCAACATATATTAGATTTTGTCAGGTTTGTAGTTTGTTTATTGGGTATTTCCTCCTAGATCTAAAAAATTGCAGATAATACCAGCACAAATTGCAATAAACTAGACCTGCAATTTTAACACAAAGTATGTGCAATAAGCGTCGCCTGAAAGGAAACCAAAATTCAGGCACCTGAATTTTAGCAACTCCCTTATCTTTTCTATTATTTTTGTTACTATCCCGCCTTCATAGATTTTAACTCCAACAAGTTAAGTGCTTGTAGAGGCCCATGGACCCCTCCTGTTCTTTAAAACAAAAAAACAAGTTAAGTGCTTTTTCCTATTCTCTTAGAAAATATAAATCTATCCTTTCGTACTTGAAACATCCTCGATTTTTCCACGAAGGGAAAATCCACAGAATGAATTATAATGTGACAAAACCAAAGAATGATTCCTTCACATTATCATATATCAAGTAGATATCACAGTCATACATCGTGGAATTACAACTTTATATGATACAACATTATCTCGAGATCACACCTATTACAGAATAATTCTAGCGGAAGTATATCTAGTCGTCATCAGATTCGGCGAAAGCAAGTTATCGGGTGAAGGCTTCTCCTTCACGGGCATCATCAGAGTAAAGTGTCAGCGGCGTAGTCCCATCTTCCTGAACCAAACTTGAGCGCAGGCACGAGACCTCTTAATCCTTCACTATTCGACATCTCTGAGAACCAGTAAATCTGCACACCGCCAGATGTGTGCAGACCATAGTCAGCACCGATGAGCTTTAGTGGAAAAGGTAAAATAAGGGATTTGGCGATCCTAATATTTGGCCGTGGTTTGCATCCTTAACGCATGCAAAATAGTAACAGGTAGTAATTAATGTAATAGTTCATCAAGTTTTAACACATTCCCCAACCACACACATCTACACATCCATCCATCATCCATCCATCCCAAACCATCACCATCTCACCACCACCACACCACATCTCACACTCAGGTCGGCAGGCCAACTCCCTCTCGGCCTGTCTCAACGGCCCGCAGCCCCAAAGCTCACGACCGGCATACCACATATCCAAGGGGGAGAAAAGAAGACTCATCTCATATCTAGTGAAGCAGGTCCCCAGGAAAGGTCCATAGCCGACGAGTCGGCTTATGTATCGATCGATCAACCAAAACACTCTGCAGAGGTTTGCATGCCCACAAGATTAGCCATCCTCGGAGCTCTAGAATCTCCTAGGCAGAATTCCGGCTGCTTGCTAGCCTAGAACGATGCCACCCTACCTCTCAGCCCTGGAACACCCCAAGTATAGTCTGGAATGGCTGATACTGTGAGACACAGCGTGACATCCCAAATGTCACAGCAACCGTGTTGTCTCGGAAGGGTGTGAGTCCCTCATGCCTGTACCTCCCTACACACTTTCGCCCAATAATAGTGGCATCGCTCTACCAAGTAGTCCAGCCGTCTCTCATTCCTATAAGAGAGCGAGTGGTATGCAAGGATTCCCGGTGGGTCTGAGTACTAGTAAGTCCTTAGGGTTTGACCAAGCCAGGGTGTCTTCATCCAGTTTACCATTTTACGTGCCACCACAGCACCTCGATCCCGGGTTCCACCCCTCAGAGTCTCACAACCGGGATCCCCCAACTCCATTACCCTCCACAGGTATCGTTTTTCCGGATGCCCAGGTAGCATCGTATGGCAAGACTCGCCCTCGGCTCGTCGTATACTCCAGCTCGGTCGACACAACCCTCACTCTCCACGCACCCAAGACACACGCAACACGCTCCCAATCCACCAAGTTCGGCATCTCAAGCCAAACCATACCCAGGGGTTCACCACCAGCATCACGTCACAGATACAATGCGAGTGGAGTTAAAGTAAGTATGGTGATATAAATGTAAGCAAGCAGACAGGTAGATATAAGTAAGTGAGCATGAGCGCAAAGCTGGGTGACATGGTAGAGGGATTGCAATCAAGTATAATAAAGGCTCAGGCAATAGCATGCATTCAGATACTAGCAAAGGAATAAATATAAAGCGCTAGCAGTTCTAAATATTATGCAATGTCTAATAGGATTCTCTAAAAGAGGGTGCTGCCATGACACCTGCGATGTCGTGGAAGTAGTGGTACAATTCTCCTTTCATTGGGGTAGCGTTCGGTCGGCTCCATCCTACGGTTCCTTTCGTCCTTGTTCTCTTTCTCCCGCGAGTCTCGGTCCAAACGTCGTTGTACTCGAAGTAGCTACTCCGCGAAGCGACAAACAAGGCAAGAAAACACACGATGCTCGAAAGGACTCAAGATGCAGGAAGGTCCATTAATACAAGAGGCATTAAGAGGTACATGACTTAGCCCTCTCGGCGGATGTCCGAATCCTCGGGCCAAAGAGACAAGAGTGGTGGTTTACTTCGCATAAGCTGGATGGCTAAGCCAGTATGGCTCTAAATATATAAATGGTTTAAGCCGAAGCTTATCGCTAGCAAACACCACGGCTCACGTTCTCTCGATTCGGGGGTCATGAAGTTGACGGGAATCGAAGACGGGCCCAGCAAAAGAGAAAGGAAGAACAACAGAGCTTGGCTCTTGTAGCCTTTTCTCGACAAGTCACAATTGGACGTAAGAAGTAAGTAGAATCTGATAATACTATTGTGACTTGGTGCTATTGTACTTCGACTGTCCCGCCATCGTATGCAGCGGTAGTAGAAGTGGTCGGTGCAAAACAGAGCAACAACTACGGTCTTCTCGATCCACACGACACAGTCGCGTCGGGAGCCGAGAAGTGGAAAGTTAGCTAGGCACATCTATGTCATGTTCCCGGTCACATCTCCAGGGAAGATGGTTTTACTCGGTCGATCGGGTCGACTCTCACGACCCAAGGCATGACATCGACCATAGCTTAGCTAACTAAAAAGAGACAGTCCGAGCTTTGATCCAATCGCTATGAATAAGACGGGATCGAATAGAGCGGGCTATCAGGGTAAGACAAGGCAAGATCAATTCAAAAAGCAATGATCTACTTCCAATGCTTACGCCACGGTATCAGACGAGGCATCGGAAGGGAGCAACATAATAAAGATCACAAGTGCGCAAACCACCCATAGGGTACCCGACCTAGGTGCACTGGCACTAAGGTATCTCTCGGATTCGTAGCGGTGCGGTTGTCACCGCAAGAATCAAAGAAACACGGCGGTCATATAGGGTACAAACATACAAGGGTTTGTGCACGAAGAGCAATAAAAGGCAAACAAAGAAGTATAGCTCCATAGTCATGGCGAGGCGAGCTCGCGACCACAAGCTATACTAGCGAGGGCTCGAGTTACACTCGGCATTGCGGCCATGGCGAGACGAATCCCGCGATCGCAACATCCGAACGAATTACGATTCCCTTAGCCGGCTCGAAGGCGCGGTCCCACATAAACACACGACATCCAACTGTAAGAACCAATAGCACGACAACAAGACAACAACTCGAAAAGACTGGAGTAGCACAATTCCATAGCATTATGATGGATGGGTCCTGTATTACAAAGATACATATAACGGGGTCATCAGGAGTGGGTACAACAGTATCGACGTGTATATAGAACGTAAAAGAGAGACTGAAGGGGTCCAGGGGGTCACGGCTTGCAACGGACAAGGTCACAGGGACTCTCGACGGCTCGTCCTCGCATCTCGAGGTGGCCGGAGCGATGGCATCAAGCTAGGGTTTCCAAAGATCTGCTAAAGCAACCGAAGGGGGCATTCCTGCAGTCCAAGATGAGTAGCACCGTACTACGACGTCCAAGCTACGGCTAAGTGTCCAGAGTTCCGAGGCTCACGTCGGGGTCACGGGTGGCATGTCCTCCCCGGTGTCTTGGACACCGTGGATCCATTTGGCTAGGGCCGGTCATGTGCGTGTGTGCATTTGTGTTCCATGTGGGCAATGGCACGAGGGCCAGTCACGGTGTTTCGGAGGCTCACCAACGGTGGCGGGAGTTGGTGTCGAGGTTGCGGAGGTCGGTGGTCGTTGTCGTGGTGGCGAGGGTGTGGACAGCTTCTCGGCTCGGCGTCGAGATACCGGAGAAGCTGCGGCCAGCGGTAGCCACTTGTGGCCAACTCTGGCCAGCCCTGGCTTCCTGCAGCCAGCTCTGGCCGGCCACGGCCAGCCGCTGGTGGCCAACAGCCTGCTGCGGCTGGCCGAGGCAGGCTGCAGCCAGCTGCTGGTGGCCGTGTGTGGCTGTGGCTTGGTCGACGGAGGCTGGACGTGGCCGGGAGTTGGCTGCGACCTTCCTGCAAGGTGTAGGGTGCGGCACGAGGGCCAGTGTCAAATGGGAACGCGGTCACGAGCTCGGTAGGAAGGAAAAGCGGCGTTTCTAGGCTCATGTGCTCACCGGCAGTGGTGTTGGTCGTGGCATGGCTCGGCGACGTGGTGGTCCGGCAGCAACACTGCTGCTGCACGGCGTGGAGCCACGTCGGCCCTTGGTGGCGTTCCCGGTCAGCAGAACGTCGGCGAAGTGGAGGCAGTAGGCGACGTCGTGGCGTCGTTGCTTGGAGCCAGCTGGAACGCGGTGGTGTCGTAGCTGCAGACGGCTTGGCGAGGAAGAAACGGTAGCAGCAGCAGAGCGCGGAGGCGTGGAGGGCAGGGACGACGCCGGCGCGGCACGGCGAGGCAGCTCGCTGGCGGCGTCGCTGGAGACGAGGTTCGCGCGGCGGCGGCGTGTCGCGGTGGTCCAGCTTCGGCGTCGCGGTGGGGTCGCCGACGGTGTTGAAGCGTCGCCCGGGCGGGTGGTGCTGCTCCTGGTCACCGTCACCGGCGCTGGGCAGCGTTCGGCGTGCTCGGCGCGGGCTGGCAGAAGGGCGCGGCGCCGCAGGCATGGCGAGGCGCGACGTGGCGGTGGATGGCGTGGCGGTGGCGGGAGCGCCGGGCGGTCTTGTGAAGCGCAGCGCCCGGTGACGGGTGGACGGGCGTGCGTGTGGTGCGACGGCCGCTGGCCGCCGAGGCACGGCGCTGGCCGGCCGGGTAGATGGAGCAGAGGGAGAAGAGGAAGAAAGAGATGGTGGCGGCGGCTTCCGTGGAAAGGGAGCAGCAGGGCGCCCCGCAAGTAGCTTTTGTAGGGCGCGGCTAGGGTTTTTCGAGGGTGCCGTTGATCTCCGGCGTCCGTGCCGTGAGGGGACACGGCGAACATCGAAAGTGGCGTGCCAGGGTAGGGAGACCGAGAGGGGCGCCGGCATCGGCTTCGGGCGGCGGCGGGCTCGCCTGGGAGCGTTCTCGCCCCGGCTAGGGTTTGGGCGTGGGGCGCGGCGGAATGGGCCAAGCGGGCCGGTGTGGGCCGTGCAGCCTCGCCAAGCGATGGGGGCCCCGCCGCGCTGCTAGCTGCTGCTGTGGGTGATGTGGGCTGGCCTGGTTAAAGGAATGGGGGAGAAGGTGCGAGTGGGCTTGAAAGCCAGTGAGGAGGAGTGGCCGGTTGGGCTTAGCTAGTAGATAGGGCCTTCTTCCTTCTTCTATTTTGGGTGGGGTTTTCTCTATTTAGAAATGAAGGTAATAATCAAGAGGGGATCGATTAAAGATTGGATGGAGTTTGCTATGGACTAGCGCACTTCAACACGAACGCAAACCCAAAGTGAAATCTCCGGTAAAACCCTGCAATCAATACTACATGTATGCGACGTTTGTTGTAGTTCTTTCCTCCGGTTAGTCTAGGTTTGACCTTGCAACTACATGCTTCACACATGTGCAGGGAAAAAATTTTGAAAGTTCGTATTTTTGGCTTTCCGAAAAATCCGGGTTGTTACAGTACTGCCTGTGTCTTTCATGTTGGCATTTAAACAAATGATATTTGTGGGATGGACATTTTCAGATCCAGCTGATCAAAGGCATCTTTCCCTCTATTTCCCTACAAAACTCACGTACTGACACACGGGCATCATGTCGTGTGCTTCGCCATTTGGATGCTGTCCTCGTGTGCGTGCCTAGCTCAACATGAGACACGACCTCTGAGAGCAAGGATGTGGCTGCTAGCGAGCTGAAAGTACTAGGCCGTTTGAATACTTGATAGGTTGGCTAAAAAAATAAGTAGCAGTAAAAGGTCCATAGGATTGGGAGATAGGATGAAAAAGACATCTTTTCTCATCCCTTATGTCTGCAGCCGGGCTGTTAACTAACAGCCCGTTTTCTTCTCTTTCTCAATTCTCACACATCTACATAGGATTTTGATGGCATAGATCTTTTTTTATAATTTGATGACACAGATACTCTTGCAACCTGCTGATTAGAATTTATTATACTTGATCTGATATGGTGTGTGCTATTTCATAATTCATATTACACTTTCAAATATAGATTTTAATGAGTGACCTCCAGATTTTGATGTTGCTTTTTTAGATGCACTTCGTGTGGATTGTGTGACTAGGAATCCTAGCTTCTGCACTCAAATATATGCATTTTCTAAGATTCCTTAGCCTGATGAAGAGCCTTGTGAACTAGTAGTAGATATTGCAAAAAGTTAGATGAGAAGCTTGTGGCTTACCTAGACTACATCGTGACTGCAAAAGAGTGAGTCAAGGTGGCCCTCTACAGCGAGCGATTTAACGTTGTGCTCAAAAAATATGTGGACCCAAACTTGTTTATACCACAATTTGTAAGGCAGTACAAAAAAATTAATACAAATGTCTGGTTCCACTTGAGAAGCTGTTGACAATTGTTAAGTACCAAATTCATATGTTAACTAAGTACTAAAAAGGTATATTTGCAATCACCAACATAGATATAGGGTTTACACTGACAAAATTCTAGGAGTCATGGTGAATTATTATATCTATAGGTGTAAACTAGAAAAGACGCAAATTCAGATGACATGAGAGCATGCAACGTGAAATCGGACCGCACGGCGACAAAGAAAGAAACTAGAAGGCACGAGAAGACACCACACTACGGCAAGACCGAGGTGGACCCCTAGGGGACCGGCTAGTCCCCCTAGTGGGTCGGCCGATCAACTCTGGGCCCAACCTCTAGCTTACTTTGACGTTTAAACTCCCACCGTCTTAGGGTTTTGATCTCCACCATCTATCAGAGTCACTTATATTAGAACTCTAATACTTCAAGGTTTTAGTTAGGTATTAATAGCAAGGTTCAAGTAGAATTGAGCTACGCTCAGATTTTAGATTCGTCATCCGAAGGCTGGTATAGCTATTATATCCCTTTTATTATGACTTTGTTCCTATTCACTACTATGTTTCTATTTATTATGTTCCTAGTCTGCCTTAGTGTATTGTTTAATGATGAATTATCTCATATGATCGCAAAGCTCTTAGCTCAATACTCGAGTGGGTTAAGTGATCGACATTATATAAGCGTTGTGCTTATATACTGTTTACTTGTGGATGCACCTTATAGGAGGGGTTTAGTGGTAGATAGCAGGCGTGACAATCCTATTGAGTCCTATATATTTCACTCTCCGTTTATAAGACTAGTAAGGAGGAGCGGACTATGTTCTCAAACCTCCTTAGTAATGTTCCTTATGTGTGGTTCCATGATCATCAACGCTATACATGAGAGTATATATGCTAGAGTAGATGTGAAGACTTAGTAAATATGATACTACATAAGAATTCCATCTCCTAAATAATCTCCTGTTTTGTCTTGCTACATTTTAGAGTTTCTATTTTTATCTCTGAGTGATTTATCAATGCCCTATACCTATCATATCTACTTGGTTTACTATTGGCATTTCTTAACGTCATCACAGAGAATAGAACTAGAATCTATCCCCGGCAATGGCGCCAGAAATGCTTGTTGGCATTCCTTAGTATCATCACCAGGTTTGAGGCCTAGCCATGTTACCAAGTAACGCTTCATCGATTATTCTCTCTATTGCTACTAGCGATATACCTTTAGTGATAGTTTGAGAATAGCTTGGCATGGGCACCATGGTACACCAAGACTAATTTTACCGCTATCAAGAGAGTTATATCTCAAGTAACATTAGGATTATGGCCTTAGCGGCTAGTGTCTTGGAGATGCTTTACGGTGCACTTTCAGCATTCCTTAACACTAGTGCTAAAACTATATTCCTGACTACGCTAGAGAGAGTGGTGATACGATAATTTATTGCAGTTATGAAACTGGATCCGCAAGCGCACAGAAATACCCAATTCTGTAACACCCCTGGTGTTACTACAACTAAAACCTGCCATGTCATCATATGCATTGCAATGCATTCATGAAATAGATAACCATGACATGAAGCAACTTAATAAGTTTACTATTCTAGATTGCTTGAGAATAGCTAAGCATGTGTTATCACCTTTCTTGTACACCTAGATGCTAAAAATAGGGTTATAAAATTTCCAAGTAAAACTAGTCTTGGTGTGATCAAGTGCTTGGCTAACATAGCACCTAAATGCTAACCATGTTTTACAATCCCTTGGAGGTGAATCAAGAATCAAAGTTTGAATTTGGAGTCTTTGTCCTTCACATGACCCTAGTGGTTAAGTGTGGGTGAAGATTATCACTTTCAATTTTGAGGAGCTAACTATAATTAATTTTCTAAATAAACTTTGCCTAACAATGGTACCAATTGAAAGTATGAGTTTCATACTTGCAAGATATACTATTGGTTGGGCCTCAACTTCACAATCTCAGCCCTAAATAGTTGCACAAAGATTGAATCAGCAATTCAATTCCAAACCCTAATTTCAAAGACCTTTTCTACCCCCTTTTCTATAGTTTCCAAATTATTCAAAATTTAGGGTTAGTCCAAAAAGCAAAGTTGTAGATCTTGATGATAAGAACAACTTTGGTATTCAAAGTTCTTCAAGTTTCCATTAAAATTTGGAGTAATTTGGAAATCCAGTTTCTAGGGTTTTTGTCCCATTTTCAAAATTCCAATGCAATTCAAAATCTATTCAGTTTCAGAGAAAACTTCTTAAATGAAAGTTGTAGGGCTTGAAATGTTGAACAACTTTTATTTTTGGAGATTTTTAGTTTAGTTAAAAATTTGAAAGTAATTTAAAGATTTCAAATCTTTGTTTTGAATTGAAAAGGAGAAGGGGGTGCTTTCTGATTGCAAGCGAGGCGGGCCAGGACTCGCCGACGGCCGCCGCCCGTGCAAGCCGTGAAGCTTCGCCGTCGCCACCTCCTACTAGACGTGTCGAGTCCGCTACCTTGCGCTATCGACGCCACAGCTATCGCCGCTGCCTATAAAACCTTGGACAGCCGTCGCCGCCACGTTTTTTTCCTCCCTGCTCAACTTCGGCCGCCGCTGCTCCGCCGCTAAATTTGCGCACCACCGCACACCACCATCTCCAATAGCCCGTACACAGCTCCGCCGCTCCCTTGTGCACCACCCGAGCCGCTAGCCATAGCCTGAGGGCGACCAACGCCTCGCTACGCCGTCGTCGTCTTCTTCTCCGGTCGCCACCGCCGCCGTGAGCCTCTCCACCCTGGCCAGAGCTCACCAGAGCATCTCCCGCTCAACCAACACCACCACCAGCTTTCTCTTGGTTCACTGATACTCATCAGCCCCTTGTTTTCCACAGAGCATCGCCATCCTCGTCGGAACACCGCCGCGCCACCAAGTTGACGCCGCCGCACCCGCTGCCGCCATGGCCAACCTGTCTCCATCCACCCGCCAACCCGTCGCTACCGTGTTTTGAAGTCACGGTGAGCTTCCAGTGCTTGCCAAGGTGTTCATTGCGTTTGAGTCACCGCCGTTTAGCCGGAACATCGTCTCCCCGACGAGCTCCGCCATGCCACCGCCGTCGTGCCCGCCGCCGTGCGTGTCTAGCTTGTCCGCTTTGTGTCGCTAAGGGTGTAGATGTACTCAGCGTCGACGGAGAAGCTCCGACGAGCCCTACCGCCGTTTACCGTGCGCCGCCGACCGCCATAGCCGCCGCTGTAGTTGCTCCGGTGCAAGATAGGGGTCGAGTAATACCTTGATAGGTCCGTCGTGAAGTGCTTTGAGTACGTTGGTGTGGTCGTCGTCGCCGCCAGCCCGGCTTCGCCGACGGCGAGCACCGCCGTCATCTTTCGCCGCCGCCGCCGTTCGGCCTACACGAGCCAAGGTGGGCCGAAAGGCCGAGCCGGGCCGCACTATGCACTTAAAGGGAAAAAGCTTTTCTTTTTCTTTTTAATTTCCAGAAGGCTGATTTCATATTTTTGTAATTAATTATTGGGGGCTAATAAAAATAAAATAAAAATTGCTCTATGCTCACTACAAAATGCTCTATTTAATAAAATTATTGGGTGCATGTGTTTAGTACAGTTTTGGGAAACTAAAAATACCACTTTAAATGCTAATCCTGATTTTCCATGATTTTTCTGGTTTTTGTATGTTTCCAAAAATCATAAAAAATTAGGATTAAGCTTAATTAGGTAAAACTTACTTACTCTAAAATCCGTAGCTCATTTGGATAAAGTTTCATTAAAGTTTATTTTCTAGTTTAATTAATAAAGGCTTAATTAAATCCTTAAATAAGTCTTTATTAATTAATCTTGTTTAATGACTATAAAAATGATTAATAAAACTAGTTAGTGTGTTCTTAATCACTTTAGGATTGTGTGACTTTGGAATTGAGTGATGACCCTGGGTCATTAACCCTAATGACCCTCGGCACTGTGTCATTGATTGCGCTAGTGTGTCCGACGTCGCTGCGACTTGTCAGGAGAGCTGTGGTGGTTCTCACTGGCAAGACCATCACCCTTGCATTGGAGGCATGCAGATCTTACTAGAGAACTCCGTCGTCGTTAGTTCGAGGGGCGGTATGCAGATCTTCGCCACTCTCCCAATAGCAGTCCATCAGGGTGGCTTGATGCAGATCTTTGTTAAGACCCTATTACCACCACATAGAAAGGGGAGTTGTTTGGCGTCGTTTAGTTTCCAATGCATCCTCGTCGCATATTGTTGACAGTGGATAACATCAATATTTATTAGAACTTTAGACATGAAAGGATACATGAATATATACTAGTCTAGGGTTTTAACTGACAATTTCCACGAGTTTTGCATATTCTATATTTCTAGGGATTATTCCAGAAAAGCATAAAAGAAAGGATTATAGTGCATAACCATCACGAAACTTATCCGTGACGGAAAACATCGTCATCAGGCTCAGGAAGGGTCTAGAAGACACTCGAAGCGGCCGGGACCCCAGGGGAGTCAGTGGGGCCGGCCGGCCGGGCGCCGGTCGGGCCCCCTCGTGGCCCTCGGCCGCCGCCTTCAGGAGTCTTCCTCTCACGCGTCCTTGGAAGCCAAGCAAAGCATCCCTCCGTCGATCTAAGGTCGGTTTGATCCGACGGTGCACACAAGATGAAGACGCGGATCGATGACGTGGCGGTTCCTTGCCCCCTACTCCACCTCGGCCTATATAATAACGCCCCAAGGCCCCTCCTGAAGGCATTCTACACCCCGGTGCTTCATATTCTCTACATAATTAGGGTTAGGGTCCCTCTAATTGATCTAGTTCTAGTTCATCTAGTTCTAGTTCATCTAGATGTAGTAATTAGGAGAGACTAGTTCTTCTAGATCTAGTCTTGTTTAGAGATTAGAGAGATTGAGTAGAGGAGTAGAGATTCTAGAGGAGTTCCAGCCTGTCGGTGCTTCTTTGTAGCTGTATTCTTCTGGATTCAGCTCCCTGGCCTGGAGCTGCGTTCTGAGGTACTTTTGTATTCGCCATTCCGATTCAAGTAAGCAACTTGTTTTTATTCGTTCTTAAGTTCACAGCTCATATTGAGTGCTTTGATCTTGGTCATTACTTGGTTGAAGTAGTATTTCGTAGTGTAGGCGTGGTGCCTAGGCTAGGTTTACTTGTGGATGTCCCCTGATTAGCTGGATAGTGGTAGTTCGCGCAGGTGACTTTATAACTGCGTTGATTCCTCTGTAGTCCACGTCCCGTTGATAGGACAGATAGGCTGATAGGTGCTTGGTAGGAGATTACTCTGTTTCTTCTCCTATTCGAGTGACTTGCCCAGTTAGACGGTATTATACAAAGCTTACCGGTTGTCAGAACTAGAGTGCAATAGCTATTTCCTCTTTCTTGATATGATCTAGCCTCATTGTAGGATTAAGTCTATATACTGTGTCATCATCACAACTGTTCCCTGTGGATACGATATTTAAAACCTCCGGGTAAAATGTGACACTGGTATGATATCTGTGCGCTTGCGGATAATCCTACTTAAATCTTATTTAATGGAGTGCAGTTAATTTATACCAACAAGTATTTTTGGCGCCGTTGCCGGGGAACGGTTTGCTGATTTTGACTTAGTTTAGCTTAATCTTGTATTATACTTTTGTCTTTTCTTATTTTATCCTATTCTCTTTATTATTTTTGTGTTCATCCTTATGGATGCTTTTAATTCTATTCCTATCTGTCGGTATGGCATGCGCAAAAGCTTTGGGCCACCAAAATCTATAGAACCTATCATAAAACCTAGCTATGAGCTATGCCCATATCTAATTAATATGATTCGGGATAACTTATCACCCGAACTGTACACGGAAGTCTTGGTAGCTAAAACACAATCATTTTATTTCTAAGATTTAGCTATCGATCCTAAACCTTTAAAATTCTATTTTGATGATTTAGACTTCCAATTAGCTAAGATGCTCGTAAATCAATACACATCGGATCTTCTCAGAAGGGCATCTTGGGAAAAGTGTCGTTAACTTCCTTTCCCTCTTGAAAGACACTGGGAGAGTTCAAGGATGGCATGTCGAGTGATGTCATAAAAGGAGAGCCAAGCCACTTAGGAGTAAATTCTATCTTCTCCCCTTCTATGCCCACAATAAATGTCTCTGAACCCATCTCTAAACCCATTCTTGACCCCAATGAATCTTTTTTATGCTCTTTCTACTAAACTTTATAATGACCCTAGAAATCTATCAAGACATCTCAAGAATAAAAGTCATAGGAATGCCCAAGAAGAGCAACGATAATGGCAGGAATGCGTAGAACATACTAGAAATACATATGCTATTGTAAAAGAATGGATGGAAGAGGACGAAGCTTTAGTACTAGCATCTAAACTTAGTTTAAATTCAAATGGTGAGCTTAAATCAATTTCTTTAATAAATAGAACTCACCCAAGTTTAGAGAAAACTTTAGAGACCAACCTTAGGGATATCAATTCATGGAAAATCCTAGAAAATAAAACATCCAATAAATGTCATAGGCATAAAATAATAGAGGCAAACTTGTTGCCTAAAGACATCCATGAAGAAACACCCTTGGAGTTTAAAAAGGGAAATCACATCGATGAGCATGGGAATTATCTCATAAACACTTCATCGAATCCATGGTCATATGAGAAATCTCCTAAATCTTTTGGTCTCTCTAATATTACCTTACATGAGATTTTCAACCCCCTCATTCTACCTGTTCATAAAATCATTGAAAGGGTGGTTGTAGATGTATATGTTTATCATAAATATTATAGATCTCGTTGTAATCTTGATATAGGTGCACAAGGGCTAATTGTTCTAAAGGAAACCCCTTCACCAACTCAATAATTAAAAGGTTTCCCAAGAACAACTTTGTGTTCTAAAATAACCACTCTTAAAAAAATAAATTGAGCTTGTACCTTTAGCATAGAAATATAATTGTCAAAATATTTCTTTGGTATTTTTGTCACTAACCATTTCAGATTTGAAGTAAGAAAATAACTAATGGCAGCGCCAGGTATGACCAACCTATCATAATGCAAATTAATCCCTCCAAACTTAATTTTGCTTTGCAAAATTCCAGCTCGGGGGAATGGCCTTATTTAGAAAATCCTATGTTGCTAATATTAGTTTTCTCTACCTTTATTCAATTTGTTAATCATACTCTTTCATCTCTTTTTGAATAAACCCCTACAATGCTTTCATATTACCTTTGTCTGCTATAGTAAGATTTGGTTTGGAAGTAGTGTATATATACTTTCAAAGGCTTTTTGAATTAAGCGTGGTGCTTAGGTTAAATAGCCTTCCTTAACCAAAATTAGACATGGAGTTTATCTTGGTTATTGAACTAGAAATTGTTGTGGTAGACATTGGATATTTTGTAGACTAACCTCGCAGAAAAACTTTCAATTTAACTTGGGTAAGTCATGAGATAAATTCAAATCAGAGATGAAGTAGGGCACATCATGAATTTCAATAACTTTATAGAAGAAGACACAACTCATTCATCATGGATGGAAGAACTGTGAGTATTAATGGTTCATTCACTTTATCTTCTACTACAAGTTACTTTACCTCAAGCCATGCCTATATAAAATAGGATCTATGCTAAAACAATATCAATACTTTCTTTAGCATAGATAGAATAAAATAAAATACTTGGACAAGCAACCTATGTTTAAAATTTGTATACTCCTTCGGGTATGTGTTGTCCACTAATCTGAGGCATAATAATGACTAGAGTGAAAAGAGTCAAAAAATCAAAGAAGCAAAAGATGGCAAAAGAATGAGTGCAACAGAGGAGACAAGATGTCCATAAACAACTTAAGATGCAAGAGAAAGGACCACCAGTCATTTACCCTTCATAACTTAGTGCCGTCACGCTCTAATAATAAAGGTTATATTCTAAGGTAAGTGGTCACTTTGCTCTTCTCTTGATCTTGGTGTGCACATAAATTAAAACACAAACATATTAGAGTTACAACTTAAATTGATTAACCTAATTAACTCAACATGCTTTGTTCTTTAAAATTGTTCATGGCACCGTTTTCTTAATCTCGGTCTTAACCAAACAAGCTAAAACATTATATTCGATCTTAGGAAGATGATAGTCATACTCATGTGAAAATTTATATAGAGATAGACAATCCTTCTATTGGTTAAGCATTTTCATTCTTTTCTGCCACGTGAACTTAAATGTAACGTTCAATGCTTAATCTTTTGATCTTACCACTCATGTCATAAATAAACAAATCATGTAACACCAATTTTATCTTGTTCAGAGTGCCTAAGGATAGAGAAAAAATAAATAAAGGGATAAATTTAGTTCTGTTGGTGTTTTTCACCAACAGAGCCCATGCACTTGATCTCTGCCTTGGTTTTGCAAACAGGACAACACATCGAGCAAAGTTTATTAATTCTACAAGTGAAAGTTCTGTGAACATGCACACTGAGCAAGATGCTGCTAGCTACTATTAAAGCTCTACTTCAACCTATGGGTCAAACCAAAGAACAAAAGCGATATCACCATCACTAGAGGTATGCAACCATTAAGACCTCCATCTCTCAAGATGGAGAGATACACAAAGAGTGGAAAAAGAAGACCTATTGGTAAACTTTAAAGTTCGTACCCTTGCCATAAGGTAATATGGTAGTTATCCAATTAATTAGTATTCCTATCCAATTTCACTTTAACATATTCATCTTCATAAATATTAAAAAGAAATAAAAATCTTTATTGCTTCATTTACTGTATTATAAAATATTAAAAGCCCCACGTGAATAAACTTGTGGTAACCTTGTAGGAATATTTACTTGTGGTGGCATAAAAAAAATAATAGCTCCTGTATTTAATTTTTTGCATTATAAAAATTCTAAACCCTATAAGAATAAATATTCACTGTAGTGGCATAAAAAAATACAACTATATAATGCACACATATTTAATTTCTATATAACTAGAAAATCCTAAAAAGAGAATCCTGCTAAAACTTATCAATTTGAAATCAACTCATAAGAATAATCAATTATTTATTAGCTGATCGCTAACCTCTTATTAAATTCGAGCCTCGAGTTTTAGTTTTTCTTGTTGGAGTATAAATATGCAGGATAACATTATGACTAAGGAGTGAGTCTATCGATTGGAGCCCATTAAGACTATCGCTGACAAGCTCGCCCTAAAGATCATCAACACCAAGTATTACAAACATCTAGCTTGGGGGAGGAGCATCCCCTAGTTATCAGGTAACTATACCTAGGCGATTATCGAGTCTATTTTATATAGTCATAAAATACCAAAAATATATGGGCACATGAAGGTCCATGTCTTTAGAGTCTTGTCGGTCCAATAGAAATAAAAAAGATGAATAACAAATTAAAACCAAACAAAATACTTTTCTAAATATTAAGGTGTGATCATAGAGTGTGTCTACAGTCAGTCTAGTTTAGAGTCAAATAAAAACTGAAGAACATTAAAATTTTGTCTTGGAGATGATGAATAGCTGCTCTGCTATAATTCCTTTCAAGTGTCTAGTTTTTAACCATGAATTCTCCTGAGTTTTGGACATGACTGCTTTGATATAAGAATTTACTCTGAACCTAAAACTTGTGGAGGCATATGCTTGAGCTAAGTCTAGGTAATTGATTGATATGATACATGAAGGTCTAAGCTGCTATTTATCTTATTCCTAGCATTACTAAGTTCTAGAGATTTATTTTGAAAATCTAAAATCTTACATGATGAGCTCTTGTATGACAAAGTTTGAATTCCTACCAAAGCCATATATGATACATTTAGCGTTAGGAAAATATTTGCGTATTCATGCTACTTGCTTTGCATTGAGTTTAGTCAACCTTTGTTGTATACCTTATGAGAGCCTTGTCATGCTTTTAAAATCAAGATCACTTACACACTCCACCCATATATGCATTACTCCTACTCTGGGATGTAAGCGCAGTCATTTCCACTTTCATCTAGATCCACCTTAAAAATATTTTTCTCCTACACTAGGAGTAAACACCCAAAAATATACCCTATAGGACAGTCCCCATTTAATTGCTCTAAGTTTTTATCATTATCTCTCCAATTATTTATATTCAAAGGATGCATGTGGCTATGTAAAAGTAAAAAAAAGAGAGAGTAGAAGAAAAAGGGGAGTAAAAGATGGACAAGTGTCCCAACAATTAAAACAATGGGTGCATAGATGCCCGCCTCCCAGAGTATAAAGAAAAAGAGAATAAAGATAGCCCATGTTTTTCCGTGAAGAGTTCTAAGTTTTAAAGGAGTGAGTTACCTTTAAAGAGCAAAAGTAGAATTAGGATTAGCCACTAAATACCATATATACACCTACCCACCATATTCCATACACATGCACATCTTGATTTGATTGTATGCCTCGATTCTCTGTGGATCCATTGTTTGACTTTATAACATATGAATTACAAGTATGCTCATCCTTGTTAGTGCCACTCCTGTAAGCTCCACTATAAATCCTTAGTTGTAGGAAGGCATAACATCATTAATGCCTCAGTGAGATCCATAAATACTACATATATTAAGAGACTTGAGGGTGTCATACAATTAAGCTCACGAGTTTTATTTTGAAAACTTACAAAACTCTAGAATATTAGTGCTGTGAAGAATTTGAGACACAGTGCTTGACTTGATTGTTCTATCTTTTGATTGCTCAAGACTCATGCATAAGCTGTAAAGCCCTATGGTTAAAGGTAAAATGGGTAAGTTTGAAAGTTAGAACAGTTTTGTCTAAACAGGAGGAAAATTTATGTTTAAAAACAAGTATACTTAAAAGAAATAAAAGCATAGCAGCAACTCCTGATCCGAATATTTCAATAATTAGGCTTAGATTGTTTGCCAAAGGACTGGCAAAAGGTAAGTTTGGGGGAGTTGTTGACGGTGGATAACGTCAATATTTATTAGAACTTTAGACATGAAAGGATACATGAATACATACTAGTCTAGGGTTTTAACCGACAATTTTCACGAGTTTTGCATATTCTATGTTTTCTAGGGATTATTCCAGAAAAGCATAAAAGAAGGGATTATAGTGCATAATCATCACGAAACTTATCCGTGACGGAAAACACATCGTCATCGGGCTCGGGAAGGGTCTAGAAGACACCCGGAGCAGCCGGGACCCATAGGGGAGTTCAGGTGGGGCCGGCCGGCCCCCACGGGCGCCGGTCGGCGCCCCCTGTGGCCTCTCGGCCGCCGCCTTACGGAGTCTTCCTCCCACCGCGTCCTTGGAAGCCAAGCAAAGCATCCCTCCGTCGATCTAAGGTCGGTTTGATCCGACGATGCACACAAGATGAAGACGCGCATCGATGACGTGGTGGTTCCTTGCCCCCTACTCCACCTTGGCCTATATAATGACGCCCCAAGGCCCCTCCTGAAGGCATTCTATACCCCGGTGCTTCATATTCTCTACATAATTAGGGTTAGGGTCCCTCTAGTTGATCTAGTTCTAGTTCATCTAGATGTAGCAATTAGGAGAGACTAGTTCTTCTAGATCTAGTCTTGTTTAGAGATTAGAGAGATTGAGTAGAGGAGTAGAGATTCTGGAGGAGTTCCGGCCTATCGGTGCTTCTTCGTGGCTGTATTCTTCTGGATTCAGCTCCCTCGCCTGGAGCTGCGTTCTGAGGTACTTTTGTACTCACCATTCCGATTCAAGTAAGCAACTTGTTTTTATTCGTTCTTAAGTTCACAGCTCATATTGAGTGCTTTGATCTTGGTCATTACTTGGTTGAAGTAGTATTTCGTAGTGTAGGCGTGGTGCCGAGGCTAGGTTTACTTGTGGATGTCCCCTGATTAGCCGGATAGTGGTAGTTCGTGCAGGTGACTTTATAGCTGCATTGATTCCTCTGTAGTCTACGTCCCGTTCATAGGACAGATAGGCTGATAGGTGCTTGGTAGGAGATTACTCTGTTTCTTCTCCTATTCGAGTGACTTGCATGCCCAGTTAGACGGTATTATACAAAGCTTACCGGTTGTCAGAACTAGAGTGCAATAGCTATTTCCTCTTTCTTGATATGATCTAGCCTAATTGTAGGATTAAGTCTATATACTGTGTCATCATCACAACTGTTCCCTGTGGATACGATATTTAAAACCTTCGGGTAAAATGTGACACTGGTATGATATCTGTGCGCTTGCGGATAATCCTACTTAAATCTTATTTAATGGAGTGCAGTTAAATTATACCAACACATATTCATGTTACATCTTATGCACATCATGATCATATGTTACCTTCGTGTAGTTGAGGGGTCCGGGGAAGTGGCTGTTGATTCGACCCCCGTCGTTGCTGAAGCTGAGCAGTTTGGTGGAGTGAGCTCCGACCCTGTTGGTTCTACGCCAGGGCCCGAGTTCTTTGTCAATCCAGGCAAGCCCCGGATGCATCTAAACCCTTCCTTGTGTTTTACAAAGCTTTAATAATTTTTATGCTTATGAAATGATGCATTAGGTGAATAGGAGTTGAATGATATCCTATATTGATGCATTTACCTTCCTTGATGTTGATATATCATCCTTGATACCTGTTTTATTTACAAATGCTTAGTGATGCTTAGCCCTGCTTACTTAAAGATAGGTTTTCAAAGTAAATGTTTTACTTATGATAATGATCGATGGCTATGATGCTATGGGAAAGAGGAATGAAATTGAGACCGACGGGACACGGTTTTGGGTGGGATGGTGGAAGCCGATTGGGATGCCCAGTCATGCTTGTCCCGTTAGAGTCGGTTAAGGACCGTCCGATGTTGGCCCTTGGATTAATTTGTTAGTACTAATCACATGTCCTTATGGTAAGCTCCGCTGGGCCAATCTATGTCGAGAACAGACAACCGTGCACTGGGAGTGGAGAGATGGCGAGAGCATCGTCTGCCCACCCTGCGGGATAATCGTCAAGGACGGCGTAGGGCGGTGGCGTACTGTGCTCTCGGGTGGCATAGGACCTGGTCTGGGCATAGAGAATCTGAGTGTTGGGTTGATATATGGGGGTTAGAGTCCCGCATATGTCGTGTGGTTAGGAATCTCCAGCTGGGTTTAAAAGCGGTTCGAATCGTCGTTGCTTCGCGGTAAAGGAAGCTTAATCCTTGCACTAGCATTCGTAGTAATAATGGAAGTGGAATGGAATGATGGTTCATAAATGGTTAATTGTTTGAGAAGTGCTTGATTTAGACTATGATCACCTAGAAGATAGGAATGATAATTAATGATGATTAAAATATTCAACTAAGGCTTTTATGCAAAAGAGTCCTTGATCTTGCTAAGCTTTACTTAGTACCCATCAGCTAGCATTCCTGAGTCTTCACCTTTTTTTATTGTCGGGTAAGTCTTGTGGAGTACTTTTGTACTCAGGGTTTGTTCTACCCCCATTGCGGGTGAGCCGTATGAGCAAGTGTGCTATGGCCCTTCTTTGCATGACGATTGTTGAAGTGTCGATGAGGAGTAGGTTGTTTGGCCTTTGGGCGGGGGCACTTTTGTTGTTTGGCTTGTAATATATAACTTAATGATACCCCACTAGGTTTGCATTAACTTAAGCACTGGTTTGTATAAGTTTGAGAAACAAATGATGTAAATTATGGTTATGTAAGTCTTCCGCTACTCTGTTGTATTTTGTATAAAACTATTGTAATACTGCAATGTATCTGCGAGAATGCGATCTTGGTTGCTCGTGGTTTCATCGGGTTTCACCCGACAAGACGTTTTAGGTTATGTGGTACACAAGCATAGCCGTCGGAGGTCTTTAAGACAATGACAGGTGCTTGTGGGCCATATAATTTAGAAGGTTCTGCCATAAATTGGTATCAAAGCCATTCTTGCAAAGATACTTGTAGTGTTGCTTTGCGAAAACTTCTGAATAATTTGGATATAAAAGGTTAACTTGCTGTTTTGGTCCAAATTGCTTTTACTCTATCTTACACTCTTTCTAGTAGTCTTTCTCACTTCTTTTGAAAGGTTAGGGTGGAGTATCATGTTTGGTTTTCTTTTGCCCTATATTATAACTAATGTATGTGTTCCTTAAAAAAAGTTTTGCTTGCTCATGCATCATGCTTAATTAATCTGTTGTTAAATGATAATCATATCCCTGTTAAAGTGGTTTGGGTTAAGTAGAACCGATCCTATTCTTGCTAACTTTAAATCCTCTCACTCTATTCTTACCACTCTACCTTTTCCTTCTACAGGATGGCACGTACTAAGCTCAGATCTCACAAGATGACTGGTCCGAAGGGTGCGCCTCGCCACCAGCTCGCCCCTCGCAACAATGATAGTGAGGCTGGTCCTAGTGAGCCAAAGCCGAAGCCCAAATCCAAGCGCCAGATAGCATTTAAGGAGATGGAGGATGCCCTCTTAGTGGCTTCTCGAGACAGGGTGGCAGATGTCATCGAGATCGGGAAGTGGAAGGCAGAGTGTGAGAAGGCCCTCGAGCAGTGCAATGAGGCATGGCGCTGCGAGGACGTGGCTAGGGTGCGTACCTGTGAGTTGGAGTTCTACGTGGAGGAGTTGGAGAGAGACAATCAGGAACTCCACGAGAACATCCACCGTATGCACTACGGGCAGCCCCTAGTTGGAGAGGAGGAGAATGGGGAAGGTGAGCCGAAGGTTGAGTCCCCTACATACCCACCGAGTGAGACTCACCCTAGTGAAGAGGTTGATCGTGAGTCGGTGGCTGATAATGGAGACGTTTGAGTAGTGAGTCAGTGTTCGTGGGTTGTAATATATGTAACATAGTGAAACAAGTAGCTTGAACCAGGGAAGGTCCTGCCTAAGTGCGGACGTGTATGATAAATAAGCAACTATGTAAAAATGTGTGTGCTTGTACTACCTTTTCAAGTTCAATAAAATGCTTGTGAATAAAGTTGGACTTGTTTGCAATAGATGCCCCGCACTCGCACCTCAGATATGGCTGGTTCTGCTCAAAGTGGGGGTGATGCTCCCAATCCACCACCCGCTCCACCAGCTTTGGCCGAAGCAATTGCTGCTTTGGTCAATGCTACCACTGAGAATACCCGTCTGTTGAGGGAGATGGGCCGTAATAACTAGAATGCGCCACAAGGTGACCGTGGGCGCAATAATGACCGTGAAGTAACCTATGCTGACTTCTCTGAGCCCCGCCCACCAGTGTTCTCTCGGGCTGATGAGCCACTGGAAGCTGATGAATGGCTTCGTGTCATAGAACAGAAGTTTGATCTCATTGACTGCCCTGATCGCCTGAAGGTGAGGTTCGCGATTACAACGGCTCGGGGTCTGCATCAACCAGGTGGTCAAACTTTATAGTTCGACTGCCAGTAGGTCAGCAGATTACCTGGGGTGGTTTTGTGGAGGTTTTTCGCAAGCATTTCATTCCAGCAGGGGTTATGAAAGCTAAGCTGGAGCAGTTCCTTGCTCTAAAACAGGGAGGGCAGCTTTGTCTTTGTTATACATTAATAAGTTTAACCATCTATCCCAGTATGCACCTGAGCATGTGGATACTGATTCTAAGAAGAAGGCCTGCTTTATGAGGGGCCTGAATGGGAAGATCGAGGCTCATCTGACTGCTAGTCCTGGAGCCACCTTCTATAAAGCTGTGGACATTGCACTGAGCTACGAAAAGTCCAAGCTAAAGCACAAGGCTGAGAAGCGTCAAAGTTTCCCTGGACCCTCTGGTGGCATTAAAAAGCACCAAAGAATCATTTTCCATCCCATCCACCACAATCGTCAACCTTATCGCCCACCCCACCAGCAATATCCAAATAGGCAGCAGACTTATGTCCGCCCTGCTGCAACCACCAATTATCCACAACAGCCGAATAACCCAGTTGTTCGAAACCCAGCTCCCCAAGCTCCACCAAATTCCCAAAATCCACCAAGTAACAAATCTCCCTGTTACAACTGTGGCAAGATCGGACATTACTCCCGAGAATGTCCTTACCCGAAGGCTAATAACTCCAACTTTTAGAGGGGTTTTGGCCCGAAGAAGACACGGAAGTGGAACCGAGAAGGCTCCTAGAATGTTCCTAAGGGGATGTTACCAAAAAAGACCGGGCGTGTCTATCACATGGAGGGCGATGAGATACTGGCCGGGGAACCGGTGCCGATGGGTACGTTCCCTGTTGCCAATCATCCTGCACTTATGTTATTTGATTCAGGTGCATCGCATACATTCATCAACCGAACTTTTGTGGTAAACCATGATATACCTATAAGGAATTTAGCAGAAAATTTTCTAATCCAGTCGCCTTGAGGGCGAATCCGAACCATAGAAATAGTGCACCAAGTCCCCATAAGTTTGGGTAGCCATTCTTTTCCTACAAATATGGTAGTACTGAAGGATCAGACAATAGATGTGATCCTTGGTATGAATTGGCTTTATCAGCATGGTGCTGTGATAGATACCTTGAACAGGTGTATAAAGCTAAATCTACCCAATAGTCAAACCCAGCTTCTGCTTCAATTCCCTATTCCTAAGAGAGCAGTTGGGAGAGTCTGTGCTACCTCTATTCAAGAAATCCAAGATATACCTATAGTCTGTGAGTTTCCAGAGTGTTTCCTGAAGATTTGCTGGGTTTGCCACCTGAGCGTGAACTAGAGTTTGCAATTGAGCTAAAGCCAAGAGCTGTACCAGTCTCTAGACGTGCTTATAGAATGCCACCAAAAGAATTGGCTGAAATGAAGGCTCAACTGGAAGAATTACTTACCAAGAAATTTATTCGACCCAGTTCATCACCATGGGGGTGTCCGGCAATATTTGTGAAAAAGAAAGACCAATCCTTGAGGATGTGTGTGGACTACCGTCCTCTGAATGAGGTGACCATTAAAAACAAATGCCCTCTTCCTCGTATTGATCTTCTCTTTGATCAGCTTGTAGGAGCCAAAGTGTTCTCCAAAATTGATCTCCGATCTGGGTATCACCAAATAAGAATTAGACCCGAAGATATCCACAAAACAGCCTTTATCACTAGATATGGCCTTTATGAATATCTGGTCATGTCTTTTGGTCTTACCAATGCTCCAGCTCACTTCATGTACCTCATGAATTCTGTGTTTATGCCTGAGCTTGACAAGTTTGTCGTTGTCTTCATAGACGATATCCTTATTTACTCTAAAACCAAAGAAGAACATGCGGAGCATCTCCGTATTATGTTAACCCGTCTTCGAGAACACCAGCTCTATGCCAAATTTAGTAAATGTGAATTTTGGCTAAATAAAATCTCTTTTTTTGGTCATGTCCTATCTGCTGAGGGCGTGGCTGTCGACCTTAGCAAAGTCCAAGATGTCTTAAACTGGAAACCACCCACCACTGTCCACCAAGTCCGAAGTTTTCTAGAAATGGCGGGATATTACCATCGTTTCATTCCAAGTTTTTCCAAGGTCTCCAAACCAATCACCGAGCTTCTAAAGAATCAAACCAAGTTCCAATGGTCATCTGAGTGTGAAAAAGCATTCCAAACCCTAAAAAAGCTTTTGACTACCGCCCCAATCCTAGCACAACTAAACGTTGAGAAGCCATTTGATGTATATTGTGATGCCTCTGGAATCGGTATTGGGTGTGTACTGATGCAAGAAGGCCGAGTGATAGCCTATGCCTCACGACAACTCAAACGTCATGAGGAACATTATCCTACCCATGACTTGGAGCTAGCAGCCGTTGTTCATGCTCTCAAAATCTGGAGACATTATCTGCTGGGAAATTTATGCCATGTATACACTGATCACAAGAGTCTGAAGTATATCTTTACTCAGTCAGAGTTAAATATAAGGCAGCGAAGATGGCTTCAGTTGATCAAATATTATTGTAACAACCCAAAATTTTACACAACACAAAAATCACAACTACAAAATTTTTGTTTAAAACAACCCATGCTTGATGAAGTGGCATTTAGTAAACCAACCTTAGCATGCACTACAAGGAGTCCCGAATAGGACGTTTGTATTACCATATGCATATCAACATTCTCATGTCAACTATTATTACATGTAAATGAAACCTTGCCTCTATATTCCATTCATGGGAAGTGTGTGATTTGGCTTTCATTGGGATTTTATGATGTGTTGAAAGCATATAAATAATTAATAAGGAATTGTTAATTATTTAACCTAAATAAACTTACACTACAAATGCACCCACACCATATAATGTATATATGCATATACATATCCCAATATATGGGGATAACCTCTAAACCATAACATAAACCTTGCTGGACCCCACCAAGATGACTAAACCCTAATTACCTTGGCTAAACCTGCATTAGGGCTTAACTAGTAAATAAATAAAAACAAAAAAGGATAAGAAACAGAATGGAACTGGAAAAGGACCAAAGCAGCCCACGCAGCCCAGTCAGCCCGCTCCCAGCCGGCCTGCCTTCCCCTTCCTTCACCTTTTCTCTCCCGCGCCAACAACTTGGGCTGGCCCAGCACAGAGCCCATGCAGCAGCAAGCGTCGCGAGTAGGGGAGACGCCCGGCCGCGAGCCCGCAAATGTCACGGGCGCCGGCAGGTGGGACCTGGGCCGGCCAAGGCCCCGTTCTTCTCCTACCTCGCGCCGCCGTGCCGCTCGCGACAAGCCGCAAGCGCCGCACACCCCACCGCACAGTGGCCTCCCACGCTACGTGCGCTACCACTCCCCGCCCCTTTGCCGCACGCGGGACCCGGGGTCCCGCGAAAGGCGTGACTCCTCATGCGGCGTGAATCCCGCACACCGTCTGCCGCTCGCCGTTGCCACGCTCGCCTACGCCCCGCCCTTCCTTGGCCGTGAAGCCAAAATTGGCGACGCACACCGCCAATTGGACCCCACGCGAACACGAAAACGACCTCCCGTGCTATCCTAGACCGCCTAATCACGCCGTTGCCGTGATCGCCATTTATCGACGTCGCGAGAGCACTGCCGCGCCTATAAAAGCCAGCCAAAGCTCTAGGGTTCCCCGTCGCCTCACCGCCACTCTGTGGCACTTGCTCGCCCACGCCAAACCGAGAGAGAGGGACGAGAAGCGAGGGAGAAGGAAGGAGGAGCCGCTGGAGTCCGCTGAGCGCCGCAGCCGAAGCTGGGGACGACGACCCGTACGGCTACACCGACGCGGCTGCTTTGCACGGCTCTGCTTCGACTCGTCACGGCATCAGCACGATACTGCTCCACTAGCCCATCTTCCCCGAGACCGAGGTGAGCACCGCCGCCTCCTTGTCCAACCTTGACCTCTGCCGGCCATGGCATTCCTCACCGGGAACGCGGAGGCCAGAGCCTCTACCGGCTCAGGGACACACGAACACACGCACACGCGCTCACGGACTACCCTGGCCACCCAGACCCGATCACACGAATGCCAGCGATGCCGTAGCCACCATGTCGCCGCCGTGGCCATGCCGTGTCACGGCGAGCCGCCGTTCTAGCAAGAGCCAGAGCGCCGACGCATAACCAAATCACGAGCCACGTCCATCTCGTTGCGATGCACCTGGTGCGCACGCTAGGTGGAGAAACCGACCGTGGAAGCCCTTGGAACCATGACCAGAGACCACGACGGCGTTCCACAGGGGGCCGTCATGCCGCCGCACCCACGTTCTGGAGCGCAACCATGTCACCACCGTGCACCGCCGTGCCGCCCCGTTCCTAGCCAGTCCGGCCAGCTCACACCACGTCGATAGCTCGCTGGGCTCCGCCGAGACGTGCCGAGACTAGCTGTACACCGGACGACACCCTGGCACCGCTCTTAAGCCTTGTCCGTGAGATCGCCGCACCACTGGAGCTCCGCCATGGGCACCTGCTGTGCTGCGAACGCTGCCATGCCAATTGACCACTGCCAATGAACCAGAAAGAGACCCCGCGCCGCTAATTGCATCCCTACGCCTTCAATTGAACCCCGCGCAGCTCAGAGCCTAGTTGCCATCGCACGCCATCGCCGACGAGCTGCCGCTGCCGCGGCTAGCGACTCCAAACGCTCCACCGACTGCAGGAGGCACTTCACCGTGCCCGCCTAAGACCCCCGATGCCGATACGCTCGTTAGAATGACCGGAGAGCCACCGCTGTGGCCGCGCGCGCATGCTCGTCGCCAGCAAGGTGCTGCACATGTGAGCAGAGAAGGGAGAGGAGGAGGAGAAGAAGAGCCGCTGCTAGGCACACCGCCGTGTTCGCCACTGACCTCTAGTACCCATGCGCCGTCGATGCGAACTGAGACGTGGTGTCAAGTGGAGCCACGGCACACTAGCACCACATCGCCGCCGCCCGCCGTTGCAGTCCACCGTGGTACGCCACGCGCCAGCCGTCGGGGACCCAAACCAACGGCCCCACCGAGACCCCAGTACCAAGGCCACGCCGAGGGGCCACCCAATTGCATCAGCATGAGCCCGGAGCGCCGTGACCGCGAGCTAGCCGTCGGCGGGAGATGCCGTCGCGGCTGGACAGAGGAGGAGGGGAAGAAGGGCGACGATCCTGTGCACCCGGCTCACAAGGACCAGAGGGAGAAACAGTTGCCTAGGCCCGGTCTACCATATACCTGGACTACGGTCTATGGACCTCCAACAGACGATCCACCGTAGGCCGCTAAGGTGTAGACCATGACCCGGCCCAGAATCCATGTGATGACGTTGCTCAACCAAGTACCGACATGTGGCGGGCCGGCCCGGCCCATGCCCGGCCCGCAGGCCTGTCCAGGCCCACACGTGACCCACTGCTGACGTCATGCTGACGTTAGCCCTACACTATGGGCCAACCAGAAGCCGACACGTGTCACACCAAGGATATTCCAGTCCTTTTCTTTTTCAGAATATGATTTAAACTTCAGAAATTCATAACTAATTCATACGAGCTCCAAATCTGGTGAACCAAATTTCTAAATTCATCTAAAATTAAGCTCTACGCATTGGAGTCATGTTTGAGTGCATTTGGATCTTTTTGTATTCCATTTGTTCCTTGTGCCCTCTATAGGCGTCGCTAACGCGACTATAATTGTGCCGTTTCAGAGCCGGAGGAGGAAAGGACCGAGTACAATCGTGACTACAACGAGGAATTGGGAGACGACCACTCTAAAGGTGCCACATTCCACCCACTTTTTGTAGATCCCATTACGTATGGCTAATGAGTAGTATTGCTAGTGCTTTAATTACTGTTGATATCACATGATTAGGATGCATGTTAGTTATTTTCTGATGCCCATTATCTTGACGCAACCTCACCCCTGCTCACCCGCTGTTAGGCTAGACACACGTTTGCTATCATTAATTGCTATTATGACTCTACTATGCTTTATATCTTGATATGATGCGTGGTGGAAATGGATATATATAACTAAGGCACGTGGTGCCAAACCTGAACTTGGTGGATGGTGAGCGTGCTGCGTGTGTCTTGGGTGTGTGGAGGGTGAGGGTTGTGTCGACCGAGCTGGGGTATACGATGAGCCGAGCGCGAGTCTTGCCAAACGATGCTACCTGGGCATCCGGATAAGCGATACCTGTGGTGGGTAATGGAGTCGGGGTATCCCGTGTGTGAGCTTCTGAGGGGTGGAGCCCGGGATCAAGGTGCTATGGTGGCACGTAAAATGGTAAACTGGATGAAGACACCCTGGCTTGGTCAACCCTAAGGACTTACTAGTACTTGGACCCACCGGGAATCTCACATCCCACTCGCTCTATATGGTACGAGACGGTTGGACTACATGGTCGAGCGGTGCCATTACTATCAGGCGAAAGAGTGTAGGAAGGTACAGGCATGATGGACTCACACCCTTTCGAGACAACATAGTAGCCATTTGAGGGCCCGGTACTATGTCTCACAGTATCAGCCATTCCAGACTAGACTTGGGGTGTTCTAGGGCTGAGAGGTAGGATGGCATCGTTCTACGCATGCAAGCGGTAGAAATCGGCCCTAGGGCGGCCGTGCCAAGGATGGCGATCTTGTGGGTATGTGAAACCTCTGCAGAGTGTTATGGTTGATCGATCGATACATATGCCGACTCGTTGGCTATGGACCTTTCCTAGTGACCGTGCTGGCTGGAATAGAGAGATGAGTCCTTCTTTTCTCCCCCTGTGTTGTGAGATAGAGCTGGTCGTGGACCGATGAGGCAGGCTGAGTGGGAGTTGGCCTGTTGACATGAGTGAGATGAGATGTGGTGGATGAGGTGGATGGGTGGTAATGGATGGGTGGATGGATGGATGATGGTGTGTGGATGTGGTGTTAAAACTTGAACTATATACTTATTATTATACATGATAACTATTGCATAGGAAACCACAGGCAAATATAGGTCCTCTTGCTTTAAAGTCTTATTGCATCCAGTTCCACAAAGCATAAGCAAAGCATAGGGTGGAAATGTGGCCAGTACATATCGTACTGATACTTTGGCACGCAGGTTCTAAGGAGTACAACTCTGATGAGTACGATGGTTGAGGGTTTCGTCGCTACGCTCAAGTCGTTGGATAGAAGTTGCTTCCATACCCTCAAGCTGTTCCAGTTGATGCTACTCTGTGATTCGCGCCTGTTGGCATTGTAATAAGTTATCGTAAACCTTTCAATTTGCACTCTATTATCGTTGTATGGATTTGATAATCGACTGGAATATGGGTAATATGATTTAAAAGGTCGTATTACACTTCGACTGTATGGATTTTCCCTTCGTGGAAAATCAGGTCGTTTCAATTATGGCCTCGAGATACATTATCATCTAGGTAAAGCCAATGTAGTTGCTGATGCCCTCAGTCGCAAGTCTCAGTGTAACTGCCTATCTATCACACCCGCAATCTTAATCTCTGTCAAGAGTTAGGAAGGTTGGGAATTGAAATGACCGCACAAGGAGATTTGAATAATATTACAGTGAAATCATCTATTCAAGACCAAATTATAGAAGCTCAACGCACAAGTAAGGGGATACCTCACATCAAAGATAAAGTCCGGATAGGTCAAGCATCTTGTTTCCATATTGATAATAATGGGGTACTATGGTTCAAGCACCGACTAGTTGTTCCAAAGGTTCCTAAACTTCGTCAGCTGATTCTTGATGAAGCCCATATGACTAGCTTTTCAATCCATCCAGGCAGTAATAAAATGTGTCATGATCTCAGGCAGAGGTTCTGGTGGACAAAAATGAAGATTGAAATAACCCGTTATGTAGCACAATGTGATGTCTGTCAGAAAGTCAAGGCTGTACAATTGAAGCCAGCCGGGGAATTACAACCTCTACCAATTCCAGCCTGGAAATGGGAAGATATTAGTATGGATTTTATAGTAGGTCTTCCAAAAACAGCTCAAGGCTACGATTCCATCTGGGTCATCGTTGATCGTTTGACCAAGTCACCTCATTTTATACCTGTCAAGAACATATACAGAGCTTCCAGATATGCTCGACTCTATATTGATCGAATCATGAGTCTACATGGTGTGCCTAAGAGCATAGTTACTGATAGAGGTGCTCATTTTGTTGCTCAATTCTGGAAAAAGTTTCAAGAATCCATGGGTACTCAGCTATTATATAGTACAACTTATCATCCTCAAACTGATGGACAAACAGAGAGAGTCAATCAAGTCCTTGAAGACATGTCGAGGTCATGTGTCTTGACTTATTCCATAGCCTGGGATGAATGTTTGCCCTTAGTGGAATTTGCATACAAAAATAGTTATCAAGAAAGTATCAAAATAGCACCGTTTGAAGCACTGTATGGCCGTAGATGCCGAGTTCCCCTCAACTGGTCTGAGACTGGAGAAAGATGGTTCTTTGGGGTTGATCTAGTGAAACAAACTGAAGATAAAGTGAAATAGATTCAGGCTAATTTAAGAATAGCTCAGTCCAGGCAAAAGAGTTATGCAGACAAAAGACGTCGATCGTTGACATTCCAAGTGGGGGACTTTGTTTATTTCAAGGTATCACCCACCAAAGGGGTCACTCGCTTTGGGGTTAAAGGCAAGTTAGCACCCCGTTATATTGGCCCATTCCAAATCACTGAAAGGTGTGGACAGGTGGCATACCGTCTTAATCTACCTAAACAACTGTCCATGATACACAATGTTTTCCATGTGTCCCAATTGAACAAATGCCTAAGGGTACCCAAACAAATTATGGATATTGAGGGTATTGAAATCAAGCCCGATCTATCTTATGCCGAACATCCTATCCAAGTTCTAGATCAAAAGGATCGTGTAACTCGTCGTCGCACCATCAGGTTCTATAAAGTACAGTGGAATCAACACTCTGAGGAAGAAGCTACTTGGGAGTCTGAAGATTTCCTGGCCGAGCACTTTCCAGACTTCTTCGCCTCTATCTAAGTCATGACTTGCCTCTATAAGTTGTGGCTTTCCCTACCAAAATGAGACTTGTAATATAAACCTTTCTACCTCCCTTATAAAACCATGTAAGATGTGCAAGTATGACACATTTCCTTTTCCATTACTTAACTCAACTCTTAAATCTCGGGATGAGATTTTCTTTAAGGGGGATGTGATGTAACACCCCTGGTGTTACTACAACTAAAACCTGCCATGTCATCATATGCATTGCAATGCATTCATGAAATAGATAACCATGACATGAAGCAACTTAATAAGTTTACTATTCTAGATTGCTTGAGTATAGCTAAGCATGTGTTATCACCTTTCTTGTAAAACCTAGATGCTAAAAATAGGGTTATAAAATTTCCAAGTAAAACTAGTCTTGGTGTGATCAAGTGCTTGGCTAACATAGCACCTAAATGCTAACCATGTTTTACAATCCCTTGGAGGTGAATCAAGAATCAAAGTTTGAATTTGGAGTCTTTGTCCTTCACATGACCCTAGTGGTTGTGTGTGGGTGAAGATTATCACTTTCAATTTTGAGGAGCTAACTATAATTAATTTTCTAAATAAACTTTGCCAAACAATGGTACCAATTGAAAGTATGAGTTTCATACTTGCAAGATGTACTATTGGTTGGGCCTCAACTTCACAATCTCAGCCCTAAATAGTTGCACAAAGATTGAATCGGCAATTCAATTCCAAACCCTAATTTCAAAGCCCTTTTCTACCCCCTTTTCTATAGTTTCCAAATTATTCAAAATTTGGGGTTAGTCCAAAAAGCAAAGTTGTAGATCTTGATGAGAAGAACAACTTTGGTATTCAAAGTTTTTCAAGTTTCCATTCAAAATTTGGAGTAATTTGGAAATCTAGTTTCTAGGGTTTTTGTCCCTTTTTCAAAATTCCAATGCAATTCAAAATCTATTCAGTTTCAAAGAAAACTTCTTGAATGAAAGTTGTAGGGCTTGAAAAGTTGAACAACCTTTATTTTTGGAGATTTTTGAGTTTAGTTTAAAATTTGAAAGTAATTTAAAGATTTCAAATGCTATTTTGAATTGAAAAGGAGAATGGGGTGCTTCTGATTGCAAGCAGCGAGCCCAGCGGCTCGTCGGCGGCCGCCGCCCGTGCAAGCCGCGAAGCTTCGCCGTCGCCACCTCCTGCTAGACGTGTCAAGTCCACCGCCTTGCTTATTTGTCGACGCCCAGCTATCGCCGCTGCCTATAAAAGCTTGGACCGCCCGTCGCCGCGTTCTTCCTCCTCCTGCTCAACTCCGGCATTTGCTTCTGCGCGCTAAATTTGCGCACCACCGCACGCCACCGTCTCCAATAGCCCGTACACAGCTCCGCCGCTCCCTTGCGCACCACCCAAGCCGCTAGCCATGGCCTGAGGGCGACCAACGCCTCGCTACGCCGTCGTCGTCTTCTTCTCCGGTCGCCACCGCCTCCGTGAGACTCTCCACCCTGGCCAGAGCTCACCTGAGCATCTCCCGCTCAACCAACACCACCACCAGCTTCCTCTTGGTTCACTGATACTCATCAGCCCCTTGTTTTCCGCAGAGCATCGCCATCCTCGCCGGAACACCGCCACGCCACCAAGTTCACGCCGCCGCACCCGCTGCCGCCATGGCCAACCTATCTCCATCCACCCGCCAACCCGTCGCTACCGTGTTTTGAAGTCACGGTGAGCTTCTAGTGTTTGCCAAGGTGTTCATTGCGTTTGAGTCACCACCGTTTAGCCGGAACATCGTCTCCCCGACGAGCTCCGCCATGCCACCGCCATCGTGCCCGCCGCCGTGCGTGTCTAGCGCCGCTCTGAGTCGCGTTCGGGGTCTAGCGTGTCCGCTTTGTGTCGCTAAGGGTGTAGATGTACTCAGCGTCGACAGAGAAGCTCCGACGAGCCCTGCCGCCGTTCACCATGCACCGCTGGCCGCCATAGCCGCCGTTGTAGCTGCTCCGGTGCAAGATAGGGGTCGAGTAATACCTTGATAGGTCCGTCGTGAAGTGCTGAGTCCGTTGGTGTGGTCGTCGTCGCCGCCGGCTTCGCCCGACGGCAGCACCGCCGTCATCTTTTCGCCGCCGCTGCCGTTCGGCCTACACGGGCGAGGTGGGCCGAAAAGGCCGAGCCGGGCCGCCTTGTGCACTTAAAGGGAAAAAGCTTTTCTTTTTCTTTTTAATTTCCGAAGGTTGATTTCATATTTTTGTAATTAATTATTGAGGGCTGATAAAAATAAAATAAAAATTGCTCTATGCTCACTTTGCATAATGCTCTATTTAATAAAATTATTGGGTGCATGTGTTAGTTTAGAATAGTTTTTGGAAACTAAAAATACCACTTTAAATGCTAATCGATTTTTTTTCATGATTTTTCCTGGTTTTTGTATGTTTCCAAAAATCATGAAAAATTAGGATTAAGCTTAATTAGGTAAAATCTACTTACTCTAAAATCTGTAGCTCATTTGGATAAAGTTTTATTAAAGTTTATTTTCTAGTTTAATTAATAAAGGCTTAATTAAATCCTTAAATAAGTCTTTATTAATTAATCTTGTTTAATGACTATAAAAATGATTAACAAAACTAGTTAGTGGTCTTAATCACTTTAGGATTGTGTGACTTTAGAATTGAGTGATGACCCCGGGTCATTAACCCTAATGACCTTCGACCTTTGTGTCATTGATTCGCTTAGTGTGTCCGACGTCATTGCGACTTGTCGGGAGAGCTATGGTGGTTCTCACCGGCAAGACCATCACCCCTTGGTGGAGGCATGCAGATCTTACTAGAGAACTCCGTCTCGTTAGTTCGAGGGGTGGTATGCAGATCTTCGCCACTCTCCCGATAGCAGTCCATCGAGGTGGCTTGATGCAGATCTTTGTTAAGACCCTGTTACCACCACTTAGAAAGGGGAGTTGTTTGGCGTCGTTTAGTTTCCAATGCATCCTCGTCGCATATTCATGTTACATCTTATGCACATCATGATCATATGTTACCTTCGTGTAGTTGAGGGGTCCGAGGAAGTGGCTGTTGATCCGACCCCCGTCGTTGCTGAAGCTGAGCAGTTTGGTGGAGTGAGCTCCGACCCTGTTGGTTCTACGCCAGGGCCCGAGTTCTTTGTCAATCCAAGCAAGCCCCGGATGCATCTAAACCCTTCCTTGTGTTTTACAAAGCTTTAATAACTTTTATGCTTATGAAATTATGCATTAGGTGAATAGGAGTTGAATGATATCCTATATTGATACATTTATCTTCCTTGATGTTGATATATCATCCTTGATACCTGTTTTATTTACAAATGCTTAGTGATGCTTAGCCCTGCTTACTTAAAGATAGGTTTTCAAAGTAAATGTTTTACTTATGATAATGATCGATGGCTATGATGCTATGGGAAAGAGAAATAAAATTGAGACCGACGGGACACGGTTTTGGGTGGGATGGTGGAAGCCGATTGGGATGCCCAGTCGTGCTTGTCCCCATGGGCGGAGCTACAGTGATGCCTTGGTATTCCTGGGAATACCCAACTTTTTTTGTACAACCATAAGTATATATACATGTGTACTCAACTGTATAATGTATATTGGTAATTATTTGATTGTTTTGGAGCACAAAGTCGGTCAAGCCAATTCCCACGAACTCCGTTTGCTCTCGGCCGAGGCCGGCCTGCAAGTCTGCAAGAGTCAAGGACGAGAGGCCCAGCAGACCCAATAAGGAACACGTTCTCCCTGGACTCTCCTCTATTCACACCATCGCACGGACGGACGCGACGAGCACTCACGCACGGACTCTCCTCTGTTCACGACGCACACGTTCCCCAATTCCCAATCCCCAATCCCTAATCTTCTCCAATCTTGAATCCCGGCGAGGCGGCAAAGGTGAGTCGCGAAAGCGGCGGCCGGGCGCCGCTCGGCGGAAGAAGCAAGCGGCAGCGGCGCTTGGCCCCTTGGCGGCGGAAGCAGCCAGCCAGCGGTGCTTTCGGCGCGGCGGCAGCGGCAAAGCAGCCAGCGAGGGCGCAGCTGCGGAAGAAGTGTGCAGGCCGGCTAGGCGGGCGAGCGGAGGCCGGGCCGCCGGAGGCCGGGGGCGGCGTTGGCGAACCGAGGCCGGGGGCTGGAGGCCGGGTAAGTAGCATTGCGGTGGGCGGCTAGCTGCAGCAGGGCTGTGGCATGGCGACCGGTGAGCATGGCATTTGATTTTCCCCGATTCCCATTCTTGGATTTGCTCATTTGGATTTTTCCCAATCCTCATTCTTGGATTTTCTTCACGTAGATTATTGCATAATGAAGAAAAAAATAATTGATTTGAAGAGTTTATGGGATAGAGCAAAGCAAAGACAAGAAAAAAATAGAATTAGGCTCCACATCAATTCCGGAACCAATTACAGTAGGGAGTGAGGCCCAACCTCAAGATCCGGTTCCATCTATTGTGCTGGCAACAAATGAGAGTCAAGTTCATAATGCAAGCATTCCATCTGTTGACCATGAGATAGCAAGCAGAGAACCTGAGATAGCTAGCAATGACCCTAACACAACTACAAAAGTGGGAGAGGAGCAGCAGCAGCATAGAGCAGGGGAATTCACAGAACCTTCTACTTGGTCTCCTATTAGAGATGGCGATGACTTAGGAGATGAATCAAGTGATGAAGCTATTTATGACATTGACCTTCTATCTCATGATCCTGGAAAAAGGATTCTCATCAAAAGATATAGTGTTAATGAACGGAATTCTGTGATCAGGGCATTCATTGCATTAGGTCCTTGTCAACCATGGAATCATGATTTTCCTATAAGGAATATTGGAGGTAAACCTCGTCGCTTCTTGTCTGATTGGTTTCATGAATTTAGATGGCTAGAATATAGTGTGGAAAAAGATGCTGCATTCTGCTTTGTTTGCTATTTGTTCAAGCATAAACTTAATAGTTCTGGTGGAGATGCTTTTGTGAGTGGGGGGTTTAGAAATTGGCATATGAAAAGCAGGATTACTAGACATTGTGGTTCTGTGAATAGTTTTCACAATATGGCTCAAGAGAGATATAATTCCTTCACTACACCTAAAAGAACAATTGTTGACAAGTTTGCTGCAATAAATGACAAGGACAAGGCTGACTATATCTCTCGTTTGTCATACTCTATTCAATGTGTTAAGTATCTTCTACGACAAGGTCTAGCTTCTCGTGGACATGATGAAAGTGAAAGTTCACTTAACAAAGGAAATTTCAAGGAGTTGTTAAATATGCTAGCTGAAAACTTTGAAGAGGTTGTTAGAGTGGTTTTGAAGAATGCCCCAAAGAATTGTCAGATGTCTGCCCCTAAAATACAAAGACAAATAGCTAATTGTTGTGCCAAAGAAACAACTAAGCTTCTCATGGAAGACCTTGGTGGTAATTATTTTGCAATTCTTGCCGATGAGTCTAGTGATGTGTACCAAAATGAACAGCTAGCTCTTTGTTTGCGTTATGTTGACAAAAAGGGAAGGGTGGTTGAGAGGTTTCTAGGTATTGTTCATGTTGAGAACACTACTTCCTTGACACTTAAAACTGCAATTGAGAAATTATTGATGGAGCATAATTTGAGCTTGTCCATGGTACGTGGGCAAGGTTATGATGGAGCTAGTAACATGAAGGGTCATGTTAATGGTCTAAAGAAACTTATTATGGATGAATGTCCATCTGCTTACTATGTTCACTGCCTTGCACATCAACTTCAGTTATCTCTTGTGGCAGTTGCTAAGGAAAATCCAGATTGTATTTGGTTCTTTGATCAAGTTAGATTTTTGTTGAACCTTATTGGGAATTCCTGTAAGAAGGCACAAATGCTTCGAGAAGCACAAGCACAGAGAATTCTAGAAGCTCTAGAATTGGATGACATTCAAACCGGAAAGGGTTTGAATCAAAAAATGGGATTGGGCAGGCCAGGAGATACTCGTTGGGGATCTCACTATAAGACTATTATGCACATTTTATCTTTGTATCCTTCAATTAGGAAAGTCCTCACAAAGGTTGGTGATGATCGCTCTCAAGGTGTTGAGTGTGCACATGCTCAAACAATGTTGACAATATTTCGATCATATGAGTTTGTTTTTATGGCACACTTGATGCAAAACAGTGCTTGGGTTCATAGCGGACTTGAATTATGCCTTGCAGAAAAGGGATCAAGATATTGTCAATGCAGTAGAACTCATTTCCTTGACCAAGCTTCAATTGCATCAATTGCGGGAGGATCATGGGTGGGAAGATTTCCTCAAAGAAGTGGAGTCATTTTGTGTGAAGAACAAAATCAAAGTTCCTGATATGGACATATTCTACAAGCCTATAGGAAGAGATAGGAGGTTCTTTGTCAAGATCAAGAATCTACACCGTTACCGTGTTGATATGTTCTTAAGCATCATTGATAGGCAGCTTCTCGAGCTTAATGAAAGGTTTTCTGAGGTAAACACAGAATTGCTTGTTTGTATGGCTGCATTCAGTCCTATTGATTCATTTGCTGCTTTTGACAAGGACAAATTGATTAAGCTTGCTGGATTTTATCCCAATGATTTCTCACTATTAGAGTTGAGACATCTACCCTCTTCACTTACTTTGTACATCAATGATATGCTTACTAATGAAAGGTTCAAAAATGTGAAGACTCTTGCAGAGCTTTCTGTTAAGCTTGTTGAAACAAACAAGTGTGAAAGACATGAAGTTGTTTACAAGCTTCTCAAATTGGTGCTAGTGCTTCCAGTAGCAACTGCAAATGTTGAAAGAGTCTTTTCTATCATGAATTATGTGAAGAACAAATTGAGAAACAAACTTAGAGATCAATATCTGAATGATTGCTTGGTTACATTTATTGAGCGGGAGTTCTTTCTTCAAGTCAAAGACAAAGACATTATCAACCGATTCCAAGCTATGAAGGATCGCAGATTTAAAGGAACATTATAGCATTTGTAAGTTCTTTTTGTGACTTATTAGTTTGTTTCCTACTTTCATGCCTATCTTAGATGTGAACAATGTGTTATTCTAATATTATACTTTTTTATGACTTTAATTGAAACCTGCTGCTATGCATTGTAATTTTTTTGAGTTGCTGTTGTGCATTGAAATTTTTTTGGGTTGTGGGAATACCCAAGTCCAAATTCTTGGCTCCGCCACTGCTTGTCCCGTTGGAGTCGGTTATGGACCATCCGATGTTGGCCCTTGGATCAATTTGTTAGTACTAATCACATGTCCTTTTGGTAAGCTCCGCTGGGCCAATCTATGTCGAGAACAGACAACCGTGCACTGGGAGTGGAGAGATGGCGGGACTATCGTGTACCCACCTGCGGGATAACCGTCAAGGACGGCGTAGAGGCGGTGGCGTCATTGTGCTCTTGGGTGGCATAGGACCTGGTGCGGGCATAGAGAATCCGAGTGTTGGGTTGATATATGGGGGTTAGAGTCCCGCATATGTCGTGTGGTTAGGAATCCCCAGCTGGGTTTAAAAGCGGTTCGAATCGTCGTTGCTTCACGGTAAAGGAAGCTTGATCCTTGCGCTAGCATTCGTAGTAATAATGGAAGTGAAATGGAATGATGGTTCATAAATGGTTAATTGTTTGAGAAGTGCTTGATTTAGACTATGATCACCTAGAAGATAGGAATGATAATTAATGATGATTAAAATATTCAACTAAGGCTTATATGTAAAAGAGTCCTAGATCTTGCTAAGCTTTACTTGGTACCCATCAGCTAGCATTCTTGAGTCTTCACCTTTTTTATTGTCGGGTAAGTCTTATGGAGTACTTTTGTACTCAGGGTTTGTTCTACCCCTGTTGCAGGTGAGCCATATGAGTAAGTGTGCTATGGCCCTTGCTGCATGACGGTTGTTGAAGTGTCTGATGAGGAGTAGGTTGTTTGGCCTTTGGGCAGGGCACTTTCGTTGTTTGGCTTGTAATATATAACTTAATGATACCCCACTAGGTTTGCATTAAATTAAGCACTGGTTTGTATAAGTTTGAGAAATAAATGATGTAAATTATGGTTATATAAGTCTTCCGCTATTCTGTTGTATTTTGTATAAAATTGTTGTAATACTGCAATGTATCTGCGAGAATGCGATCTTGGTTGCTCGTGGTTTCATCGGGGTTTCACCCGACAGGACGTTTTAGGTTATGTGGTACACAAGCATAGCCGTCGGAGGTCTTTGGGACAATGACAGGTACTTGTGGGCCATATAATTTAGAAGGTTCTGCCACAATTTCAACCCAGAGTATTTCTAGGTGTCGTATTTATATTTTTCTAAAAGAAGGCTAGTGTAGGGGTAAATAATAACAGTTTTTATGATAGTGGACACACACACACAGATAAATGACTCTCAAGCGGGGAAGGTGGTGGCGGCATAAAAAATAAAAGAATAAAGAATAAAAGAATATTCTATGGGAGCAATAGTCCTAATACAGCTAATGTCTAGAATATAGTTAGTCATACAAATACATGAGTTAAAGATAAAATTGTGCATGAGATGGATCAGAAGACCACCAGGCCCTGGTCTGCCAGCACGCATGGGTGGCAATTTAGACTTCTACACTATAGTCGAACGTGGGGGATTACAAGGGACGGACAGGGCTGTCACCACCTGCCGCCTACCACCTCATCCGTGGACTATGAAGTGCATTCACCGGTTCTACTATATCTGAGCACCATGCCCACATATAGAGAAACTATCCAAGTCCCTTCGAGTCTCTCACCCTACAGATGAATGAGTAAAGAACATAGATGTTGTGCGATGAACCACCATCTCCCACACAACTTTATTCCTAATCATCTAAATGTATGAACGATTAAGAACAGAGTTCTATATGCTAAGAACATGATATGAACGCTATAAACTAGCAAGCATATCATGAACAAGGCATAAAAACTAGAAGCCCTATGTTCTATGATCAAATCATATAAACTGTAATCTAGTTCACATAACAAGATCATATCACAAGAACTGTACTCTAATTCTAGAACATTGCTATATTGATAAAAAGAGAGGAAGAACATGATGGAAAGAATTGTATTCATACCAAGAACTAGCCAAGATGTTCTCCTCTTCTTACGAGATGAGCCTTGCTCCACTACTACTAATGATAAAGTAAAAGTGGGGAGGGGCACTTGAGAGTACAAGTGTGAGAGGTGTGGTGTGTCTTTTGTGAGGGGGGTCTCCCCCTTATATACTAGCTTGAGGTCGGTTTCTAGGGGTAAGGGCATTGAATGCCTGGCTGAACCGCCTCCACAACCACCTCAGCAAAACACCAGAGAAAGGTGGGCCTGGTTGGGCTTCCTGGGGGTACGCCCGCACCCTGGTGCGCCTGCACCAGGGGTGGCCCACCACAAGCCCAGCTTTGGCCCACTTGCTCCTTGGTGCCCCTGGGCTCCTCTCCCGTGGGTTGTTGGCCTAGGTATATCTTTATAGTTGGGCTTTGCTTTATTTTATGAAATACGCCTTACCGGAAAGCGTATTCTTGTGATCTTTTCCTCCTTTCCTTGTATATTTTCTATAAAACAATGATGCTCCAATACAAGTGAAAATAGGTCAATAGTAAAGATATATGTGAGTATGTCCATGATAATTCTCCCTTTTTTGGATAATAGTTGGCGGTTAGGATGTGTCGGTTTTTACTGCCAATACTTATCCTTATTTAAGTATATCCTATGTCATTTAGATTCTATCTTAAGTATACACATTCATCAGTATTCTCTAGCCATCGTTCCTCCCTATAGATTAAATAAATACGACAATTGAGTTGACTCCTAGTAAAATGTTGCAATGGTATTTCATCAGTGCGTTTATAGATACTTTATTTATATTCTCAGTTGCATATTTAAACCACTACTTCTGATGTCATCATTGGGGATGACAACCTAACATTTCATGATGATGTTAAAAAGTGTCAACAAAAGCCTACTTTTGTTGTTTACACAAAGACCATGTTCTAATGGTTCTTTAAAAAGTTTGAGAAGACTACATAATACGAGTGTGAAGCATGTAGGTTAGTTCTGATACCAGCTAGAGCCTATATTTATGGGTATGGAAAAATGAAATATCTTGTTATAGTAGAAGAGAAAGAAAGCTACTAATGTGAGTGCAAAAAGTTTAACAAAGAATGGTATAATTTGATAATTGTTGCCTCATTATGCGGATTATCGTCAGGTTGGGTGTGAAATCAATCCTTGAAAGGTATATTCTTAAAAGAGGGATGGTTTTTGATCGCTAGTGATGTAGATCAAATCTAAAATGCGCATGTACCGGTTAATCTCGTAGCCCGTGGGAAGCCATTGACAAACAAGAAAAGTTTGAGATTCACCAACCTATCCACTACATTTGCAAAAGGGCTCTACACGTGATGAAAATTATTCACTTATGGAAAATCACATTAAGATATGAGCTCTAAAATTAAAGAAATTAAGAAAGGGAAGATGGTGAATAAGCAAAGGAAAGGTACCAGGGAAAGTGTCGCTGTAGCACCTATTCCTAGTGTTATAAACCCATTACAATCGAACCATTAGCGACGAAAATAGATTTAAAAACTAGTCCCTTCTCTTCTGGTCTACTTTATCCTACACACTTGTACTTGATGGTTATGCTTATATTGTATTTCAATTTATAAGTGCATTGGCTTTGCTTGGCATACGCAAGGAGGCACAGAGGAAAGACAACATGGCGCCTACGACGGGACACCATATCTCCAGTAGAAGCAGCCATGATCTCCCTTTTTGCGCTAATAAAAAACTCTACACCTATCCCTAACTCTAGTTGCAATATAGCAATGTCTCAATTCGAGAGGAGCGGAAAGGATAGAGAACCAATCTTATCACCAGTAATAGCTTCTAGCAATTGGAGCATCAAAATCATCATGGAATTAGAAATAAGAGCTTACAGGAGGAAGAGAGAGGGAAAGGAGAAATGGATGGGGAAAGGAAGAGGAAGGGGGTTAAAAATGGTGGGACCCATAACGTGTTGGCTAAGCGATGTGGTGCTGGATAAAATCACGGCCATCAAAAACAAAGATAATACCCAAAATATTACTATGACGGTTGAATTGAGCATTTAGTGATTATCAATTATTCTTTCGCCACCCCCTTAATGTCTTGTTTGTTTGCACATAAATATACCTCAATTCATATGGTTTTAGAGGATTGGAGTATTTTAGTTAAATTCCATCTTAATGTTTCCTAAATCCGTATTAGAGTGTATTAGATGCATCCAAACAAAACCTAAAATTACTAGGATTTATGAAATTTTGGTGAAATTTCAACAAAATTTAGAAATAGAAATCCTTTCGTGGTACACCCAAATTTGAAACTTTTTTCATGGCACATTAGAAAGACTCGAATCAAATCTATCGCTCCCCTGGAAAGCCCATTTCGGACCTCGCCACTCTCCTCAAACCCTAACCTCACCTTGTCACGGTGTCACCCATGGTGCAAGACGCACCCAACGCACTTGCCTCCGACGCCGATCACCCCGCCCCGCCGTCCCGCCTCCTTTCTAAGCACCGCCCGCGCCGCGCGCCGCGCGGCCCTCGCCCGCCCCTGCCACCACCTGTGCCGCCAGCGCCCGCGCGTGGCTTTCCCGATCTCAGCCTGTGCCACTGCTGCGGCGTCCGCTTCCCAACGTCCCAGCCGGGGGCCAGGCCCAAGCGCCGCCCGGTCCGTCCACTCAGCTCCCTATGGCGCGTCGTCCTCCTCTGCACCGAATGCCTCTCCCTCGTCCACTCCGCCGCTGTATGCTCCTACTGCCTCTCCCTCGACAACCTGCCGCCCGAGGACTCCGCCGTCGTCTGCCGCCGCTGCAAGCGCTGTGTCCACCGATCCTGTATCCCCGCCGAACACCGCACGACCGTGATCCAGCCGGTCGATGTGGAAGATTTCCTCTGCGTCGATTGCTGTCCCACTGTGAGATCGAAGAACGGGGGAGTCAATTTGGGGCTGAATCTGCAGGCTTGCTTCTGGGATCGTACCTCTGTTTCTGGGGAGAACGCTCTGAGGAAGGCTGTGGAGGTGAAGTCGGCTTCCAAGCGAGGGAACAATGCTGTTGGCAGCAGTGGGTTGGTGGGGAGCGGCAGTGGTGTTCCGGTTCTGCTGGACGAAGAGTTAGCTTTGCAGCTGCACCTGGCAATGAATGGCTCACAGAGGATCTCACGTTCAGGTAATTCATCTGGTGTTGGCTCTGCTGAGCCAGGCAAGGGGAAGAATGATGGGGTTGGTGGTAGGATTTGCAACATAAATCAGGAGATTTGCATAACCAATATGATGGCTCAGCTTGATGAAGAAGAACCAGGTTGCAATAGTGTTTTAAAGTGTCGTAGGAGTTCTGATGCCTCTGTCACAGTGGTTCTTGCGCTAGAATGTGTGAAAGGTAAACACGCTGAGGAGAGCATGAAAGCTAAAAGAAAAGGTCCTCATGTGGTTACACAGCAGGATGATTTGGTGGATCCCTATAAGAAGTATAGCAAAAGGAGCTCCAGCAAGTTGGCAAAAGATGAATATGTCACAAGCCAGAACATGTGTGATGGGATGGACATAGATGCTGATCATGGTGGTAATGGTGTAGCTCCTATGAAATAAACTGCTTGTGCCATTCTGAGGTACTTTTTTTTTGTAAGAAATGCCTTTTATGTCATTCTGCAATTGAAGTGCAACATCGAATGCAACTTCAATGTTGCCCAAGTAAATGCTAGTTATATGTCATTGCAAAGATATTGAAGCCCCAAAATGCCATTGGGAAATGTCATCTGAGGTCAGATGATGTTACAAATATTTATTAATTCATGAAATGCCATTAAGACAATATCACATTGTCACTTAGGGCATCTAGTTCTTTCCTTATGTAGGTCTTCTTACCATTGCTGTTTTTGTCAGTGTAGTTCACTAAGGCAGTGCTTTAGCCTTTTACTAACTTCATGCCTAGTCTTGTAATTTATCAACAATCTTGCAATTTAGTCCCTCTGTTCTAATATTCGCACAAGAACCTAGGGACATGTACTATAATTCCAAAAAGAAAATCAGTATAAGATGACCATCCATACCCTTACCCCTATTATATGTAGTAATACATTCATTTCTCTTACATTAGGGTGTGTAGTTAGGGGTGGGGGAGTGAAAATACTACTATAATTACATTCTGGATATCCTCAATGAGCAAATATCATGGATCGTTTAGTCTTGTGTCCATGAACAAATATTTTCAAATGGAGTATTCTTGCCCATTGCCCACATCACCACCCAATTAGCTGGGACAATAACTATAGCTTCTCTTTCCCTTTGTGATCTTGATGGAACATCACCTCTGTTGGTGCACAAGCATCAAGGAAGTGGCTAAAGGTAGAGCCACCGATAGATCGGTGGTGCCAAGATAGCCAATGGTTGCGAAAAAATGTGGAGACCATGTAGGCAAAGGCAGGGGATTAACAACATTACTATAATTGTTCCATGCTGATGGCTACATGAATAAGCAAATTTTGTGAGAAGTGGATTAGTTCATCAAGATCGTAGTACACAAGTGGTGGACCTGGTCAAACAACAAGACACAAGGGGCGGGCTGATGGGTGGGTCAACCCATGTTTGGCCATTCGATCAGTCGTCCAGCAACAGTTGCTGATGGCTAGCCAGATGAAGAATTTGCATTTTAGTGGAGCCCAACTCCAAATCCTTCTCCAAGGAGAAAATCTGATGGTTCCTAGGACAAAAGTAGCTTAGGCTGACTTGCTACAGTAGGTGTCAGATTGTGTCAACTTCCAATGAAATTGATCAGGTGAATATTGCTTAAAAAGTACCCCATCAACCAGATCCTAGACCTGCAAATATTGGACTGAGACCTAGACAGATAGAGCACCTCTAATGTCTTCCACGCATCCGTAATTGTAGATGTTGGGGGCAAGCTCAGCCTGTCTTTCCTTGTAGCCAACGATCTTTCCAGAATTTTATAGATTCTCCAAGGCCCAATGTACAGAAAACAGCAATGCCAAAAAGGGCTCGGGCACTTGGATAGTAACCCCGCCCAAGGTTGCGGATTGTCCATTTTTCTAGCCCACAACCACCTGATACACAGAGCCCTAGTCGAACGTTTGAGCTTATGTATGCCCAGCCCACTGTAATCCTCTTCACTTCTTGTCAATTGCTTTAAACACCCAGTTTGGCAAATCCAAAACAATCAAGTGATGGATAGTAGTGTCTGTCTACACGACACCTACCATGATTATTCTTCCAGCCCTATTCATGAGAGAAGACTTCCAACATGGAAGATGGTCGGCGACCTTATCCACTACTGGTAACAGGTTGGACTTTGTAGGTTAATGTCTTGTGAGCAGTAGGCCAAGGTAAGTGCAAGGGAAACCTATCACAGCACATGCAGAATATTGGAGGTGAGAACTAAATCCTTCTCTGAACATTGAATGGGTGTCACTGAACTTTTTTTTTTTCATGTTAGTCTTGTGACCCTAGTCATGACCAAAAATTTGTAGCACCAGCATGATAGTATGGTGATCAACTGTCATGTGGGGCAAGACATTCACAGAGCAAAGATGGCAAGCACGGCAAATCAGGAAAGTGGCTAGAATAGCACCAAATTGAGGGCAATCCTGGGCACATCATTAGCTGGTGCTAATTTATAAGTTTAGCAAAAGTTATTTGGTGATAATTAAGGGGCGATTGGGCTGCCTAATGGCTATGTATTCTGTGAGCTACCCTGAGAATAATCAAGCAAATCAACATAATTGTTGCTGGGCTTCTACAGTGTGCCTCCCACAGCGCCCACTCACCGCTGGGGGTTCAAGCCCTGGCCACCCCCTACGCCCCCTGCAGTCGCTGTAGGATACTCAATCCTATCATCCCACTTCTTTTTCTTTTTTCCACCCCTGTCGAAGGAACACTACTGCATCATCTGCATAGAAAGAAACCCTGTTCTTGGCTCCTTGGACAGCAAGTGGTTGCAGCAGATTCATTTCAGTAGCATGGTTCACTAGGGATTAAGAACATCCATAAAAAGGATAAACAGCATTGGGGGACAAAGGATCTCCCTGACGAAGTCCGGAGGATATAGATTCCCCAGGCTCTCCATTCAAAATAATTCACGTCGAGGAGGTAGATAAGAGCAGATATATGAGATTCCTCCAGCGCCAACCAAAACCCATATTGTGTAATACTTCCAACAAGAAAGATCAAGAAAGAATGTCTAACTTCAGGAGGATGTGTGGCTCCTTTTTGTGGGGACTCCTAGCCATTTGTTGGACAAATAAGAAGTTATCGTGAATATTCCTTCCTCACACAGAATCACTTTGATTTGTAGATATCAAACTGGGCAACAAAGGAACTAATTGGTTGGCCAAGATTTCTGTCAACCACTTCACAAAGCTGTATGCAAGGCTAATCGGACTGTAGTTAACTTGCATGGCATCCGCCCTTTTGGGTAATGAGTTATGAAAGCTGTGTTGAGGAGTTTAAATCTGAAAACATGACCACACTCGATAGCTTTAAGAGCCTGCAGCACATCACCTTAAATAATGTCCTGACAGGACCTATGAAAATGGCTTGTGTACCCATCTGTCCCTGGGGCTTTGTCCAATAGCATGCCTTTGGTAGTTGCCCATGCTTCCTCTTTCAAGAATGGCTCATCATGGGATGCAAGATCATGTCGCTGTCTATGGAGGGCAGCAAGGTCTGTTGTATAGTCTCTGCCTTCAGTCAAACTTGAACCTAGCAGATTATCATAGACAATCCAGAACAGCATCCTGTTTTATCCTCTTGAGATGTGACAATCTGATCACAACCTGAAGTTTAGTGGCAAAAGTAACCTTGGAGACTCCTAGATTGACTGAGCAATGAAATGTTCTAATTGGATCTTCCTTCTCAAACACTAACAACAACTCATTATTTGCGATGTCATTGAGGCATCCTTTGCTGTCTTTTTATTTTTGTGTGAACAATTATATTTTAAAATGTTCAATCAAATTTTTCTATGGAGTTAGTAAACATTGTACTGCATGTACTACTACAAACTATTGCACTTGCACCATATTGTTAAACTTAAATTTGTCGGAAGACAGTATCCTTCACTTTTTTCCTTTTAACAATTATGCGGTCTGCGGTCATCATATCAATGAAAGTTTCTATTGTACAACAGGTTATTGTTGGCAACATGAGATGGCATCACAGCCAGAAGCTAGAGAAATGAACATAATAACTTTTGTTTGTGACCATATGGAATCAACAGCAGCATTACTGTTGAAACAGCTCACCAGCCATGTAGTTGCTGGTTTTTCCTGATTACATGCCACAACAGCTTCACATTATTAAAGAATCTGATGAGGCTTTTGTGGAATTATGAGCTGAGATGAACCTGGTAAGCATTGGAATTCTGGTTTCAGAGTGCTTTAATTTCGAAGATTAACTTATTTCCATTTTAAGTGTGTAGTAAGTTAGAAATGGCCATTTAATGTTGAATAAGAATGAAAGTCTGCCTTCTTGTTCTATCCGGATATGGTGATGAATAACAGACACATTGTCATGAATTTTGGTTTAATCCCATAACAATGAAATAAAAAAGTCACTTCACATGCAAACCGTTCTTTTCGGCAACTTGGTTATTGCTTATGCGTTCTATTATATTTATATTTTAGTTCACATGACTTGTCTATGACCCTCTTTGTCACTTTAACCTCCATTTTTCAAACATATGACATTTAGGACAAGCTTGTTCTAAGTGTCATATATTTTAATAAAAACATTGAACAATGTCAAAGTTATTAGAGTTGCTAGAGCGGGCTATTTAGCTTTTGGATACCCATGTTGATCTTGTTGGTGTTTTGGTGACATCTAAAGTCTAGGGGTTGCTAGGAAATCTTAGCATATACTGTAATACTTGTATCTTGCCTTAGCTTACCAATTTATTTAAATTATTTTGATTCCAAGTTTTTTTTTTTTTTTTACTTTAATGTTGCAGATGTAGTTGTAATTCTAAGAATTGGCATTGAAATAAAAGAAATAAGGATGAACCTTACAGATATAATCATATAGAAATGATTTGTAACTGGGGGTACATTACATTTATTGAAGTTCACGAAAAGATGCAAAAGTATGTGCTTCTTAATGTGAATCCAACAACATATTAGAAAAAAAATAGAGATACATGGTCACCAGAAACTTGGGTTGATTGGGTCATGGGTCAGGGTCAAGGGTCACTGGCCGCAAGTGTCTAAAACTTGTTAAGTGTATGAAGGCCCATATGGCTCTCTCTATATAGTCATCACTACTAGAGGGCTGATCTTATGAAATTCCGAGGTCAGTAACATGGTACCAAAGCCATGGATTAGGATTAGGGTTAGACTCATCTAATCTAGTCTACCCACGATCCAGGTTTTTTTTCGGTGCGGCCCGTCTCCGATGTGGCCCGTCATCAGCTGTCTCATGGTGTGGCCTGTTGTCGCCCGCCTGTCATCGCCTCTCGGGTCGGGTTGCCCGTTGTCTATTGTCTGCGTCGCACGGCTTATCTGACGTCAGTTGTCGTCCCTCCCACCCCCCCCCCCCCCGCCCCGCCCCGATGCTCCTTCTCCTTGTCCAACCCATTGTCGACGTGGAGTTGCCGTGCTTCCCTGTTCGTCTGCGCTTCCCAGTCCGTCCATGCGACCCATTGTCATGGTTCTCTGCTTCCCATGGCCAGTTCCTGCACCCGTGACTGGCTCTTCTGCCCGCAAATCATCGCGACCCACTTCTCAGTTTGCATGAATCATCGCGTGCCAACGCCCAGTCGGCCTCTAGCCGCCCGTTCACCTTCCTTCGGATTCCCCATCGGTGGTGTGCTCTGTTGTGCTGCTGCGGGCTGCAGTGGTTTGTTCTATCCGTGCTCTGTTCTGTAGCGTTCTATTGCTTGATGCTCTGTTCTATGCTGTTTTATGTGGGTCTGCTCTGCTCAGCTACTGGTATCTGATGTTGAGTGTTGCCTTCTCCAGATAATCATGTCACATCCCAATCTCATTGTCTTCCCTATGAAACTTGATCTGTCCAAGTATTGAGAGGGAGCATTTTCTGTCAAAACTAGGGCCATGGTCTTGCAGCCCACTTGACAGACTCTTCCAGCTGATAAAGTGATAAGGATAGTTCTGGTGCTGCCGCAGTGACAGCTTGGGCTAATGATGATGGCCGTGTGATGACTGCCGTCGTTACCAGTATGAAGCCTCTTTTGATAATGAGTCTTGTTTACCATGAGTTTGCTAAGCAGATGTGGGACTATTTGCAGGGTTGATATGTTCAGTATAGTGGTGCTCTTCTGCTTACACTAATGCATTGAATTCATGACACTGCCTTTGATCATGTGATGGGACCTTTTCTCTCCATGGTTCTTAAGTGTGAGCAAAGGTTTTCTGGCTGTTGGGCTAAAAAGAACAAGTTCATTGAGAAATTCCTCATATATCAGTTCTGTCCTGGATTGAGGTCTGATTTTGAGCCCATTCGTAAGCAGTTGTTGAACGCTCCTACTACTACATCCATTGCTGAAGTGTTGTTTGTCTTGATTACTGATGAGATGTGTCTTATTCCACGTTACCTTCTGCATCAGTACATCACAGTGTTTTAGCGGCTTGTGAAAAGACCAACATAGTGAATGGAAGCTCTTCTGAACATAGTGAAGGGTTATCATTGCTATGATCCTTCTTCCTGCCGCATTCGTATTTCTCGTTGTGTCACATTGTTAGAGGATCGTCCTTTCTTTTATAACCTTCTCGGTCGTCATATACTTCTATAGAGCCCACATCTTTATGTTTCTTCCCCCTATTTCAGTCAGTGATGATGCCACTCCTACACCATTGGTGTCCTCCAACTCACCCACTACTGCCAGTATTGTCGTCCAACCCACCCACTATTTTTTGAGGGTCCGCCTAACAATGTCGATCCTTCACCAATAGTTCTTCAGCCTCCTCATGACGACCGCCTATCTCCCATATCTACACTCGCTGTCCCCAAATTTCCACTTCCGCTTCCTCAGCCAGTCCTCATACTCCTAATATTGGCATTCCTGTGTCAAAGATATAATCTACGAGATTGTGCCACTATTGGGATTCTTGGGCCCACAGACAAGTATGGTTTTCCACGTGTTAATGCTGTTGTGGATGAGCCATCCACTTGTCAAGAAGCCTCTAGTATCTAGCATTCCAGAATGGCAGCTTAGTATGTCTGGGGAACTTGCTGCACACTTGGGATATTGTGTACAGGCACTTGGGATGTTGTTCCATTATCGTTGCATGCATTGCCTATTACATCTAAGTGGCTATTCAAAATTAAGACCAAGTCAGATTGTTCTATAGAATGGCCGTCTAGTTGCCGTAGGTTTTCAACAAACTCAGGGTCGTGATTATGATGAGACATTTGCATCAGTTACCTTGCTCGTTGACTACTGTTCATACCATTTGCACCAATTACCTTGCTCATATGACTACTGTCCATACCTTAATTGCAGTGGCTTCTACTTGGTCCATATCTCAGATGGATGTTAAAAATGCATTTCTTCATGGTGATTTGAATGTAGATTTTATGCACCCACCTCCACGTGTTGATACTCCTCCAGGTTATGTGTGTCAGTCATCGAGCATTATATGGTCTCAAACAAGCTCATCACGCTTGGTTTAAGCGTAGTGATCATGTTATTGCTTTATTTATTTCTTCGTCTCCCATTATGTGGCCATACTTTGCTTCTTTTATATGTTGATATATGTTGAATATGGGGGATGATATGGACCACATTTCTCATGTGAAGCTACAGCTTGGTGCACAATTTTATATGTTGAGCCTTGGTGCTCGCCTTTGAGGAGATGTGGTACCCAAGTTTGGCAGGCTCAGGGCTTATCTTTGCTTGTTCTAGAGCTGACAGGTAACCAATAGATGTCTAGTTTGTAGTTTTGGTTGAGGTCATGTTTGTAGGACTAAAAGGGCACAATTAGTTTTCTTAAAATCAATGGTGTACCGAAGTATATGTCTAGCCTGCGCAAGTCAGTATGTGGATAATTTTTTAAAAAAAGGAGTACTGAATTCTGAAAGCTCCTGCACAAAGTGGGTACCTGGGGAAGGGAAATTCTAGATAGCCTTTCCCTGGCAAAATTTTCTAAAAGACTGGTCCGAACCTAGGACCTCTAGGATACAAGTGGGAGACTAGCAGTGTACCATGCCCAGCCTTCAATGGGACCGTCATTTGAGTGGGAGACTAGCAGTGTACCATACCTAGGACCTCTAGGATTCAATGAAGACTCCCAAGCGACAGGGGGTCTTCAAGGCCAGGCATTTGCAGGAATGATGTCAGCCACCACAACTGCCGCAAGCGCATCTCCACCGTGTGACCCATGCTGAACGCACCTCCATGTGCATCTTCCTTGCTGTTCGGCTCGCCAAGCATCCACGGCATGTGCCGCCTCCATAACTGGCGGTGCCTGTTTCAGTGGCAACTGGATCTGATGTGAGTGGTGTTGGAGACTGACTGCGCCCACTCAGCACGTGGATGCATTATTACACGTGCCACTGGTTTGGTGTCACCATCCAAATCGTCTAGGCCAAGAGTTCCTATTTCAAGTATGCAGGAGCCAGCTACCAACATATAATATATGAATAAAGAAGAACTAGCCATCATATGTATGAGTTTGCTCTGGATAATTTGATGTTAATGGTTATCCTTGAAACCATCTCTCCCCTGCACCTCTCAAAAGAAAAAAAACACATGTCTCATAGTCTGGATATGCAATGTGTTTCTGATTATATTTCATAGCAGAAAGCTATTATGTCCTTTTTTTTTGTTCATGCTGGACCAGAAAAACCTGAGCAAGTTCATTAGAATTTCCTTGCTGATTTAGCACTACTCAGTCTGTAGTGACTTGGTCTGAATTTATTTATCATTTGAATTTTCTGATACATATATCAATACCTTTTCAGCTCATAGCTTAATTGATGCTCTCGCAAGGCTGGGCAAGGTGGGCTGAATGTTCAAGGAGGGCAAAGGAGCATGAAGACGAGGGCTGGATTTATGTACCATAAAATGTTTGTAAACTATGTTTCCTTACTTTTACAAAAGCGCTATGTACCCTTCCATTTACAAAATTGCAATGGATCTTTCTCCTGATGGTAGATCCAGCTAATTTTTGTGAAATTTTGAGATAAAGATAGTTACTTTCAAATTTGTTGATTGCCATATTAACCATCACCTCATTTACCTGGACTTTTGCATTATGTCTAGTGCTTGACATTTTCTTTTCATTTTTGCTTATTGGGATATCCAGAACCAATTTTTAATCTCTTCTGTTCTCATGAATATTGGTCTGACTGAGGCTCTATCTGGTTTGGATGTTTCCTGTTTGACAATGAGTTAACATTTTTGTTTTATCTTTCTTTCATTGAGTACTCAACGCCATAGTTTAGGCTTGCATACATAAATGGATTAATGCAACTTTTTAAAGCTTTCCGGGCACAAACCTGATTAAGATGGACCATGGAACATATTGTTAGAGTTGACCTCAGCCATTTCAGCATTGGGATTTAACCCCGAAGTCCTGGGCATTGTTTGCAAGGAATAATCTGTCTATATTTCCTCTATTCCAAAATAACCAAAATAAGTGTCACTATGACATATGTGGTGGTCAAACTTTAAGCTCGACTGGTTTGTAGAAAGTATTAGTAACATTTATATTTTTAAATAAGTCTGTTATAAAATGATATTTAATGGATTATCTAATAATATTAATTATGGAGCATAAATATTAATGTTTGGTCAATATTGAAAAATATTTGACTTTTATAGAAATAAGACTGATACTTATTTAAGACGGAGGGAGTTCAGAGGGATTGAGCATGGAAAAGCTTCATGTACCGGAAAACCTTAAAAATTTTAGGTGTTTATTCTACATCCTTTTTTTTTATGGTTTGGCTGATTTCCTTAGATTGTGTGACAAAAGGCGAGTCTGAAATGGATGTTGTTTAGAGCTGAATCTGCTATTTGAGATGCAAGCACGGATTTAAGGGTTTCTTCACTTTCTTCACTATTTCTAGTCCTATGAATCAGGAGTTCTGCTCTTCAATTGTTACATGATCGAGTAATGATGAGGTGAATGAACATTGAGAAGAGACAATGTTCAGTCTGTTGAACTTGTGATCTTGAGCCTGAACTTGTGATCTCAAACCCAAGCAAAGTTTCGTTCTAACTTTCCTTAAATCTCCATCCATCCTAAGAATAGACCCTATTTTTCACTGTTTTACACCAGGATGCGGCGTTTTCCACCAGCAGTAAAGTAGGATGCATCCACTCCACCCAGATGTAGCTTTTCCATTAGACCTATTTGAAGAGAGTTTCGTTACTAATGTGAATAAGTGTATACCCTCTATAGAGTGCGTTGAATCTATTCTTATCCATGTCCTTGGAATGGTCAATCGCTTAGATTTTTTATAATGAAACTATTGTTTGAGAGAACTCAAGTAGCTCCAGATTTATTCTTTTGCTACAAAACACTTTCTGATCCACCCAGATTCATAATAGAGCAGAGTTGTCACCACTTGTTAAAAGATACATGTTCATTTCTATTTTTTCTTCTTTCTACTATAGCTGACTAGAGTCGCTCGTTCCTACCTTCGTCGCTCCACTACCCGCCTCTGGTAGCATCGAAGAAAGGGGATGCTCCAAGCCAAGTGGTGGAGTGATGGAGTGGAGGATTAAGGTGATAGTGGTGGTGATGCCACAAGTGATCAAGTGCCCACCCTTGGAGAATAAATGAGGATAGGAGATGTAAAGCAGAGGCAAGAGCAAAAGTATAAGCTAGGGTTTTTCATTTCGCCAGCTATAGGTGAGTAGAGATGATGATGGTCGGGTTTAGCATTGATAACCGTACTATTAAGGGGGTGATCTCGCGTAAACCTGTTGTCTAAATGCCACTAGGCGATTTCTCACTCATATTTGCATTAGAACCTAGTGTGCTAACATCTAACCCTTGCCAAGAGCTTAGAGAAGTGCTAACCTTTATGCTTGAGAGTTAGATTCGAAGTGGTTAGCAATTTGGAAGCAAGGGTGGCGAGAAAAGTGGGAGGAGGTCATAGAAGTGACCGGACATGGTCCTGACAAGGATCGGATAAAGCACTCAAAGGAATCATGATCCAGATGAATAATATAGAAATAAATTTACTTGAATCAGGAGTTGATCACCAGAGACATCTTAGGAGCAAGCTCAAGTAGAGCTTGATCCCACCCAAGTACAAGCCGATGAGAGGGAACCGACAGGCTGGCAGCTCCTCCAAACTCTTCCATCCCTCTCCATCTCACTATTATTTACAAGACTAGACCCTATAAAGGACTAATCTTCTCTTGATAATTGGCTCTTGAGAGGTTGATCCATTCGAGCGACACCTCTCTATTAAGGTTTTAGAGCATATGATGAATGCCTAGGGAGGGGGTCTGAGGCTGCTTTTATAGGTCGGGGACATGAACCAGAGCCCTCAGATCAAAGTGTCATTGAGCAACGGTGGAGATGCAAACCCAAAGGCAGTTGGAAACCGACCTCTGAAGTGGAGCCCCGTTGGGCTTAGAGTGATGAAATGTCCTAATGGCTAGAGGGGGGTGAATAACCTATAAAAGTTTTATTCAAAGCCCTAAGCACACTGGTTAGTAATTTAAATGGCAGAGCAAATGTTATGCAAGCCTACAAAGGGGTTGCAACCCTCCTAATAGTTCTAGCAACCTAATACACTAGAGCACCCACACAATCCTTATATCCTACTAGCTCAAAAGTAAAGGAGAGCGGTTTGGAGTGTGCAAACCATGCCTTGTGGATTGTAGCCAATCACCGTCTTGTTAATCCAATAGAATATTGTAAGATGATCCAATCAACCAATAAACACGAAGTGATCTCGATGGATCATTCACATGAACACCATGACATCCATTTAACTTGAGGTCACACGCTACGTCCTCATGAGGAGACACTCTATTGGGATTCAAGGGCTAATTGGCACCACACCAAGCCTCCACCAGGCGCCGCAAGAATCACCTCAAGAAGAGGCTACACATGTCATGCGCAATCCACTAGAGTACCTTCTGTGATCTCCCACGGGGACAAGGTTAAGAACCCCTCGCAAATCTTCCAGAGTGGTCAAGAACAACCCCCAATCTTGCTCAACTCCGACTCAGCTGCTCCAACCGTCTAGGTAGTGGCAATCACCAAGAGTAATAAGCTTTTCACACAGCAAGAACGCTTTTTAGTGCCACTAGATGATCAATCACTTGACAAATACAATAGAAGCTCTCCCAATCACTCTCTAGATCAAGCACAACGCATGAGAAGTGAGGGAGAAAGTTTGCTCAGCTCTAAGAGATGTCCAAGGATGCAAAGTTATAAGGGAGACTCCCCTAAATCGGCCAAACACCTTAAATAGGCGCCCCACCAAAGCACCTAGCCATTGCTTAAAACTGCTCTGAACATGAACTGAACTAAACTCGCCTAACCGAACACGCACATGTCTGGTCCTTCTTAGCCACACATGTGTCCAACTCGTTCAAGCTCAACCAACCGATCGCAATGGCTACAAACCTTGCCATGTGGGATTAGTAACGATCGGATGTGCCTGCCTCAAGTATCAGACGCGTCCGCTCAAGAGATTGCCCTCATGCCTGTGCTGTAGCACTGCTCACCAGACGCATCCACTCTGATGACCAGACGCTTGACCCTGAGGGTCTGGTCGCAACTCAGAGAGGTCCAAATCATGCAAAACATGACTGGACGTGTCCGCTCGACCCTGATCGGATGCGTTCGATGTCTGATCACTCTCCTTCTTCAATCGGTCGCGCCACTGCACCTGGCCGGACACAGCACCGGACGGTCCGGTCACTACGCGTCCAGTCACCCGTAAAAACAACAGGACGCCATCACTTGACTGGTCGTTTCTGGTCACCTCCTGGTGACTCCTTTTCTTCCAAAAATCGTTGAATCCTACCTTGCAAGTTTGGCATGAGGGATTTTGACCCAAACTCCTCAAACCCTTACTCTCATGTGCCAACATCAAAGTGTCTCTCCACTTGTGGACGTGTCTTACATTTTGAAACAAATTTTACAAGGATTTGGTTAGCACACTAGGTCCTAATGCATATGCAAGTAAGAAATCACCTAGCGGTTCTTAGACAACCATTTTCACCACAAGATCACCCATCTTAATAGTACGGTTATCAATCCTAACCCCAACCATCAACTGCTCTACTCACCTATGGCCAGCAAAATGAAAAGCCTTAACTATACCTTTGCCTTTGGCTTTCTATTCCTTCCCCTCTTCTTTTTTCTTCGAGACGTGGAGCACTTGATCACATGTGGTTACATTTTTCACCTTGATCTCCACTCCACCACTTGGATTTAACCTCTCCTTTCTCTAATGTTACATACTTAGCAATTGGGTTGGTCCATAGGTTTCATCAATTAACAAACCAAATTAAGGACTTTCAAGTGGGATAGGGGTTGGACCGGTCGGCTCACTTCAATGGCCAATTGGCCTGATCTTCGGTGGGCTACCTTCTAGTGCCTTCTAGATCCTTCTTTTGCAGGTGCCTATTGCAGATGCGATATCTTTTTATCTAGAACTCTAAATGTGGCAAATGATATATTTGTTTTGATTGTCACGATGATCCTTTCGCAACGGCGCTCTCCAAATCATCATTTGAGATGGGTTTATGCTATCATGTAGGTCCACTTTTGCATCTTTTCCGATATGTCCTTGTAGAAATATAGATTCACCAAAATTCATAGAATTTATAGTGTAAACCCTAAGTTTATGTTGGTGATCACAAATATGCCCTTTTCAATTATTAGTTGACAGGGTAAATTTGGTACTTAACGACCGTAAATAGTCATATAGCCCCACCTGCTATGACATGGGTCACATGACCCCAACGATAACTCTCAAAGCCACCCTGGATGAGAAGGATCTCGACCCCATAGATCAGGGTCAAGGAAAGTGGTCCGCGATCCATGGGCAGCTACCAACTCCCACACTATCGCCACGACACCACCAAAAGACAGGACACGATGACGAAGGCCATAGTAGCCTCACGGTGCATAGGACAGTTGGTGAACTATCGTCATGCCAACAATTGATACGGTCGATACTGTGCCAGCACAACATGACATGGGAGAAAGACCATAATCACGACCATACCTCGACATACAATGACGTTAAGACTAGGCGAAGAGACTTATTAGCCAAGTCAACTAGCTACTTCCTCCCTAGGCTCACGACCACTCAGGTCACGAAAACCCATCTCTTTGTATGCAACCTTGCTCCTGAACTCTATATAAGGGTAGTTAGACCTCCCTTCCAAGGGAACGAGACCAGACGAACTCTCAAGATTTCATTCGAGCATTCGTTCTTCTACTACCTCCTACCTTACTCTATTGTAACACTTCACAGCACTTGAATTGAGGAACATGAACTCAACGCCACCTCTGAGGCGGGCATAGGGCTCCGGCTTGAACTAATACAATTCCTTGTGTCTTTCGAGTGCTAACATTGTCTTTTTAGAGCAGCGGCACATATAAATTCACTAGCTATTTTACAAAACGGTAGCAATAATATTGTTACAGGAACTACCTTATTATGCTTTGTAGTGGAGGGGTGGCATCGAGCATCGGTGCTACAGCTGACTGTCGGGGGGTCCCTCTACATGCCTCGGTCGGTGCTACCGTGTGGCGCTAGAGACATGGAGACACGATAATGGAGGGAAGCGGGTAGGGGAGATAGGCGTGAGACGGGCGAGATGGGGGGCGACGGCTGGATGCAAGGGCCAGGACGATGAGCTAGCTGTGGGAACAACGAGCTAGCGATGGGGATGCTGTGAGACAAGAGAGAACATGATAGAGAAGAGAACGGGAGAGAGATAAAGAAGAGGAAAGAAAGGAGGCCTTAGCTATCATATAAGATTGACGCCGAGCTTGGTGCAAGGTCACTGTCATGTGTGTTGCCACACTAGATATTTAGGTGTCAAGGACAATGGTATCGTGTCCATGGTGTACAAAATGAAAAGATACCTCCAAGGTCTAAATGTAAATATTTTTTGAAAAATGATAAAAAAATCAATGATCAGGACGCAGTAACAGCAAAAGAGACGGAGAGAATAGAGTAGGAGACAGAGAGAAGAGACAATGGAACCAGTGGCGGAGCCAGGAATTTTATGGAGCCTGGGCGAGACAAAATACCTTGCTAATAGTAAGGACACCCCAACATAGAAATCACATGGTTTCTATATTCATTAATTAGAATATCAAAAACTAAGTAAAAGGTGATGTGACATTGCAATTAAAAAAGAGAATGAAATGTTTTCTTAACTAAGAAATCATGTCTATACGGAACCAAAAAATGGAAAGATATGATAGTCAGATGAGGTAGATAAAGATGCTATTGGACAAAAAACTTATTCTCGAGAATCTATCGCGTTCGAAAAAAGAAAGACGTTATGAGATATATGTTGGTCAAGCTTTCTCAAATTTGACTCGCTTTTATAGAAAATATTAACAATATTTGTATCACCAAATAAATTTATTATGGAACATGATTTATCTAATGATACTAATTGTGCATGACAAATATTAATATTTGTATATATAATTGTCAAAGTTAAAAGGTTTAAGTTTCTCGGGAAATGAGTGTAGACCACATAATTATATAATAATAAATAAGTATACAAAAGAAACAAGACAACCAAAATAGTTCTAAATTTTAAACTAAAATAGTACGTATTTTCTTTAGGGAAGTCTTTATATGCATCTATGACCATGTACGTAGATTTTCTTTAGAAAGTCTCTACAACTATGACTAATTTTTTAGACTAATAATGTGTGTGCAACAGCAGGAGCCTGGCCATTGGCCCTAGGTGGCCGGGCCTTGGCTCCGCAGGTGAATGGAACAAAACGTGTCTATTCTATGAGGGACACAAAATAGATCTCGGCTCTATGGAGCGGTGCCGAACTCGACTTCAAGATCCATAGTGTCGAGCCCTGCCACCATGTTAGCGCCACGATGTCCGCCATGCCAACACTATACTCTCACCTTAACATTAAAATGTAACTTGGCGCCATAATTATTGGCACCGAGCATAGGATCGAGGAAAAAACATTCAACAACTTATTCATAAATATTTTTCTTTCAGAAAATACTAAATAAAACATAAAAAATACGTCTCTACGTCGGTCGGCTACAGAAAGATTCTCCACGAATAGAGCAAAGAGCAGGTAAAAAAGGTCTATTACCGCTCACCAGCTACACAGATGCAGCAGAACTAGATGTTGTCCCGGCGCCCTGGTTTTTACACCGTCTATCCACCGCGCACTACAGTAGTCACATCATATCCGCTTCCCACCGCAAACAAAGCAAAACCAACTTTCCCTTGATTCTCTCTCTTCGATAATTTAATGAGCATCGAAAACAGAAGCAGAAACATCGGGGGACCCCAGTCTCCACGCCACTCTCCGCCGCCGCCTCCGCTACGGCAACAGAAAACAGCGCGCAACAGAAAACCCCCGTTCTTCGCACACTGGTTCATCAATCTCCCATTCTCCGTGGAGCAGCCCCATTCTAGGATGGTATTTGGTTCACGAAATCTAACGGAATCGAATTGATATCGATATACTATTGAACTTGACGAGCTACACGGCCTTCCCCATCCCCCATCACCCTTCCGGCGTAGCACACCACGTCACAGCCGAGCGGCGGCGGGAGCAGCGGCAGCGGCAGCGGCTCCAGCTCGTGTTCGTCGCTGGGGAGCGGACGGCCGCCGCCAGCGTCCACAACACCGGGTTCGACGCCGGGGGGTTCGTCGCTGGTGAGCGGACTCGGTCATTCGTCGGGCAGGTATGTATCCGATGATGCGCATCTCCGGCTTCTGATTCCATTACCGTTCGCATCCAAACAAAGGCTGTATCTGATCATTGTTTACGGTCCCAGTGTGATTCGATTTCAATAGTGTTTGCATTTACACTCACGAACCAAACAGCACCATGTACTTTCATCTCCCTGCCCGTTGATGTTTTTACTCTTTTTTTTTTCTGTAATAATGTGGTTAAGGGTTCGGAGCCCCTTCTCTTGTTTTGGCGATTATTGGTTTCGTTTTTTTTTTTTTTTTTTTTGATATGTTGGTGCTCCGATTGTTGGGATTTAGGTCCCGGATTCCCCCTATGCTGCGCTAGTGTGTTGCTTATGCGCACCTCAAATTCTCGCTCCGGAACATCTGTGTTTTGGTGTGATCATCTAGCGCAATCAGTCACGGGTTCCTTGTGCCCCCCATTGCCTGCTCCTATCGCCCATGCAGAAAAATTCAGCCTGTGCCACAAAATCCATCTGCTAGCCCAATGATGAGTCGGTCAGTCCTAAATTGAAATTCCAAATTCTAGGGTTGGCATAGATTGGAGGGAGGGATGTGTTCATTGTTTCATGCAAATGGCAGCAGATAAAGTGGACAAGGGGCCAGAGGGAGAGGAATATAATGTTTGTATGTGCCCCCCATTGCCTGCTCCTATCGCCCATGCAGAAAAATTCAGCCTGTGCCACAAAATCCATCTGCTAGCCCAATGATGAGTCGGTCAGTCCTAAATTGAAATTCCAAATTCTAGGGTTGGCATAGATTGGAGGGAGGGATGTGTTCATTGTTTCATGCAAATGGCAGCAGATAAAGTGGACAAGGGGCCAGAGGGAGAGGAATATAATGTTTGTATCTGAAGGGCCACATCCACATGCATGCATATCACTGAGTTGAGGGACAGAGGGATGACATCATTATAATGTATGTATCTGAAGGGCCACATCCACATGCATGCATATCACTGAGTTGAGGGACAGAGGGATGACATCATGATACTGATAGATAGCTTAGTTGGAAGAATGGAATCCCAGTGTAATATAGGAATTGAAATATTGTTTGAGTGTAGTCTTCTAATTGTTTTTTCCTGAACACCTCTTTTTTTTAGAAACTTGTAATGAGATCTTGTGATTGTTCTGCATCTTCCCTTTGCTGTGCTCCATTGCTCACATATTTTTGCCGTTTCAGGTTAAGCAATGTTAGTAGACATTGTTGATCTGTCCAGTGATGATGAGGAGGTGGTTGTCACAGAAGAACCCAATGTTCATGGAAAAGGTGTTCATGTGAAGGCAGAATTTTTTGACTTAACTAGTGACGATGACATTATTGAAGGAGAGCAAATTGCTTGTGAACAAGGAGATTCTGCTCAGGGCACATCATTTCTTAAACAAGAGTCCATTGCAGATGATGGACAAGCTGAAGCTGCCCAGTGCATGGTAACATTAGAGATGCAAAATCTTGGAGCAGATGGTGGACGCTATGCTTCTCAGTGCACAGAGACATTACAGGTGCAACAACTTAGAGGAGATGATGGACAAAGTGATGCTGTCCACTCCACAGGAATACTACTAATGCGAGAACTTAGTACAGATGGTGGACAACGCGATGCTGCCCAGTGCACAGCAAGTCTACATATGCAAATGCAAGAACTTAGAGCAGATGATGTACATGGTGATGCTGCCCAGTGCGTAACAACATTACACAGGCAAGAAATTTCTGCCAACGATGGACTAGGTGATGCTGCCTGGCTCACACCAACATTACAGAGGCAAGAACATACTGCAGACAATGAACAAGGTGATACTGTCCAGTGCACAACACGACAGAGTCAGGAATCTATTGCAGATGACACACAAGGTGATTTTATTCATTGCCCAACAGCACTGCAGTGGCAAGGATCTCATAAAGCTCAGTGCACAACAACATTACTAAGGCAGGAGTTTCTAGCAGCAGGTGATAGCATGGAAGAGGCTGCGCTGTTGAGAAATTCAACGGAAGCTACCACATCCTTGACAAGTACACAACAAGGGAGACGCATGATAACTGGATTATTCAATGTCTCAACTGCAACACCATTTTCCCGGCAATTTTGGAAAGCTGGAGAGAAAGCTGGAGATTATGGATTAGCTTCTCAAGCTGCTCGCAACAGTATTTTCTGAACCTTCCTTTTAAAGCCCATCAGCCTATTTACACCCTCTTTCCCTCCCCTTTCACCTTCTTTTCTGATGCATGAATTATACATTTGTAGATGGCCACAACCGCTTACAGATTCACCCCAAGTTTCTTCATTCTAATGCTACTTCACATAAATGGCCATTTGGTGGTAAGTCATACTAACAAAACTGAAAGATGACCCTCTTCTCCTGATTTTGCTTGAGCACTTGTGTGCTATTAATTGTGGAGATCTAGACAAGCCAGTGCTGATTATTTTCTATTATACAGCTATTGCAGAGCTGCTTGACAATGCTATTGATGAGGTATTGATAAAAAATTTTTGCATTGAAATGCAGCTAATTTTCATTCTCTTTTTCCTTTTATCCTTCTATTTTACTTGAGCAAATGGATTAGGTGAGAAGTGGGGCAACCTTTGTGAAAATAGATAAGATGAAGCATTCTCCTGATGGGGATTATTCATTGGTAATAGAAGGTAATACTGTCTTAGTCCCTTTGTTTCACATGTACTTGGCACTTTTGTTTCTGAACACTTTCACAATCCGAATCTGTGTTAAAAAGATTCCTTTGGAAAACTTGTCCTTTCTTCCTTTGTCACCTCATTTTGCATTCATGACAGCATGGGATGTTATTGGAGGATGGATGATTTGGGAACTTCTACTTTAAAACAATCGCTTAGTTACTTGTGCACTGTCTTGTGGCAAGTATATAAAAACAAAGATAGTATATAGTTATTTACCATCTTGCCTGTTCATATTGGTTTTTAATTATACTCTTATTGTTCTCTATTCAAGACAATGGAGGCGGCATGAGTCCAAAATCTCTTCGACATTGTATGAGCTTTGGATTTTCCCAGAAATGCACAACTTCATCCATCGGGCAATGTAATGATTCTTGAAAATGCTTTGTGCTGCTTGTTCCATTGCTATATATTACACTCACTGACTTGAATAGTCACATGTAATAGATGGAAATGGCTTTAAAACTAGCACGATGAGGCTTGGGGCAGATGCTATTGTATTCACATGCACAAAAGATGTTCGGTTAGTCTTACTTTAACATTGCCTTATTTATACATTCATTTTGTGGCATCAGCAAATACATATTACTTGATTGTAATAGTATTAGGACACTCCTTGAAATCATGCAAAGAAGGTTAAAAAAGAGTAAATATGATAAGTTTACTTGTTGTCAGCTATATAAAATGAACACTTCATTGTTTCTATTTCACAAAACCACACATATTTATGGTAACTCTTCTTCCCTCGGTTTTGTGGTCTACATTTTATTTTTTTTTTTTGTAATACTCTCTCTCTCTCTCTCTCTGGTTCAGCCCATGAGTATGCTATGTGAGACTAGGCTGCTAGACCCAATGGGATTATGGTTCTGTGAAAATTTGTTCTAGTGGAAGTTTAGTGTCATGAAATGAAGACAAAAAAGGAAGTTTTTTATGCTTAGCCCAAAAAGGCTGGCGATGGTTTATCAGAAAGAAGTATGTTTTATGATATTTTATTTAAAATATCATAGAACACACTTCTAGTCTGATTATAGAAAATAACCAGAGTAAGTTCAATGTAGATCCAAATCATTTCCTCTATTTAGTTTGTTTTAATTTTGCCTACACCCTCCTAGGCTGTAAATGTCCCATCTGGTTACTTCTTTGACTAGGCTCTAGGCTCACATTTCTAACCTGTGGACTGTGGTTACCAACTATACTCCAGCAAATTTTCAGTTTTTAGCCGTAAAGATGAAGTTCTGGATTAGTGTGCCCGAGATTAGCAAACTAATATATATTATCAAAAGATATTTTAATAGCAAAAGGTTGCTAATAGAAATGTTTTTATAATCAAGTGCTCTGCTTCTGCATTTGAAAAGATAGCATAAGCTGTCCTCTCTGCTGTCCTTTTGTATTTCTAGATTTTAACCCAACCTATATTCAGTACAGTTTTCAGTTATTTACTGTAACACAACAATCTTTAATGTTTTGACTTGATAGGAGATTGACACGAAGTATCGGGTTGCTGTCTTACACATTCCTTATGAGAAGTAACTGCAGTGACATATTTGTACCAGCGGTTAGTTCATTAAATTCGACTAATCATTATTTCTGAGGGAAGTCATATATCAATATTAATTGTAGCATGTCTCACTAAACTTGTGTATGTACACAAAGTAGCAAATTAGTACTATGCACTTCTGATTTCTCATGTGCAAGATTGAGCATGTTTGTTCCAGAACATTGTTAAGACATAAGTAGCTTCTCTTCAATTTTCCATTGTAATAGCTTTTTTATGAAGAATACAAATTCATTCTTCACCATGCAAAGTTTAGTGTCATAAGTTTATTTGTGCCAACCCCATGGCACCTTACTATTTCCTATCCAAACAAATCTCACTTATTGGCTTTCCCTTCATAGGTTGACTATGAATTGGATGCCTCGTCTTCAACTTTCAAGAGGAAAATGAACTGCGGTGAAAAACATTTTTTATCTAATCTGTCCACTCTTTTGAAGTGGTCGCCATTTTCAACAGAAGATGAATTATTGAATCAAGTAAGCTGCATATCATCTATTTATAAGTATGACTATTTATACACTGCCTCTTCTCTGACTTCAACTTCTACGTATTTGTTCAGATTTTAAAATCAATCAATTGCAGAGAGTATATTTAAAACCAATTACTTATATGGATTTAGTAGCTGTTTTGCATTCCCAAACACATTTTTATTTTTTATTTTTTTTTTTATATTGTTGTCACCAAGGAGGTTTTACCTTACTAGCATTTAGGGATAAGGACTGGTCCTTGTTTGCATAGAACATCAAAGGTTAACTGTTGGTCGGAGTAGTAGTTCTGTTGTTGTGCAATTGCAACATGTGAAGTGCAATTTTCTGTAGTACCATGTGAAATAAGAAAATAAAGCAGTTTAGTTTGAGAAATTTATAAGTATGTGGTTAACAAATTGTATTACTATCTATTTTCCAAATATTTCATAAAAGATAATTAGGATGCATTCCTGATGGTACTTATAATTGCCTGAGAAGTTGTAATAAATGAGAGGATTCAGATATTAGTGAAATAGGGGTGAGAATCATGGCATTGAATGTCCAACATGTATGTATGTTACTGTTTTTGCATAACTTAAAGTTTGGGGTAAATTCCTAGCCACTTGAGGAATATATTAAAAATGTCCATGCTGCTTGGTTACGTCTAAAGATTGTTCTGTTGTTTAACTTAGATTGCTACTTACTCCAATGTGTTTCCTTGACAGTTCAGCAATATGGAGTGCCATGGCACAAAAATCATTGTATTCAACTTGTGGTTGAATGATGCATTGGAAATGGAGCTTGACTTTATAACTGATAAAGAGGTCCAGATTTGATTCTGTCTTTTCAGTAGCTTGTACTTTGTAAATGCACTATAAAATATGCTTTCTTTTTCTTTATTTGTCTTACTTAGCTTTCAAGGTTGCTAATTAGTTCAATTTCCCACTGTTATACATGTTTGCGATTTCTACAAATTACACTGCTAGGCCCCATATCATGTTCTTATACATAATGATGATGCCCAGTTTCTCCCTTATCATGTTATATGCAGCTGTGCACAAATTTTTGCTTACAGAAAACTTCATGTGGTGTTGTAGGATATTTTGATCTCAGGAGCACCAGAGATACGAACAGGGCGGAGTACAGTTGAATGTTTGAAGCAGATGCATGTAGCAAATCGTTTCCGATATTCGCTCCGGGTAAGTTTCATGTGATAGTATGGTTTTGCAAGTTTTATTTGGAATATCTTACAGGTCACTACATTGGCAGGTTTATTCATCTATACTATACCTTCATGTACCAGAAAACTTTCAAATCATCCTATGTGGACGAGTTGTTGAACCACATTATGTTGTCAATGATCTCATTTACTGTGAATGTATCAGATATCGACCAAATGTTGAAGTAACATCAGAGGTTTGTTCTATTCCACTCGATTTAATGCTACCAAGATGTGGACCTATTATGCACAGTTTTCCTAATTGAAATGATTGTACACTGGATCACTCATACTAGTTTGCAAGTGCAACAGTACCCATTTTTTTTTGGCAAAGTACATTCTGTTTGTGTGGCTTTGTGCTATATCTTTTAGTGTTCAAATTATGCTTAATTGTGTTTCCACTTCTAAAAATGAAGATTGTTTAGATTACTAGAAAGTATGCAAGTGCTCTTAACATCTATTTGTTTGCTTATGCTTAGCCAGGTTGATGTCATTACTACAATTGGCTATTTAAAAGGTGCTCCACGACTTGATATCTATGGATTTTGTGTCTATCATAAGAACCGTCTTATACTGGTAAATGTTTAATTATACTGCATAGCCTACTGCTTTTTGGATTCGCCATGTTGCTCTGTACTGTAATTTTCCATGCACTTCTGTTAGTTTAGTAACTAAAATTTCACAGGATCATGCAATGACTGTATGAGATTTGGTCAATATATAAAGCTTAAATTAATGAATGTATGATTCTATCATGATGGAAAAAAAATCATCAAGACAACTCAGGGATTCAAAATCTTGAAATGGAACACCAATGGTTCATCAGGTGGGAAGAATGAACACCCACCAGTTCCTCTGAGTCTCTAGGTTACAAGTATACAGATTATAGGCCAAAAGGGCCATAAGGCCTACATGGGCCAGAAAGAGAAACAAAATAAGAGAGAAGAATACATATATTTGTATATATTAACAGGTTTGAACCTTGAAAATGACAATTGGGGGTTCAATCCTTTTTGTGGAAACAAAAGAAGAAGACTCGAGCAACCTAGGAGGAACTAGCTAGCATTGTAAATAAGAAGAAATAGGTACCTAGATTTGAGTCGATTAAAACTCAAAGCTGGGTGGTGGGATGTACACCCACCCCTCCATTCATTTTAATGGAAATCAGATTACCTTTTCTAGGGGAAGTGACTCTTATCATCCCTGACCACACCAAGATACCATCCAGCTCCATGCATGGTATTTGAGGACATGAAATTCAAACTCTTGACTGGCATAATCTGAATATCATTCTTTTGAGTAGTGTTCCAATATCTTATTCTTTTTTTTTTTTTTCTTGAATGCGTAAGAAACTAAGAATCTGATTCTTTGAAATGGTCTTGTATCAATTTTCTGCTTATGAATAGAGAATTGTTGGAGGGCCAGGATACAATCAGGATAAACTAAAGGGCCATTGCCATGTGGAGTGAAGGGCACTCGGTTTTTGTAACTGCAGTGCACCTTTAGGTCTGTACAGCATTAGGTAGTTGGTTGGTCTAGCTGGGCGTCTGTTCCTTTTTCTATTTTCTCTGTTGTTCCTGTGAGTTGTACAAAAATTCGATCCCTGGGAAAGGTCTCCCACAGCCATTCACTAAGAGTCAAGTAAAGGCTGATCTCCAGGTCTTATCCACAGGAGATGCACAGAGAGGCCTTTTTTTGTGACAAGAGAGGCCTTTTGTTTACTTGAGACAAAGGGTTTGAGCTGTGGCTGGGTCACTCACACCTGGAAGACTCACAGCTATGCTACACGAGCACATCTCAAACTAAGTTTGTTTCTTCTTAATATAGGAATATACATTTTCCTTCTGATTTGAGGGGGAAAAACACTATAAGCCATTCCTAGAAATTTCTCCTTACAAGGGGCATTGTGTTTTCTTTTTCTTGAATGATGCAGGAGAGCTGCATTGTCATTTCATTAACATAGAAAGAACATGAGTACAAAGGGCTGGCAAAAGAAAGCCAGCCAAACTACAAAAACTCACAAACGCTCAAAAAGACCCAAGACCCCAGCACCTAAGATGGTGGAGAGAGCGACCAAGATAGAAAAAAAACTAAGCTTAGATGCTCCTGCCATGCACCAAAGACTGCATTCTTCCAAGGGGCATTGTGTATACTGGGTAAAACATATTTGGAGTTTAGGTTTTTCATTTTTCTTTTTACATTCACTTCTTATATATCTTAATGTCACAGGTCACCTAGTGTGGCTCAAGCTTTGCTGCTAGCTATGTAGGATTTACAACTTTGGGGTTTGGCCAGAGCATTTGGGTTAATTTCCTCCTAGCCCTTATGCTGGAGGAAGGTTGACTGGGCCTGTGTTTAATATTTGTGGTCCTGGTTAGTCTGTTTTTGTATTGTTGGTTTTAATATCTAGGCTTGTGTGGGTTTTGTGTGGTTCTTTTATAAGGATCTTACCTCGTCTTGTTCTCTTAATATAATGATACACAACTCTCCTGTTTGAAAAAATGTCACACTTCACCTTATTCTAAGATGTGTCATGTGCAGCTACTCGGGTTACTGTTCATGACAGTGTGGCACTATAGCATTAGCATTAGCATGACAGCACCTACAAAGTTTAGGGATTAGGGTTCTCTTAGTTATTTTATTCTATAATCTTCTGGGTTTCATTCAATATAGTTTAAATCCTTCAGTAAGGATGGGATTCTTATCATATCGAACCAAACAAGGCATGTTTAGAAGTTCGTCAGTGTATCTCTCAGCCTACTGTTATCATCAGTCATAATATTGCTTGGGTTCAGGGCCATCTAGTTCATAAAATGCCACCATTCAAATCCATCTCCCTTTATACTTGATATTAAATGCTGATGGGCCATTTTCGTTCATTCCTCATTCCACATTTTTTTTCTTCCTCAGCCCTATTGGCATGCAGGTTCATGTAGTCAACATAGAAGAGGCATTGCTGGTAAGAACTCCCACTATTTTTTTGACTCTGTTGCCTCATTTTTATTCCTAATAGTTTTTGTATTGATTATTTGAATAGAATGAATTGAAAGGATATTTATATTATGCTAATTTTGTCATTTTCTAGGCGTTTTGGAGGCAAACTTCATAAGACCTACACATGATAAGCAAGATTTTGAGAGGACGGGGACTTTTCCAGAGACTTGAGACACGATTGAAAGACATGGCACAAGAGTATTGGTCAGTTCACTTTTACTCTGGTTTCTTTACTGCTTTTCATTTGGAGCACTCCCTACATATTGGTTTGCACATTCATATATAAATTTGAATTGAATTAGACGTGCTGCTTTCTATTTACATAGTGAGCCTGTCCCTTTACCTTATTTTTATATCTTTGAATTTATCAAATCATGTTGTTGTACACATCCTTGTTTTTATATTTGAATATGCACTGATGTTTATGATGGCCAGATAAGTAGTTGACAAACTGCACATGTATGGCAGGACTTACCATTGCCATTTGGTTGGTTACACTCAGATCATGAAAAGGCCTCCTCCAGCACATTATGTATCAACTACTGCTGAAAACGGTGATGATAACTTAGCAGCTCAGTCTACCACAAAGACTTATGGTTACAATTCAAGAGCCAGGGCATCTGTAGCATTGCAACCTTGTTCCAATGTATATAATGCACAAGATCCTATGCATACTGATGTTGGTTCCTTGATGGATCAAATGAATGCATGCCCTTCAACAACCATAAATGTGGGGACAACATTACATTCACCAATATATGCACCCCAACAATCTCAAGCTGGTTGGTTTCACCTATATTTCATCTCCTTTGATTATCATTGATATTTTTCTGATTAATGTTCTGTAAGCAGAACTATGCAAACGAAGAAAGTCTTCAGAGATTCACTGGAGATGTCAAAAAAGGCGGAACACCAATGTTTATTCTGATGAACCTGGAAGCAATAATGGCACAGAGGTTGGAAATGTGCTAATTACTTAATTGAGCTGTTTTTTAAAGTATATCAATTTACTTTTTTTCTTACAATCATTCTCATACTTCTAGGTGGCAGAGTTCAGAGTTGTAATTGATTTAAACACCGTGCTAAAGGCCGAGTGAGTAAAGAAATCTTTTTTCTTACTTGATAACCACTTTAATTACTAATTCATTCTGCATATTTACTGTGTGTAAACCTGCCATAAAATTCTGGAACGATGAAATGAGGAAATGGCTTTGTACCATAAGGCCAGTCTCAGTAGAAGTTTAATTTGCATTTAATAGGCTGCACGTGAGTGTTTTTTAGGAAGTGGCAACATTTTTAAGAAGTGTCGTGGACTCCTTTGTGGGCCACAAGGCGCTGGAAGAGGCCTTCTCAGGCACGTTATGGACTAGTTTGGCAATAGGAGATTTGTTTAGATTGAGTTATTTCACAATTCCAGGAAAGCCAGAGGCTATTCGAGAGGACTTTCAAGGGAGGGGGGGGGGGGGGGGGGTTTCTCCTTTGATCAACTCTCCCTGGATCTCTAGAGGCTATTCGGTCGATACCCCCTCTGCTCTAATTCCAATTCCTGTGTGTCCCTGCTTTCTCCCCTGTGCTCTCCCCCATCACCTGCGCCATACCAAGAGAGAGAAAGAGTGAGTTTCATGGCAATGAAACTCTCTTGGCTTGCTTAGCAACTCAAAATAGTCATAGAATTAAATACGTATGAAACAGAATAATGAAACTATGTATTGAGAGTGATGGTTTCATCCATGTTTTCTTGCATTCTATGTTTTTGGAACAATGCTATGAAACTCTCCACTGAAAATGGCCTAAGTGGATTATATGGATCCTTTGGATCGCCACTAAGTAAACACCAAAAGGATGTGTCAGTGGAGTTAGCTGTTTGGGATGAGAGAAGAGACTGCACATGAGAAAGATCAGTTCAGAGAACACATGACAGTTTCATTACAAAATGAGAACTCCTGGCAGTTAGCACAATGGATTTAAGATTACAAATCTGAAAGGGATACCATACAAAATTATGAATTAACGTCAATCTGCGGATATGTTGTTCCATAATGCATCTGGTTAATTCACTGTGTTAATGCCCAAACTTGTCTGAGAATCACCTATAAGCTTATACACACATATATGCTTGAAAAGATTGTTTGCAACCTATAATTCCCTCTTTGTAGATTCATTACTGGCACAGCGGAAGTTTATTCTCATTTGTTTCAGCGATGGTCTTACAAGGCTCGAAACAGGCAATGAATCAAATAAGAATTTCAGGGGCTGACTGTTTGGTTTGGTTGCCCTAGAGCGCGGGATGTAGATGCACGTTCTTGTATTCTAAAATTTCATAGTTAGTAGGGATATCATACTATCCCAGCATTTTGTGATTCAAAAAATGCAATATTTCATTGTAGAACTTTTTCTTCCCAAAAGAAACTTGTATTCATGTTACCATAATAACCACTGTGCTTACTTTTGAAGGTGCTCTGAACTTGAGGCAGCAGGAAAGCAGCTGGCCTCTAAGGTAATGTGCTCGTACTAACATCAAGTTCATATATTTGTTTTAGTTCAGGCCTTATGAACACGCTATGACTGCCCCCCATATCTGGGAGAAGAGATTTAACATGCTTGTTGAAGAAGGAAACTTGCGCTGCAGTTCTTTGCTATATGAGTCCAGTTCCTTCAGGAACCATTTAAAGTCAGAAAGCACAATCTCTCTGTGAAAATAAAGCTATCATCTTGTTTCCTGACAGCTGTTTTCCTTGCTCGCCACATAACAGGTGGATAAATTGAGGAACGAACTCGATGTGTGGCGGCGGATGTACCAGGGCCTAAGTGACAAATTGCGATCCAATGATGCCCTTGAAAGGTCGCGTTGCAGTCGCCATTGCAGCAGCTCCAGCATTGGGTTCATATGAGCTAAGAGAAGCAACGCCAGCGTTGGATTCATAATCAAGTTAGAAATGGCATGAGTCCCTCAAGTGTTGGTGACTGTAGATATGGAAGTACATGACCCAAGCACCATAATTTGTAGGCATAGCAGAGTAGCTCTAAGAGCTCCGTAGACTATCTCTCTTTTTTGCAACCATGCCTCATTGAGAGAGAGAGAGAGAGAGAGAGAGAGAGAGAGAGAGAGAGAGACAATATACGGTCCAGGTAAGCTACGCTTACCAAGATCAAATGATCCTTTGCAAGACTAAGATAAAAATTGGACTTAATGCTTAAGTAATTAGACTTTCTCACTCACATGTGAAGAACACTCCAGCTTGTGAAGAACACTACAGGCTACCAAAACTAGTCTAAGTAGAGAATTACTCCCCCCATTCTAGATTATAAGATTTTTTTTTGATACGTAGTTTTTTTTGCTATACACTTAGAAATATACTATATCTAGATATACATTATAAAATCAGTGTATCTAGAAAACCAAAATGGAAATGGAATGGAGGGAGTAGGACCGAAGATATTTACAGTCGGTCTCCGACGATGTGAGATGCTTGCGTCGAGATATTTGCATTTTTTTTTTAATCGTGGCTGTGGGGCAAAAGGCACGTTGTTGCATTCTGTGGCCTCACAATCACAAGTGTAGCTTTTGGCATGATCAGGGGACTTGGGAGCAAAGCAAAGATATCGGGCCCCACGCGCGCTGTAGCCCTGTTACGTCCGTTGCGCGGGAAAAACCTCAGCCGTCCGTATAAAGGGACAAACAACGGACGATCAGGCAGGCAAGTGATGCAACAAGTGAAAGCAAGCAGATGTAACATCGGAAGCGTCCAAGCAGAGCGTTGCTGATCCCCACGAGCACGTCAGCTTGTATGCAAAGAGAAGAAAAGAGAAAAAAAAAACCTTTGCCGTGTCACGGTTTATCTGTGCATGGTGGTGGCCTATGCTTTCGGTTGCCTTTCTTAAACTTCGTCCAAAAGGAAGGGTTATGCACGTTCGTTCGCGCTAAGCTTCTTAAGTCAGCGGGATCTCTATCGGCTCTTATCGTTCCTCCGTGTCAATGTGCCAAAAATGCCATTCCTATCCAATTCCTACGAACTAGAAGTAATCCACATCTGTTTAACACCCTGGTGTTCACATATATAGATGTAGGTCATTGAACAGTTATGAGTGCATTCTTCATCATAAAATTTGTACAAGACGAGGAGTACATACTACATCTGCAACTCGATCAGGTACGCCATCGTGAGCCCACTACTTGTTGCACCTTGCCTGCAGAACCCCACTACTACACGATGGGCTTTTAGCCCCGGTGCTCAAGGCCCTTTAGTTCGGGTCAAAGGCAGGACTAGAAATCGGGACTACCGGGACTAGGAAATCCGGACTAAGTCCCGATTTTTAGTCCCGGTTCCTATAACCGGGGCTAATGGTGGTTTAATTTGCAAAAAATGGATGCGGCGGTAGGATTCGAACTTAGACCATCCACTTTAGTCCTAACTTGCACGCACTAACCATCTGAACTCCACCGCGCATGTGACATGTAGGAGATACACTTTCCTTTTAAATTCGCTCTGGAAGCACCTTTAGTCCCGGTTTGAGACACAAACCGGGACTAAAGTCTATTTTTAGTCGGTTGATATTACCAACCGGGACTAAAGGTTAAGGACCTTTAGTCCGTGTTGGTAACACGAACCGGGACTAATGGAGACCCTTTAGTCCGGGTTGGTAATACCAGAAGGGACTAAATCATTTTTAGTCCCAAACGCAAAATTTATCGGGACTAAAGCTCATTTGCCACATCGATTTAAAAGGTCCTTTTTGTAGTAGTGCCCGTGACGTTATATATTGATGGGCAAGTTTTCTCTTTTCTTTTCTATAAGATTTTGTGAACTGCTTTCTCGTTCCAAATTATAAGTAGTTTTGATTTTTTTTGGTATATTCATTTTACTATGTATCTAGTCTAGATATAATAATGTGTCTAAATACATAATAAAATGGATAAATCAAAAAAGTCAAAGCGACTTATAATTTGAAACAGAGGGAGTAATCAACATCAGGTGTAAGCAAGTAGTTTATTAGTAGTTTGTTCCTCTGTTATGAAGTATTTAGAGGATACGCAGGTAATAGGTCACTACTGTGGTGCCGGATACGGCTCTCCTTACTGAAGTTAACTAATGCGATTGCGTCTTACTACCTTTGTCCTCAAAAGATTATTGTTTTTGTTTTCCAAAAATCACTTTATTGAAATATATATTAAAAAGTATTAATATTTATGATACATAATTAGTATCATTAGAAAGATATTTGAATATAGTTTTTTAATAAATTTATTTAGAGATATAAATATTGTAGTATTTTCTATGAATTCAATTAAACTTGCAACACGAAAAAATGATATTTTTTTTGAATGAAGGGAGTAGGCAGTTGGCATTTCACACGATGCCACTCTATTAAGAGTATTAAGATTGCAGAGAGTGTATATGTCCTCATGCAACAAAATTGAAGTTTGCTAAGTGAATACTCTCTGAAAAAGACAACGCCACTGACCTAGATGTTTTCTGTCATATCGGTGCTAGAGCATTTCAGATTGTAGTGTCCAATAAAGAACTTCCGGAGAGAAGTGCCATCATTACTAGTGCTTCCACAATTCCAAATGAAGCCATGGGTGGAGCTACAGTGATGCCTTGGTATTCCTGGGAATACCCAACTTTTTTTGTACAACCATAAGTATATATACATGTGTACTCAAATGTATAATGTATATTGGTAATTATTTGAATGTTTTGGAGCACAAAGTCAGTCCAAGCCAATTCCCACGGACTCCTTTTGCTCTCAGCCCGAGGCCGGCCTGCAAGTCTGCAAGAGGCAAGGACGAGAGGCTCAGCAGCCCAATAAGGAACACGTTCTCCCTGGACTCTCCTCTATTCACACCATCGCACGGACGGACGCGACGAGCACTCACGCACGGACTCTCCTCTGTTCGCGACGCACATGTTCCCCAATTCCCAATCCCCAATCCCTAATCTTCTCCAATCTTGAATCGGCGAGGCGGCGAAGGTGAGTCGCTAGCAGCCAGCCAGCCGGGCGCCGGGCGGGCAAGCCAAGCTGGCGGCGCTTGGCCCCTTGGCGGCGGCAAAGAAGAAGCCAATAGCCAGCGGTGCTCGGCGGCGGCGGCGGCAAGCAAGCAGGGCGCCGCAAGCGCAGGTGTAGGCCGGCTAGGCGGGCGGAGCGGAGGCCGGGGCTGCTGGGGCGGCGAAGTAGCATTGCGGCGGGCGGCTAGCTGCAGCGGGCCTGTGGCGTGGCGGACCGGTGAGCATGGCATTTGATTTTCCCCAATTCCCATTACTGGATTTGCTCATTTGGATTTTTCCCAATCCTCATTACTGGATTTTCTTCCTGTAGATTATTGCATAATGAAGAAGAAAACAATTGATTTGAAGAGTGTGAGTGTAATCAAGCCCTATTGTGGGTTTTTGGTGATAATGACTATTCAATTTGAGAACTAATGAGATTTATCGAGTTGATACAGGGGAAGAAGCTATGAAGGATGTTATCTTGATAAGTGGAGTCCCCAATTTGCTCATGGTTAAGAGCTTTCGCTATTGGAGATTTATATTCATTTTACTTTTTGAAATTGAGTATAGGAAAGCCGTACTATCAAGAGGGATTCAAGTCATCAGTCAAATGCTGTGCAACCAAGTGCTCATATTATACACAAAGCATCCTCAAACCTTAGCCAATCCAGCTAGCCTGACCCTGCCTTGATTCTTTGCTGATTGGCCAGTGCGGCAGTGCCGCACTTAACTGACCGTTGGAAACACAGGGGTATTTATACCCTCTTCTCTTCTCCCAACGGTACCTTTTCGCCTGTCTTCTTCCTCAGACCCGAAAAGTGCTCAGCTTTAGGGTTTGCTCTCCTCCATTGGTCCCCCCAAGCTCTTAAGCATTCCTAAGTGATTCCACCACTAATCCTTGAGAGAAAAGGTGCCTAAACCCGATTAGAGAGCATCCCCACTGATTCCCAAAGTCCTAGAGTACTTGGTTCACGTTTTGGCCGAAGGCTTGAGTTCATTACTCTTGGAGCTTTGCTCCTAGCCGGCTAGGCGTCGCCCTTGAGCTTGCCAACTCTTGTGGCAGCCTTGGGAGGTTTGTAACAATCATTTGCAGCTAGTAAAGTCACCCCTCATCTCAAGAGTTGAGTCTCTTGACTTGAGAACGAGGTAGGGTTGCAAAGCCCTAAGCCTTGGTGGCTAACCTCAACAACGTGGACGTAGGCAAGCCTTGGTGGCAAGCTGAACCTGTAACGTCCCGCCTCCTCGAGACCGGGCCCACTTACATCTGACAGCTTAATAGGACCAATACTATCCTCACAGACCAACACCAGTCTTTTCTGCGCACTTTGTCCTCACTCATGCGCAGGGGAACGAATTCGGTCGGTCACCCATCTCGAAATTGCTCCGGGCCAAGCACGCTTAACCCTGGAGTTCTTTCGAGATGAGCTTAGGAAAAGAAGTTGCAACTTATTGGTATGAGTATCATATTAATCTTATTAAGCCCCTGGTCGGGGTGTTACATCCTCACCCCTTAAGCGATCGACGTCCTCGTCGATCACCCCCCAAGCCGGGAACCTCCTTTCTTGGCCACGTCCGTGTGTCGGTGCGGCGCATGTGCCATCTTTGTGTGACCACGACGGATCCACACCGACCATGCGCACCATGCTGCAAGAAGCTGCGACACACACGCCCGTGAAACCGCGAGAGTCGGGCTCGATACCATTTGTAACGCCCCGCCTCCTCGAGACCGGGCCCACTTACATCCGGCGGCTTAATAGGACCAATACTATCCTCACGAGACCAACACCGGTCTTTTTTACAAGACTTTGTCCTCACTCATGCGCACCGGGAACGAATTCGGTCGGTCACCCATCGAAATTGCTCCGGGCCAAGCACGCTTAACCCCGGAGTTCTTTCGAGATGAGCTTAGGAAAAGAAGTTGCAACTTATTGGTATGAGTATCATATTAATCCTATTAAGCCCTGATCCGGGGTGTTACAGAACCACGGGTTAAATCATTGTGTCACCGTGTACTTGATTTACTTTGTCTCCATTCATGTTGTTGGTGGGTAGTTTCTAGGGTTTGTGGTTGATCTATTAGTATACTCTTGTTGCACCTTATTTAGCTATTGATTTGTGACATATACACCTATAGGAAGCTTAGAAATTTATCGATCTAAATTTCGTTGGTTTTTTTTTTGAACGTGGGCAAGTTTATTCGCAAGTGCGGCGGAAAGTCTTTCGGGTCTTGGCAGTGCCGCACTAGGTTTTTAACCTGTTTCGATTTGAGAATTTACAGGCCTATTCACCCCCCCTCTAGGCCTCCAGTGATCCTACAAAGAGTTTATGGGATAGAGCAGCAAAGACAAGAAAAATAGAATTAGGCTCCACATCAATTCCAGAACCAATTACAGTAGGGAGTGAGGCCCAACCTCAAGATCCGGTTCCATCTATTGTGCTGGCAACAAATGAGAGTCAAGTTCATAATGCAAGCATTCCATCTGTTGACCATGAGATAGCAAGCTGAGAACCTGAGATAGCTAGCAATGACCCTAACACAACAACTACAGAAGTGGGAGAGGAGCAAAGCAGCTAAAGATAGAGCAGGGGAATTCACAGAACCTTCTACTTGGTCTCCTATCAGAGATGGCGATGACTCAGGAGATGAATCAAGTGACGAAGCTATTTATGACATTGACCTTCTATCTCATGATCCTGGAAAAAGGATTCCCATCAAAAGATATAGTGTTAATGAACGGAATTCTATGATCAGGGCATTCATTGCATTAGGTCCTTGTCAACCATGGAATCATGATTTTCCTATAAGGAATATTGGAGGTAAACCTCATCGCTTCTTGTCTGATTGGTTTCATGAATTTAGATGGCTGGAATATAGTGTGGAAAAGATCTTTGCATTACGCTTTGTTTGCTATTTGTTCAAGCATAAACTTAATAGTTTCGGTGGAGATGCTTTTGTGAGTGGGGGTTTAGAAATTGGCATATGAAAAGCAGGATTACTAGACATTGTGGTTACGTGAATAGTTTTCACAATATGGCTCAAGAGAGATATAATTCCTTCATTACACCTAAAAAAGAACAATTGTTGACAAGTTTTTTTGCAATAAATGACAAGGACAAGGCTGACTATATCTCTTGTTTGTCATACTCTATTCAATGTGTTAAGTATCTTCTACGACAAGGTCTAGCTTCTCGTGGACATGATGAAAGTGAAAGTTCACTTAACAAAGGAAATTTCAAGGAGTTGTTAAATATGCTAGCTGAAAACTTGGAAGAGGTTGCTAGAGTGGTTTTGAAGAATGCCCCAAAGAATTGTCGATGACTGCCCCTGAAATACAAAGACAAATAGCTAATTGTTGTGCCAAAGAAACAACTAAGCTTCTCATGGAAGACCTTGGTGGTAATTATTTTGCAATTCTTGCCGATGAGTCTAGTGATGTGTACCAAAATGAACAACTAGCTCTTTGTTTTGCGTTATGTTGACAAAAAGGGAAGGGTGGTTGAGAGGTTTCTAGGTATTGTTCATGTTGAGAACACTACTTCCTTGACACTTAAAAACCGCAATTGAGAAATTATTGATGGAGCATAATTTGAGCTTGTCCATGGTACGTGGGCAAGGTTATGATGGAGCTAGTAACATGAAGGGTCATGTTAATAGTCTAAAGAAACTTATTATGGATGAATGTCCATCCGCTTACTATGTTCTTTGCTTTGCACATCAACTTCAGTTATCTCTTGTGGCGGTTGCTAAGAAAAACCCAGATTGTATTTGGTTCTTTGATCAAGTTAGATTTTTGTTGAACCTTATTGGGAATTCTGTAAGAAGGCACAAATGCTTCGAGAAGCACAAGCACGTAGAATTCTAGAAGCTCTAGAATTGGATGACATTCAAACCGGAAAGGGTTTGAATCAAGAAATGGATTAGGCGGGCCGGGGAGATACTCGTTGGGGATCTCACTATAAGACTATTATGCATATTTTATCTTTGTATCCTTCAATTAGGAAAGTCCTCACAAAGGTTGGTGATGATCGCTCTCAAGGTGTTGAGTGTGCACATGCTCAAACAATGTTGACAATATTTCGATCATATGAGTTTGTTTTTATGGCACACTTGATGCAAACAGTGCTTGGGTTCACAGCAGACTTGAATTATGCCTTGCAGAAGAGGGATCAAGATATTGTCAATGCAGTAGAACTCATTTCCTTGACCAAGCTTCAATTGCATCAATTGCGGGAGGAGGATCATGGGTGGGAAGATTTCCTCAAAGAAGTGGAGTCATTTTGTGTGAAGAACAAAATCAAAGTTCCTGATATGGACATATTCTACAAGCCTATAGGAAGAGATAGGAGGTTCTTTGTCAAGATCAAGAATCTACACCGTTACCGTGTTGATATGTTCTTAAGCATCATTGATAGGCAGCTTCTAGAGCTTAATGAAAGGTTTTACGAGGTAAACACGAATTGCTTGTTTGTATGGCTGCATTGGTCCTATTGATTCATTTCTTTGCTTTTGACAAGGACAAATTGGTTAAGCTTCTTTGGATTTTATCCCAATGATTTCTCACTATTAGAGTTGAGACATCCGCCCTCTTCACTTACTTTGTACATCAATGATATGCTTCTCGATGAAAGGTTCAAAAATGTGAAGACTCTTGCAGAGCTTTTCTCGTTAAGCTTGTTGAAACAAACAAGTGTGAAAGACATGAAGTTGTTTACAAGCTTCTCAAATTGGTGCTAGTGCTTCCAAAGTAGCAACCGCAAATGTTGAAAAAGAGTCTTTTCTATCATGAATTATGTGAAGAACAATTTGAGAAACAAACTTGGAGATCAATATCGAATGATTGCTTGGTTACATTTATTGAGCGGGAGTTCTTTCTTCAAGTTAAAGACAAAGACATTATCAACCGATTCCAAGCTATGAAGGATCGCAGATTTAAAGGAACATTATAGCATTTGTAAGTTCTTTTTGTGACTTATTAGTTTGTTTCCTACTTTTTATGCCTATCTTAGATGTGAACAATGTGTTATTCTAATATTATACTTTTTTATGACTTTAATTGAAACCCTTTGCTATGCATTGCAATTTTTTTGAGTTCTTTGTTGTGCATTGAAATTTTTTTTGGGTTGTGGGAATACCCAAGTCCAAATTTCTAGCTCCGCCACTGAATGAAGCGTACGTATTTACCATTTTCTGAGTTTCTTTATCCTACTAATCATAATCACGCGTTTTAATTTAATTTTATGATGATGATGATTACTACATTTTCTTTGCAATGTTGATATAGGCCTTCGTGGGACACACGACACATGCATCACTTGTTTTTTATTTATGTTTCTATAGCTCGCCTCGGCGGCCCGTGCCGCGGCTTGCCGAGCAGCTGCTGCACTGCCTTCCACCGCACACGTCCACGCCACCCGCTATCCGCCCTGTCCCTGCGCGGCAAGTGTGCTTGCATGAGCGCCACGCGAGCAATTTTGCCTCGGCTGCGCTGCTGCAACCGTTTGGCGTCTGGCCCAGATGTCAGTCAGGCACCTGGGTTGCACACATGGAGACGTCGTGTTCGTCCGGATTCCACGCGGGCCCGGAACTGAACTGCCTGCGGTTGGATCTCGTGACGCCTTTTGCTTTCCCGATATGTACCGTAGACATTAGATTTTTTTTTTTTCTTTTCCGCCTTCTTGGGCTGTGTCTGGACGCTAATTCGGGCGGGCACGACGCAGCAAGTCAGCAGTAGATTCAAGACACACGCTAGCTCCACCCACTGCACTCACACCCACTGTTTATCGATTGTTCCCACTTCCAAAAAAATTAAACATATTTAATTTGGACAAATGATATAAAATAAATTAATTATAATAATTATTATTATTATTATTATTATTATTATTATTATTATTTATTATACATAATTAGAATTATTCGATTGATTGTGTAATTAATTTAAATAATAAATTTATTTAGAGATATAAATGTTGCTAATAGTTCCTATAAACTTCATAAATTTGATAAAGTTTGATCGATTCAAATCTTAGGATGAAATTTAAATAGAAACGGAGGGAATACGAGTGCACACTTATTTCCTCCACCCTAGCAGGTTAGCACATGATCCATATGGATTTGTTCCCTTTTCCTTATTATATGTCAGTTATTACATACTCCCTGATTTATGGGCATCTCTGTTTGGCTGAATAAAAGGCTGTTGCCAGTTACCCCCTTACAGAACGTTACATGTTCATGTTGGCACGTTTTTGGATTGATGGTGCCACTTTTCTCAGTAGTACGCTGCAGCAATTGGCAAAACAGGAAGAGAGAGGAATGCGAAATTGGCATAATTCGGTTATCTCCCGCTGCCTCGAAGCGAGAAGATAATTACGTCGCGTCGCGTCGCGTTGCGTCCACCCACGCCGCTCTGTAGTCTGTGCGCCTTCCTTCGGGAACGGGACACAGGATCAGGAGAGAGAAGCGAGCAACGAGACGCTGCGCTGACGCCCGCCCCGCCAACGCCGCGCCCATTCCTCCTCCGGTCCTCCCACTTCATCGTCCTCCTCCGCAGCCCGCGCTTCGCCTCTGGCCTCCTTCCCAATCCTCTTCTTCCTACCACCCATCTCTTCGCTCGCTCTCTCGGAGCCCCGCATCCGTCCTGCTAAGTGCTAATATTAGCAGCATCCGTGAGTGCGCTTGCTGGTTTTGTTCGTGGCTTCTTCTTGAGACTCCGTCGGTGCGTGCGCTGGCTTGATTGATCTTCGGCGATTCCTGTTCTTGGCTGCATTCCACTCGCGATAATATCTGCTTCGTCTTTTTTGTTTCTTCTGGTATCTGCGTAGGAAGCGAGTGAGCAAGCCGAGCGACAGCGGTTCAGATTTCTTTCAACGTCGATATCAAAAGTGTCCTAGCGGTTGAGATTCGTGCCATGACCGGATTCAGTGCCGCGGCCTCCGCAGCAGCGGCGGCGGAGCGGTGCGCGCTCGCGATCCGCGCACGGCCCGCGGCCTCCTCGCCAGCCAAGCGGCAGCAGCAGTCGGCGTCCCTGCGTCGCAGCAGCGGGGGCCAGCGCCGCCCCACGACGCTCGCTGCTGCCTCCCGCCGCGGCCCCGTCGTGCCCCGCGCCATCGCCACGTCCGCGGGCCGCGCGTCCCCCGACGTAAGCACTTCTTGTCAGCTCTATCTTTCGCCGTTGGGTATCGTTAGCTAATGCGCTCCCACTGCTTGGCAATTTGCCTGCTTGATTTTTCATTTCTTTCCGTTGCTTTTATCGCAGCTTGTCGGAAAGTTCACGCTGGATTCCAACTCCGAGCTCCAGGTGCGACCGCGGGATTCCAGGTTCATTCACCATTTGCTACGCATTTTATTTATCTCTATAATAACACTATTGGTGCATTGTGTGGGAACAGGTTGCAGTGAACCCAGGGTCGCAGGGTTTGGTGTCAGAGATCGGCCTGGAGGTGACCAACACAAGCGGTTCTCTGATTCTGCATTGGGGAGTCCTTCGCCCGGACAAGAGGTGAGAGGCATCGCTTCTCTTGCCACTGTTCATGACGTCAAACATGCTCTTATGCCATTTGCTGCAGGCGCTGCTTCTCTTGCCGGTTTTGATGACAGAATATGAGTCAATCACACATGCTGCACTTTCTTTTAGATTGAATTTGATATACTTGAGCTCTTGGCTGCAGAGATTGGATCCTCCCGTCCAGACAACCTGATGGAACAACAGTGTACAAGAACAGGGCTCTTAGGACGCCTTTTGTAAAGGTCAGTCGTCTTGCATCAAGGATCTTTGTGCTACCACGGAACAATAGTGACTAATGTCCATAACTGTGCAGTCAGGTGATAAGTCTACTCTGATAATAGAGATAGATGATCCTGCGGTGCAAGCTATTGAGTTCCTCATCTTTGACGAGACACAGAACAAATGGTAATGCTGCCGTTTGGATTAGTGTATCACTGCTTGAGTGCTTGTTTATTTGAATGCACAAGATATCAACCATCTGAACTCTACTTTGGACAGGTTTAAAAACAATGGCCAGAATTTTCAGATTCAGCTCCAGTCGAGCCGCCATCAGGGTAATGGTGCATCTGGTGCCTCCTCTTCTGCTACTTCTACCTTGGTGCCAGAGGATCTTGTGCAGATCCAAGCTTACCTTCGGTGGGAAAGAAGGGGAAAGCAATCATACACACCAGAGCAAGAAAAGGCAAGCTTTTAGTACTAAACATTCCATCGTCCATCTGGAAGGAACTTGATGCACCAAGTTATTAGTTAACTAAAAGTAGGTAGCTGTTGCATTTTTCTCCAGGAGGAGTACGAAGCTGCACGAGCTGAGTTAATAGAGGAATTAAATAGAGGTGTTTCTTTAGAGAAGCTTCGAGCTAAATTGACAAAAGCACCTGAGTCAGATGAAAGTAAATCTTCTGCATCTCGAATGCCTGTTGATAAAATTCCAGAGGACCTTGTACAGGTCCAGGCTTTTTTAAGGTGGGAGAAAGCGGGCAAGCCAAATTATCCTCCTGAGAAGCAACAGGTAATACATTGATTCAACAGCGTAAGATAGCTTGTTGGCTTAATGCTTCATGGAGGTTCTTATTTCACAATTTGCCAGGTAGAATTTGAGGAAGCAAGGAAGGAACTGCAGGCTGAGCTGAACAAGGGAATCTCTATTGATCAGTTGAGGCAGAAAATTTTGAAAGGAAACATTGAGAGTAAAGTTTCCAAGCAGCTGAAGAACAAGAAGTACTTCTCTGTAGAAAGGATTCAGCGCAAAAAGAGAGATATCATGCAATTTCTCAGTAAACATAAGCATACAGTTATGGAAGAGAAAGTAGAGGTTGCACCAAAACAACCAACTGTTCTTGATCTCTTCACCAAGTCTTTACGTGAAAAGGATGGCTGTGAAGTTCTAAGCAGAAAGCTCTTCAAGTTCGGTGACAAAGAGATACTGGTTAGGATCATTGACAGATTCTTTGCATTTCTCGTCCTTGCTTCCACCAGGCTAATTAAGCTTCTCTTTTCTTAAGGCAATTTCCACCAAGGTTCAAAATAAAACCGAAGTTCACTTGGCAACAAACCATATGGAGCCACTTATCCTTCACTGGTCTTTGGCAAAAAAGGCTGGAGAATGGAAGGTAAAACTCCAAAATCTTTTCCAATTTTTAAAGCTGAAAGCCGCTGTATGGATAGAGCTTAAAGCTGAAAGCCGCTGTATTAAACCCTGTTATCAGTGCCAATGTGGTTTTATTTAACTGTGCAGGCACCTCCTTCAAATATAGTGCCATCAGGTTCCAAATTGCTAGACATGGCATGTGAAACTGAATTTACTAAATCTGAATTGGATGGTTTGCAGTACCAGGTGGAACTAACACCGTCAACTTGTTATAATTCGCTCTTTATATTAGCTGTCTTGCCATCTCAAGGTTCTTGTTGTCCAGGTTGTTGAGATAGAGCTTGATGATGGAGGATACAAAGGAATGCCATTTGTTCTTCGATCTGGTGAAACATGGATAAAAAATAATGGTTCTGATTTTTTCCTAGATTTCAGCACCCGTGATGCCAGAAATATTAAGGCAATTGCTTCTGTCCACTTCACCTTGCAAACTTCATACTGCTTCTTCTACTTTCACTGTTTTACAGTCTCTTACTTGTAAAACTCTCCAATTTGTTCTTATTTAAAGGACACTGGAAATGCTGGTAAAGGCACTGCTAAGGCGTTGCTGGAGAGAATAGCAGATCTCGAGGAAGATGCTCAGCGATCTCTTATGCACAGGTCAGCACTAAAATATACATAATAATATGACTGCTTTTACACGGAAAGTTTTCCTAAACTACTTTCTTCGACAGATTCAATATTGCAGCAGATCTAGCTGACGAAGCCAGAGATGCTGGACTGTTGGGTATTGTTGGACTTTTTGTTTGGATTAGATTCATGGCTACCAGACAACTAACATGGAATAAGAACTATAATGTGAAGCCACGGTATATACCTGTTTTTTATTATTTACTTCAATAACCTTTTACTCTCTGTTTGAAAAGAATCAGAAATTGTCCTTTTCTTTTGACATGCGAACCTAATTTGACTGTTGGTCATCATAAATGACAAAACAGAATATGATTAATAGTTGTAGAATATTGTATGGATACAAACAAAAACATAACTCATTTGCATATTGTACGGCATCTCATAATGTTCAATAACCATGCAGTGAGATAAGCAAAGCACAAGATAGGTTTACAGATGATCTTGAGAATATGTACAAAACTTATCCTCAGTACAGAGAGATACTAAGAATGATAATGGCTGCTGTTGGCCGTGGAGGCGAAGGTGATGTTGGTCAACGCATTCGTGATGAGATATTAGTAATACAGGTAAACTGATAGTCATTGGTGAATACGCAGTTATTTTCGTTCATTGCTTTGCTGAATTAAGCAGTTGGTAGTGCTTATCCAAAACATAGACATTGTCAACAATAGAATGCTTGGTGTGTTACAGAGAAATAATGACTGCAAAGGTGGAATGATGGAAGAGTGGCACCAGAAATTGCACAACAATACAAGCCCAGATGATGTAGTGATATGCCAGGTATTGGATGCTTAGAATTCTTAATCTGCAAATATTTAGGCTTTGAGGTTTTGTGTCTCCTTGGGCAGGCATTAATTGACTATATCAAGAGTGATTTTGATATAAGCGTTTACTGGGACACCTTGAACAAAAATGGCATAACCAAAGAGCGTCTCTTGAGCTATGATCGTGCTATTCATTCAGAACCAAATTTCAGAAGTGAACAGAAGGAGGGTTTACTTCGTGACCTGGGAAATTACATGAGAAGCCTAAAGGTATGTGACACAGCTAATATGAATAATAAAAGGTAGGGGAAAAATTGTGCCTTATGTTTGAAATAGAATATAGTTTTTCAAAGATAGCATATGAAAACACATATTGTGCTATAAATTCAGAAAAAATGATCAAAAAACATACAGACAAATTGTATATAGTGTTGCCTTTTTCTGCTAATCTTATTTGCTGTTCTGTCCAGTCTATGCTTTCAATAATAATATGTCTAGCTTTGATAATGTGCAAAAACCTGGTATGCCCATTACTGTATGAACTTGTCCTTGAGTCTCCTCATTTTTTTTCTTTATTCCTTATCCATATAACAGCTTATCCTTGAATCTCAGTGAAACCTCCTGATTTTAACCAATTTGAATGTTAAAAAAAAAAATTTCCATATCTTTGCCTTTATACATTTTCTTATGAGAAAAGAGTGAAACAAGCACAGTTCTAAAATGACGCCGTCCCAATTATGCTATTGCAAGATCTTATGTCAAGGGCAGGCTGCAACAAAAGAACATAAGACAAATAGCCTATTACTAGGGAAGACCGACCAACTCTTGGAGCTTTCATGCTCCAGCCATACTCCACATCCTCATCTCTTCCTCAAAGTATTATTGAGCACCTCTGAGATGAGAGACACCATCAAGAATACATTTGAATCCAAAGTGTCCAAGCACCCAGTTGTTGTGCAATTGAGCTTTCATGCTCCGTCCCAATTCTTAATCTGCAAGCACCCAAAATCACAACACTATTAAACTCCTTTTCCCTTGTCATTTCTATCTTCCGACTTGTCTTCCTCCACCAATCCATAAATCTCAATTCATTGAATCAGGGTACAACTCTTTCAAGACCAAGAAGTTCTAACAGTTTGTACCAGAACTGTCGAGCAAATACACAAGTGGAGGGGATGTGCTGGACTGATTCTTTTGTTGCAGCCTGCCCTTGACATCCTTTGGGTCAAGGGGTGGTTGGTATATACCCTTGACTTCTTTTTGGGTTAAGGATGGTGTGTGTTTCTTTTGTTTGTCTGTTTTTCCTCTCTGTATAATATATAAAGATGCACAGTTCTCCTCCGCGTTGAGGGTAAAAAATCACTGTTTGCACAGTGGAGTGTATGGATCGTCTGTATGACATTTAGATCCTAATTGAGACCCAAATCTGGCATCTAGGAAGTATGGATGTGCAATTAGAACTCAAGGTTCTGACTAGTTAAGGTTGATCACTAGGAAGTGGTCGTTTGTCTAGTGCGTAGATAATACTGGTCAAGTTGTACCTTTTTTACATGACCAAAAAAAAAAAAAAAAAGATATGCATTTACATTGAATGTTCTTTCCCTGATATAATGTTTGATTAATGCTATTCTGTTTCTCATTCTGTTAGGCTGTGCATTCTGGTGCTGATCTTGAATCTGCTATAGCAACTTGTATGGGATACAAATCAGAGGTATCATGCTCATCCCTGTTTGTTCTTTTACAATGCTTTATATACCTGTGCTTATGTCTAATGAACTAACTGTAGGAGAATAGAATTGGTGGAATAATGGATTGTATTGCATTGGGCCTCATGGGCTGATTATATAGGGTAAATAGGACTAACACCCCACGTGGGTAGACAATGTGGTACTATTCCTATTTACTCTAACATCCTCCCGCAGTCACAGCGGGAGTGCTGCAGATGGTGAGACTGGGGAAGAAGCTGACAAGCTAACATCCCCCCGCAGTCATAACAGTCAATGCATTGCATATGCTGTGGCTGGAGAAGAAGCTGATGAGTGCTCATGCAAGGCGGTAGCCCTTTGTGCCGATGTCGAGGTAGCCAAGCGTGAGGGCGCAATGGCCGTGGTAGAAGAAGCCGTGCTGAAGATGGCCGAGGTCGACGTAGTGGCCATTGGGTTACCATGTCGATGGAGCGGCGCACAAGGGGCGCCATGGGAGTGACGGAGACGCGTCGAGGCAGTCGTCGTGGAAGGAAGGAGGTGATGCTGAAGTCGACGCAGTCAGGGCCGTGCAAGACGTAGAAGAAAGGCGACAATGCAATCGAGGCAGACGAGGTGGGAGCTGGAGGGTCGATGCCGAAGTCGATGCAGTCAAGTCAACTAGGCGCCAAGGCCCTGGCTGGGTTTGCCAGACCAGCAACGCATCGGGGACGAAAGCATGCTCGATGTTGCTAAGACCGGGTGCACCAGGTAGAGGGCCCCAACCATGCATCAACGAACGAGATGGTGACGTTGACGACGTGTGGTTGTGCTGGAAGAAGAAAAAGCAATGTGGGGGGCGGACGCATCGGCGAGCAGGGCTCGCGACGACACAAGGGGGCGGCTGGCGAGCAGGGCTCTGCGACAGCATAGGTAGCGGCAGCTCGATGACGAAGACCCAATCAGCAGGATGAAGACCTTGTGCAAATGGATGTTGCCACAGGGACTGTGCAGCACAGTCCTCAATGCACAGGTGACGGCGATGTAGATGCAATAGCGAAGTGGACACATGGGCGGCGGTGCTGCGGCCCGATGAGGCGACACAGCAGCAGCTCTGTTGCTCGGAGAATATGCATGTAGAACTCGGCGATGGATGCTGGAGCAGTACGCGTGAGGTTGACGGGCGGCGGGCGACTCAATCCGATTAGTAATCGGGCAAACCAAAAAGATACAGCAGCAGCGGATCAGGTGCACCCAGCGCGCGGGGTCGAAGGCTCCGACGCGGATCGATGTGGTGGAGATGGGCAGATCGCCCGACAGCAGCGACAAGCCAGATCTGGCTGCCTCCATGGCAGCTCAAGGTTGGGGCATGTGGCCAGGCCTGGCCGTCACCACGACGGCACGGGACAGGGCAAAATCCATCTGCCTCCATGCGACGAAGATCGGCGGCGACGGCCCAGCGATGACGTAGGGGAGATCCTGATCTGCTGCGCAATGACGACTATGACAGCCGGATCAATAGGATTGGGCGCCTAAAGGGGTGGCGCCGCCCCTGGTGGAGATCGATCTCCCCTGGGGGCGCGCGGCGCGGAAGCGGCGGCGGCTAGGATTAGGATCTAAACCTAGGCGATTGATACCATGTAGGAGAATAGAATTGGTGGAATAATGGATTGTATTGCATTAGGCCTCATGGGCTGATTATATAGGGTGCATAGCACTAACACCCATGTGGGTAGACAATGTGGCTATTCCTATTTACTCTAACACTAACATTTTGGATGCAGGGTGAAGGTTTCATGGTTGGTGTTCAGATCAATCCAGTGAAGGGTTTGCCATCTGGATTTCCTGTAAAAATCCCTCAACTTCTTTTCTCAAAACATCTACTTTCATAGTTTCTTACATTTGTGACATTTACTGCCTGTATAGGAGTTGCTTGAATTTGTGCTTGACCATGTTGAGGATAAATCAGCAGAACCACTTCTTGAGGTCAGTGATAATAGATCCAAGTTCATGATTTCTAATAAAAGAAAGAGTAGATGCTAGGATTCATTATCTCAATTCAAGCTACTAGATCTCCATAACTGACTGAATTCTTTAGTCCACCCATTTATGTGGTTGCTTCATGGATCAGTTATTGATAACAAATTGTTACCTTATAGGGGCTATTGGAAGCTCGAGTTGAACTGCGCCCTTTGCTTCTTGATTCATGTGAACGCATGAAAGATCTTATATTTTTGGACATTGCTCTTGATTCTACCTTCAGGACAGCAATTGAAAGGTCATATGAGGAGCTCAATGATGCAGCCCCAGAGGTTGGTCGCACAAATATTGCTATAGAAGACATTATTAAATGCACCTTATTCCAGTAGTGCATGTTGCTTTTAGCTTATCCAAATGCATTATCTCATGATGCCCGTTTTTCTCAATCCAGAAAATAATGTATTTCATCAGTCTTGTCCTTGAAAATCTTGCATTTTCAATTGACGACAATGAAGACATCCTGTATTGCTTAAAGGTACACTTCAACTCTTTATTATCCAGAAATAGAAAGATTTTATAGTGGAGTTTACATTATTTTGAATTGATAATCAAATTGGTATGCATGTCCTAATCTAGTTGTTCATCTAGATCAGACAGCCTCTGCGAATTTCTTTTTTCTTGTTTTCTATTTCTTGTTTCTTTACCATGTGCCTTTCTTAAAAATGTTTTCTCCAAAATCTCTAGAAAAATATTCATATTTTGATACTCCAAATAAGTATCATGCCAAAATTTGCTAATGAAAACATGCAGACAGAGAACTATTAAGTAACACCATACTGCTATTGAAATTCTTACTCTGATCACTGCAAGTAAGAGGGGAAGTGTTATTTGCCTCAGCATGGTCATTAACAATTAATGTATGAACTCTGTCCTATATATTTTGATACTACATTTTAGTGAGAGTTATATATTTTGTAGTATTATGAATTTACATTTCATTTTTTGTGTGCTTTTAGCATTTTATTGTTATTCGGCACATTAAATACATGGATGGTCAAAGTTTTAACTGTTTGAATCACATGGATTTGTACTATCTGGAAACAATTGCTTGTTTGAACTTATTTGTGATTCTATTTTGTGATGCTTAACAATAGTGATGTTGCCTTTTTTTTCCTGAAGGGATGGAATCAAGCCTTGGAAATGGCTAAGCAAAAAGATGACCAATGGGCTCTCTACGCTAAAGCATTTCTTGACAGAATCAGACTTGCCCTTGCGAGCAAGGGAGAACAGTACCATAATATGATGCAGCCCTCAGCTGAATATCTTGGCTCGTTACTGAGCATAGACCAATGGGCAGTGAGTATTTCATAAAAATCAAACCTAATGTTCCATTTGTTCATAAATAAATTAATAATAAATATCACTTTTTTCAGGTCAATATCTTCACAGAAGAAATTATACGCGGTGGATCAGCTGCTACTCTGTCTGCTCTTCTGAACCGATTTGATCCTGTTCTAAGGAATGTTGCTAACCTTGGAAGGTAAAAATGTAAAATCTATGACTGCTGTTGGACTTCTTTTGCATTGTCTCCCTGGCAAATGAACACATAATTCTAAAATGGTACTAGTGACCTTCTCCACAATTTTATGTGAACCACAGAAATTATATCTGATAATATATTCTATTACTCTGCACCTGACATCTGGCTTCTGATAACAGTTGGCAGGTTATAAGCCCGGTTGAAGTATCAGGTTATGTGGTTGTGGTTGATGAGTTACTTGCTGTCCAGAACAAATCTTATGATAAACCAACCATCCTTGTGGCAAAGAGTGTCAAAGGAGAGGAAGAAATACCAGATGGAGTAGTTGGTGTAATTACACCTGATATGCCAGATGTTCTGTCCCATGTGTCAGTCCGAGCAAGGAATAGCAAGGTTTATTTTCACAGTTATGTTGCAATATTTCTCGGATTTTTTTTTTCTTGTATCGATGTTGACATATAAGCTTTTATCCTAATGAAGGTACTGTTTGCGACCTGTTTTGACCACACAACTCTGTCTGAACTTGAAGGATATGATCATAAACTGCTTTCCTTCAAGCCTACTTCTGCAGATATAACCTATAGGTACTTGAGATTATTTGAACTTCATGTCTAATGAAGCTAGGTTGTAAAGGCTAATAACTAATTCCTTTTTTTATTATTTCCTTCCATCAGCTTAGTTCATTCATTTACTAACTTATATATCCATATATATTGATATTTTTAAAAACAATTTTGGGGTTTTTCCTAAAATATGCAGTGTATCATTGTATTAACAAAGGAAATTGAAAAGGCACCACACAAAGACACTGCCATGAAAACGACACACTTGCAACACCTACACTAGTCAGGTCCAGGGATTCCAAAGTGCAACACTGAACAAAAATAAAGAAAACAACTAAAGCAATTTATGTGTCGTTATTAATGACATACAGGATATGTCTATAGGGTTAATATAATCTTCTTCTGTGTAAACGATAAGTGTCTATATACCTGCCTAATTATCACTGTGTGTTTGAGAAAAAACAACTTCATACTTCACACAATTTATATGGTCAAGCTACACTTGATGGCACACCATCAACTTGGCCAATGTCTGACCGATTGGTCGCATGTTACTAACATTTCACAGCCATCTTGAATTATCTGTTAGAGCTCACATCTCATATCTTGCATTCCATAGGGAGATCACAGAGAGTGAACTTCAACAATCAAGTTCTCCAAATGCAGAAGTTGGCCATGCAGTACCATCTATTTCATTGGCCAAGAAGAAATTTCTTGGAAAATATGCAATATCAGCCGATGAATTCTCTGAGGAAATGGTACATAATATAAAATTTTGCATGAGGAGTTCTTTTCATTCATAAGAAAAACTTGATGAAACCAGGTGTTACTATGCTGATTTTCTTTTCTTTTGGCCTTGTCCTTACACTCACATTTCTATTTTCAGGTTGGGGCCAAGTCTCGGAATATAGCATACCTCAAAGGAAAAGTACCTTCATGGGTCGGTGTCCCAACGTCAGTTGCGATACCATTTGGCACTTTTGAGAAGGTTTTGTCAGATGGTCTTAATAAGGTCAGTTGGTGGTTCTTTT
>JADLZL010003917.1:0-246548 GCA_015844335.1 Chrysopogon serrulatus
TTTCCTCTTGATGGAATTTATTCTTATGTATATGGATGAAAACGGATCGGATACGGACGGATATCAATGATACCATATTTGTTTTCATATTTATGTCCGGATTCGGATTCGAATACGGATAGTGTCATTCATGCCGGATAGGATACGATTAGGTATCGACATCACAAATATGTGATTTGAGTATTCGGATACGGATACGGTACCGAATGTTGAATATCCGGACCCGGATACGGACATATCTAAACCTATCTAAACGAATTCGGTCGAACGGACGGTAAAAAAATATCCGTACCATTTTCATCCATACTTATGTACATGACTGCACTAGATTGGTGTCCAACATTAGAGAAACACAATATTATTTTGTCACTACTAAAATCTCACTTCACAAGAGCGTGTTCCTTATGAGCAGAACATTGTAAGTTGTAACCAACCCTTCTATACCAAAATTAAGGTCATCAACAACCAGTGCTAGCCTGCTAGATCGCAACAGATGTCATTGCTAGTAACACTATGTATATGTAATCTGAAACAATTTAGCTAGGCCTAGACTCGATGTGTGTACAGCTTGTAAGATTTTTTGGGTGGTTTTGCCTTTTGTTTGCCACCCCCGTTTGCTCATTTTAAACATGTTTCGAGGAAAAATGGCATAATCGTAATAAAATAAATTTAAGCTAGTTTCTCATTTTACTAAATTAATTATAAAATAATATTTTCAAAGTAAACCAAGTTGCAGACGTTAATGTTAATAATATTGGTTATAAATTAAAATGGGTCAAACTTAAGCTAGTTTAACTTGCAAAAATCTAATATTTGCAACATTTTAGGACCGAGGAAAAACTTAGTTTTCTAGACCATCAGCACTGTGGATTCTGCATGTTCGGTAGTGATACAGAAGAATCAACTTCTCATCAGCTACAATGCAGAGGCAGTAAGCAAACAGCAGCAGCGGCATTCAGTGCACACCTCTGTTTTGCAACGAGTAGAATTCTAATGAAATTCATCACATCCATATCAATTGATGCATTATTGCACTAGGTACTTATGATGGGCAGCAGCACTGCCAGAGATGAAGACGGCAACCACCAGACCGTTTATAGCAGAAAACAACTGCAGCGTTACTGAAGCCTTTGGGTGCTCAATCACTCTGGCACTGTTTGATCTAACAGAACCCAGTGGTCTCGTAACACGTCGCCACAGCCAATTGCTGCCGAAGCGCCGGCGATCCCTGTTGACAACCATCATCGTAGCCCTTCCCATGCACTGTAATGTATTTTTTCATTTGACTTTTTCAACTCCAAGTTTAACCACCCGTTTTATTCAAAAAATTATATAAAATTTCATATCTTTTATTATGGCTTGCTTAATGAATAAAAGTTTTTTAAGAATAATTTAAATTTAACTATATTTACACAAATTCTTTAAATAAGACGAGCAGTCAAACTTGAGGTCAAAAAAAAATCAAACGAACTATAATTTAGGCCGTAAGAAGTAATTCTTAAATTAAATATAGGAAAAATTAATACACTGGAAAGTATAGATAGCGGTAGTTCCACCTTGGAAGGAAGCTAAGGATGGGAACGTTGAAGCCAAGATCAAAAGAACCCAGTGTTGAGCGGCTATCAATTCAGTGAAGCTCGTGGAACTTTTCTTGAAGGGTGCCATGAGGAAACGAGTATTCTTGCGTGTTTAGTCCCTTCCCTCGATCGAGGAGTGACTGAGCCAGGGGAATCGGAGGACTACTAACATTATTCATTTTTCTGTTTTAGTTTTAGTGTGCACGCATGCACCTCCGCTCATATATATGTTTAATCTCCTCTAAAAGAATATATGTGCTCCTCCAACTAAGAGATTTTACTATGCAAAGAATAAGGTATATATAATTAATACCTTTTCTTATTATTATATGCAAATAAATAAGCACATCAACCACTCCTTCAAATATGTTGGCTGCGTGTGAATGATCACTATATAGATATCAATATCAAGATCTATTGATGGAGCTAGGATTTTTGTGACGGGTATGCCAAACAAAAATCTATATACGCAAACCGGTAAAATCTATTTAACAATTCGGTATAGTATCGTAAAAATTGCCATCGTAAAAATTGCCTCACAATTCAGCACAGAATTACCAAATATAGCATAATAAGTCTTAAATGATGATAGAAATAGTTCAAGTAGCACATGAATAGTTCAGAATATGCATGGTGTTGCATATAGTTTTGTAATAAGAGCCCCACCGAGTCTTACCAGGCCTAGCCAACCAACCCCACCTCTTGATTTAATCCACTCTCAGTTTTGAGTTCCCCACATTCAAGTGCTTTTGTGATACTCTCAAGTCTAGCATTTCGAAGTATCCGATGACGATTACATAAAGCTCCAATTAATTTGTCCCTACAACAGTACAACTACACAGCTTACAGCTACATCAATCGAACAATTGAACTAATCTGAGGAGAAATTGAACAACATTCAACATTAAGGGTTAGAGATTTAGGGGGAAAATGCTTCAGCGTTCAGTAGTACCTTTGCTTCAGCAGGGAGAGGGAGCCAGGGAGGGGACGCAGGGAGATGCGACTAGGGAGAGGGAGGGGACAGTTTGCGTTCAGCAGTACCACTGCGCCAGGCGCCTACGGCCAAGCGCGGGTGCAGCTGTGGTAGCCGGCAGCAGTAGCCGACGGGCTCTGGCAGCTGGCGGCCGGGGAGGCGGACCGATGGCAGCGGGGATTGCACGTGCGCTGGTGCGTGGCTTGCGCTCGGTCGCTGCTCTCCTGGTTGCCACGACGCGACGAGCAAAGTTGCGTGGAGCGCCGACGGGGCTACGGGCGATGTGCAGAGGAGCAGAGGCTCGTTTCTTTTTCCCTTTTTTTTACATAGGGGTACCTCCATTGTTGGGCTAGGCTTAGGGTATGCTGTGCCATACCCGACAGCCCATTGGCTCCGTGTCAATATCTATTTCTATATCTACAGCTACATCTAATCTCAAAAATTAATTATAATCATCAATATATTTTGCATCATAGGACAAATGGATTATATGTTATAGTCCACTTATTTTGGCCCATTAAAAGCCCACTAGTAATGTACTAATGGATTATATGTTTTTATTAGTGCACTTATGATCCATATAGATCCAATCTGTAACGGGTATAAATATTGTCTTTTGGTCACATCACCAACACTTTACCCAAGCAATGGCACGGGAATCTTGCAGCACTGCAATCGCATAAGATTCAAGAAGCAGCAGAGGTCTGCCTATAGATGGACATTTCACGATGATCCTGCTATAAATAGGCCACACAACTTTGTAATTTCTTTATTCAATATATATATTTTGCATCATAAAACAAATGGATGCATTACGCAGCAATACCTATTCTAGGCAGCAACACACCCACGGACGATAGTTTGTCTCACAGTAGGAACCTAAGCCATAATGATGGTGTCTGCAATAAATCTCGCACGTCACATTAAAGATACAATGTTTGTCCATGTGACAATTCGGCAATGGCCTCTTCACCGGTGATATGTCTGGTATCGGTGAAACTATCAAAGAACGGCTCGCACCTACACATGCAACACCATAGTATATGACATTATTATACACAAATCAAACAAGTTTAGTTCAATAAGTAATTCATATATATTTAGTATTAAAAGACCATATACGGCAGGCATGTAACTACGTGTACCTCACCTTGGCAGGTCGTGATGATTGAAGACTTGGTAGCAAGAACTAAGAGCAAAGCAGCTGTCAAGGACACCATCTTCCATGCATTGCCCTTGACAGGTGACATGATGAGGAAAAGAGTATGTATATACTACAACCCCTTTCTTTTCTGTGAGGAGGGGGCACAGAGAGAGAAAAATACTGATATATGTACTCCACTTGCCGTTGCCAATGTACGTAAGTACAATTTATACAGCTAGGACCACCTCCGACCAACGCATAATTTTTGGCATGATCAATATTTACCAAACAAACCAGAAAGAATTTAGTTCTTTAGTTGTAACAATGATAAACATTAATTAGTGTCTTCTGTCTAATTATTTCTTCTTTTGTAACAATTATCAACCTTAGTCTCGGTCGGAAGATATTTTAGTAAGATATAAATGACTAGACTATAGAGTTGGGGACGACTTGGGGTGTGGTTTATTTGGATACTCATGCATTCCTTGTATGTTTTTAGTAAATCTATCCCTTGGATACTCACACATTCCTTTGTGCTTTTAGTAAATTTATCCCTAATAATAAGGAGCTAAAATTTATCTCTATCTATTTTTTTACCCGTTTCCCTTCTTTACACACCTTGATTACCTTTGCATTATTCCAACGTTGATTACCTTTGCATTCTAATATCAGCTTTGCATTATCCCGTATCCTTTGTACAGCCTCAGTTGGCGGGTTTGAATAATCCACCTTATGCGCTAGGTTGGCCTTTGAACGATTAAGGTTTTCCTTCACCATAGTCGAGGTGGCTAGGTTGGCAGTGATGGTGTGAGTCGCACTTCTATTTGAATTTCTGGTTTGGATGATGGGCTTGTCATGTTGTGATGAACTGGTGATGTTGTGATGGATGTGTGCTGTCATGATAGACTTGTTTGGATAACTATGTGATGGATATAATATTGTGATTGTGACATATATATATATATATTGGTGGATATTGTGATGGTTGTGTTATTTATTGTTTATCGCGGTGGAATGCAAAACATCACCAAAAAAGTTCTGGGTCACTTTGTCAAAGTGTGAGTGCACCACTCGGCAAAGTGACCTTTTGCCGAGTGCAATGGCCATTGCATTCAGCAAATCTGGGAAATGGTGCACCAGAAGCATGGATTTCCTAGCTTTGCAGGAAAAAATTTTGAAAAAAAAAATAAATAAATAGTTTGCCGTGGCACTTGGCAAAGAAAATCCTAAAAAATCAAAAAACACTTTGACAAGTGCTAGCCTAGACGGTGCTCGATAGCAAAAGTCCCAAAAAACAAAAACCAGTTTGCTGAGAGCCAACCAAAATGGCACTTGGCAAAGAAAATCCAAAAAGAAAAGAAAAGGAACATTTTGCCGAGTGCTAGCCAAGATGACACTTGTCAAACATCGACACCATCGCCGGCACCGTGACGGTGCCTTTTTTCTGTCGAGAGCTGTGAATGGCCCTTGGCAAAGCATTTGTCGAGTGCCCGTGAAAAGGCGCTCGGCAAAGATGCCTTTGCTAATCAATTTTTTCCCAGCGCTCTATGCCGAGTCTGGTGCTCGGCAAAGAGGCCGGATCCAATAGTGCCAGTGGCAAGCGACGCGGATTGGGCCGGCCGGTGCAGAGGCAGCTCAACGAATTGGTGCCAGGGCCAGACCCAACGACGCAGTTGGCCCGCCTGGACACAGTGCGAGCCGCCCTGATGCGCATGGCTTGGTGGTGCAGGCGGACCGGCAGTGGGCGGTGTAGGAGACCGGCATGGTGGCGTAGGCGATGCGCGGTGTGGGGATCGATTGTGAGTCGCGCTAGGGCCACGCTAGACAGGCGTAGGCTGCCCTTACTAGATAGCCTGGTGGTGGGGGGCTCTTGGGGTCTGGCCGTTCGCACTGATACCGCGCACCATCCGCCATTTCATCTTCTTGTGCGCGCCGGCCGCTCCTACTCGGCCCACGCCACGCACGGCCCTATTTCTTTTCATCTCCTCATCCCCACCCACGTTTGCCGCCACCGCCATGGCCAAGATTCCCCCGCCCTGGATCTAGTCCCTCCCGCCGCCATCACCGCCAGGGCCCCTAAGCCGCCTGGCCGGCCATCCCTCCCGCCTGGTGTTCCCTGCATCCCCCGGCCCCCTTCTTTCTATTCTATGTCCCCAGGAGATAGAGGCGGAGGAGCGATGGGCCGTGTCTCGCCATGGGCCGTGGGCAGCGTCGCGTCGTCCATGAAGACAAACAATGGCGCTAAGGTGGGCACAGGCACGTTCCCACGCTCCATTCGCGTTCGGACGAGAAGATTTCCGGTGGTGGTGCAGGTAGCCTGATGGTGGCCTGCGGTGTCAGGACCGATGCAGGTGCTGCAAGCAGGTCGGTCAGCAGCTCACGATGTGCGGGTCCGACGTAGTGGCCCAAGCAATCCCAGCCATCGGTAAATGAATGCTAAGACTGTCAATTATTTTCTATTCATTGATTGATCAATTATGAACATATATTTATCTTTGGTTGGTTGATTGGTGTCTTTCGATGACATCGTGGCATTAGTGTGCGGGCAACACACTAGTATCCATAATAGCTCCAAGAAATGGCATTATCTGCTGCAGCGTCGTCACTCTTTATACACTACTGCAGAAAAGTTTTGAGAAGGCATTGCCAAAACATTAACAGAGATGGGAAAAAAATCCATCTACCTTGATTAATGGCTGGCCATTAACGGAGGCGGTCGTTTTCATTATTTAAGGCGGTCACAATAAATAGTCTTGCAAAATAGATTTGCGGAGCCGGTTACTCCTAAGATCTATTTACAGAGACCTACCTAAAATGCCTCTATTTTCAGAGACGGGCCTCTTATAAGGCCTGCCATGGTTAATGTGGCTGAGCTCACTAGCAATAAGAAAAGTCCACACCAGCTCAATATCCCGCACTGAGTATATATATTCAGAGGGTTTCACCTCTCACTTCCTCTGCCCACCTCTCTCAATCGCGCAGCGGCGCTCAGGAGCACGGTGCCCCTCCCCGTCTGCTCACGGTGACACCCCACCTCTCCCTCCCTCTCCACCCCCCTCACGATGGCGCCCCACCTTTCGCTCCCTCCCCTCCCCTCCTACCGCTCCTCTCCTTCCCTCCCTTATCCATCGATGGACGCTGTGGCCTCGGGGAGCGACCCCGCCAACAGGCGCAGGGGGGCGACCTAGACAAGCGGGACCTTCGGCGGGTGCAGGGCGGCCTAGGCAAGTAGCCCTTCTGGCAGGAGAGGGATCTGCTTCCCTTACCGACGGTGGGGCGCGGGATCCACCTGAGGAAGTAGTGAATCGGGCCCCCTCCTCACCGGCAACGGATCTGGCCCCTTCCACACCGGTGGCAGATCTGTCCCCTCCTCATTGGGGGCGGATCCAGACCCCTCCTTCTCACTGATGGAGGATCCGGCCCCTTCCTCCTCCTCGCCCAGCTCCATCCTACCGGTGGCACTCCCGGAGCCCAGATTTGTGCGGCAGCGCTGGGCGGCGGCTGGAGCTAGGGCGAGCGGATCGATGGCGGCAAGTGGTGTCATGGCGAGCAAATCGACAAGGGCCTGATGCGCTCTGTGGGCTCATCGATGGGGTTTCCTTATTTTTGTTTTTTTAGCTCAAGTAACCATGGTAGTCACACCCAACTACCTCGTTTAATCACAATTAAATATGAGCTTTGCACTGAGGAGGCTGCAAAAACCGCCATGGTTGATAGATTTTGACTGTCACGAAAAAGATTTGTGTAGTAGTGATAGGAGACATATTTTAGGTATTCTAATAAACTGGTGTTCTCATATATCTTAAACTAGAAGCATACTCTACACGTTACCACGAGGTTTGCCAAAAATAAATCACTTATACATATAACTATACCATATATCTACTATACCATATACTAGATATTTTTATTGATCTTGTAGAAAAGTCGGTAAGCTAATAGAAGAAAACGAATAGGATATTTAACCACATTTATAGAAGATCAATATGTGATGAAACAAAGATTAAAAATATTGCACGTAATAGAGATGACAACAACGTTTTTGGTAATTAATAAGGGAAAGCATGGATAGCTTGTATGAAAGGATAGCAAGTTAGTGGGCCACTTAATAAGGGAAAGCATGGATAGCTTGCATGAAAGAATAACAAGATAGTGGGCCACTTAATGAGGAATGGTGTGGACACTCTGAATGAAAAGAAAGAACATCTAGTAGTATCACTTGATAGGGAATGAAGTGGGCACCTTGTATGAAGAAATAAAACATCTAGCGGGGTTTAGCTTTATAAGAGTATATATAAATATAGATTGATTATATCGTACTCTCTTAAAGTAACTTATAGGAGATGCAGCAATACTATCTTATATCCTATACTATAAAGGAGTGAAGTAACAAAAATATCCTCTCACTCAAATATTGTATACCCTATGTTAATTCTTGTCCCTTAGATCGACTCTAAAATCTGATCCGACGTATGTAAATCTTTTACCGTAATCTGATTAAGCAGACCCGGTCAGAAACTCATTTACATTTACAAGTTTCTGTGTCCTAAATTGATTATAAGGTACTCTTCTAAAACATCTTATAGAAGATAAGATATTGGATACTGCTCTCTTCGTTTCTGAGAAGCCCATTTGAAAGAAAACGGAATTGGGACAACGTAACTCTTTCAATTTTTTATGGATGTTCGCCACACATGCAAAAAGTGAAAGCTAGCAGTTCGGCTGTGTTCAGAACACGCTTTTCATGCACACACCGTGTTTCGAAATGTGAAAAGTCCACACATGATTTCCATTACTGACAAGAGAGAAATAAGGACCCTCTACTCCCTAATCAGCTTAGAGACATTGGATTTCAGTCCAGTGTCTGGAACCAGACATTGAATAAAGCATGGAAAAAAGAAGAAACCCCACTTCTGACGAAATACTAATGTCTTAACAGAACAAACTGGAAATTGTTTAGCATAGTTGCACCACGAAACCACGGGCCTGCAAGAGCCCACCATTACAAAAGAGATATGCAAAAACGACATTACAGGCTTGAATCAACATGACCAGTCGGGATCATAGGCCCTAGGTGAGACAGCCACAAGACGATAGACTGTAAAAAATGAAAACATGCTGTCAGTTATATTATTATAGATACAAATTTCTGATTGCTTGGATACAATTTTTTTAATCAGATAACTTCATAATATCAATGTGATTTGACATAATTTCTTGTTAAGCTGGAGTTAAGTCAAAACTTCTGATTTATCAGAGTTGATATATTATTATTGTGGGGCTGGGGGCAACAAATGGCCATTTCCCTGTACTAGTACTAGAGAGAGGCTCATAGTGGCGTCAGACATTCAAGAGATTCTCGGAATTCAATCAAAAGAAGAAACTTACCTTCTGGCCTTGGGAGCTTCCTGAAAGTGATTTGCTCTTTAAGTATACCATTTCTATTCAAGATCTTCACAATTTGCCTGACCTTATCCTTGACCCTTAATTTCTCTTCACATTCTATGTTGACTTCCTTAAGTTGCGGACATGAAAATGTTTGCTCTATTCGAACATGTTTTCTTTTCGCCTCGGCCAGCGCATAAGAAATTCTATAGGATACAACAAACAAATAAGATAAATAGAGTATATTACAATGATAACATAAATCCAGAAAATCTACCTTGTCACTACGAAGCTGAAGTGTAAGCTTTTCAAGAATTGGTGTGTGCTGAAGAAAACGAACCAGTGCATGCATGTCAGCATGCCTGCACCACATGTCAAGTAAAAAGAGTCTTCAATCTTCCAAATACGGGTAACATTCCAGATCCCTTTTTGTAGATATACTAGACGAATAGCAAAAATATCAGAAAGTCAAATTTTCCAGCTTGTGAAATGAAATTATTGAGGCCAGCAGAAACTTTGCTTGATATTTTAGATTCACAAATAAATAAGAAAAACATAGAACTACGCCTTAAGCCTCTAAATTTTCATTTCACCTAGTCAGGATCCTATTATATATTGAAATTGTATTATGCAATGATGCACTTTAACAACAAAAATAAGTTGACGGCTAGCATAATAGTACAAGAGCTTGATTGAACATATGTTAATGTCATTTTGACTTGTACAAATGCAATGAGGTATTCATAACCGATATGTCTTCCTAAGCTTTCTGCGCCTGAAAGAGTGATGCATTGACCATAGAGGCAGATGCTATCAACTCCTAAAGAAATTGACCAGGATCACTAAGTCTAACAATTCCAGATAGTAAAAATAATATATCATTATCATCAGAAAGAAACAGCCAAGTAATAAAGGTGGCAGAACCAATGTGTGATAATAAAAAAGCAAGTTGTTTAAGTCATATATGCATGTCAAACTATATAGAAAACAACTGGAATAGTACATAGAGAGTAGAAAATAAGTAGAAGCATACCACTTCAGGCTGATCTTTTAACTCCAAATTTATAGCATTGGACAGAACATTCAGAAGCACGCTCCGATAACTCCCAACAGGATAACCACGACAACCTTCACAGTTTGTATCAGTACAACCCCCACACTTATCCTTGCACTCATTGGAAAGGTCAATAGACGCGGTTTCTAGCAGTGGCATGCTCTCAAACAAAGGAGTTTTGCCTCCACATTCAAGAAGGTGAAGTGAAGCAGTACCAGGTGCCGAAATACTGAGGCGGTAATCTGGGGGGAAATTGCATTCAGTGAAGTGCAGACGCTTCAGCGATGGAAATGACATGCTGTGCACCCAAAGGCCGCATTCCTTCATCTTTAACTCCTCTAACACTAGGCAGCTTGAGAAATCCACATAATCTTTGTCCACAAAAACATTGTAAACATCCAAGTTCCTCAGGTGCTGGGAGACAAGAGGCACAACAAGTTCTGATTCGGAGCCAATATGATCGCCGATGACTTTCAGCTCCTGAACCTTGCACGCCAGCGCGTACTGGATCCAGGAGTCGAAGTACAGGTTCGGCTCCGGCTCCTCAGGCTCACCGGCGTAATCATCCCAAGTGAGGTACGCCTCGACCTCGCAGCTGACGAGGGGCAAATCACCGCGGGCGGCAATGAGACGGTTCACGAACCTGTCGAAGTCCTGGGCGGTCGGGAACCTCGTCTTGGGGCCGACGAGGCGCAGGGCGGGCATGCCCTTCCAGAGGTGCCACCACCGGCGCGCGAGCACGGACGTCTGCACGGCCTGGTCCACCGGCAGCAGCGAGAGCACGCGGTGGAGCAGCGCGTCGGGGAGATCGCTGAGGCGGTCCTCGCCGCTCGCTGCCGCCGCCTTCTTGCTCATTCCGTCGAACATGTCGCCGGCGCCCGGAGGTTCTGCGGGAGCCTGGAGGGGAAAATGAGCGGGGAACGGGAGGGAGGACGAAATGCGTGGAATCTAGGATCACCTCACCTCGACGCGATAGCTGGCTGATCCTTGCTTCTGCTGCCGGCAGACGCCGGCGGCGAGAGAACGAGACGACGACCCCAGACAGCCGGCCAGACTGCTACACCCGCGCAAGGAAATGGGAGACTTGACTCTTTTTTATGACTTTGGGAGGCGAAGAGCCTCGACAGCTCACCCAGACGGTCTTCCGGGGTCTTCCGGGACTCCGGGGCTTTTTGGACTTCGGTCCCTCTCTATCAGGCATGAAAATAGTACGGATATTTATTCGACTGTCCGTTCGACCGAATTCGTTTAGAGGGGTTTAGATCTGTCCGTATCCGGGTCCGGATATTCAACATCCGGTACCGTATCCGTATTCGAATACTAAAATCGCATATTTATGATGTCGATATCCAACCATATACTATCCGGCATGGATGACATTATCCGTATTCGAATCCAAATCCGGACAGAAATATAAAAACAAATGTGGTATTAGTGATATCCGTCTGTATCCGATCCGTTTTCATCCCTATCTCTATGGTGGCTCCGGACCCGTGCTCCGCTATTAATTGCTAGTACTTCTATACCATTCGTCTATTTTTCAAAGAATTACAATATTTTTATGTCTTCTGTCTCTAAAAAAATTAATTTCTAAAATCCGTGTTAGATAATTTTATAAAATTTGACTAACTTTAAAACAACAGCTATGGATAAATTTTATAAAATGCGTGTTAGATAAATTTTATAAAATCCGTGTTAGATAAATTAATTTTTGTCTTACGCATTCCTTTGTGCTTTTAGTAAATTTATCCCTAATAATAAGGAGCTAAAATTTATCTCTATCTATTTTTTTACCCGCCTCCCTTCTAGCTATCCGCCTTCTGATACCTAGCGCCACCATCTAACGTTGCCTCCTTTCTTCTTCCAGTTAGGCCTACAATAATGCAAAGGTAATCAAGGTGTGTAAAGATCAATATACGACGAATAAAATAGGAACAACATCGAGTGCAACCACCCGGTGCTGTGCAGGTGACAGCCGTGGGCGTATGAGGATACTTGCTGTTGACGGGCATTAAGTATCAAAATTACCCATTAACTAGCTATTGGAAAGGCCACAATTGCGATCACCAACATAGATATAAGGTTTGCACTGACGGAATTCTACGATTTTTGGTGAATTATGTTTTATAGGTGTAAACTGGAAAAGACGCAAGTTTGGAATGATATCGAAGCATACAATGTGAAATCGGATCGCACGGCAACATAGAAACGTTCTGGAAGATGCGAGAAGACACCACACCGAAGCAGGGTCGAGGGGGACCCCTAGGGGACTGGTCAGTTTCCCTAGTGGGACGACCGGTCCACCACTGGCCTGCCTCACGGCCCGCTTCACCCCACGTACTCCACTGCCTTTGAGGATGAATATCAGTTGTCCGCTTAAGTTGGTTTGATCCGAGGGCCAAGGTTCATCACCCTGGGCTATAAAAGCAGCCAAGACCCCTTGAGAGGAGGCATCCCCTGAAACCCTAATTCATATTCTCTGAGAGAGGATCCGAGAGGTGCCTCTTGAATGGACAACCTCTCAAGAGCTAGCAATTAATAAGTCTAGTCCTCATAAGATCTACTCTTTAGAAATAGAGAGGTAGAGAGGGGATTCCCGATGGGGGCACGATTCTCGATCTTCCGCTAGGTTTGAGATAACTATCGATTTGGCGGAGACTGACACACCGATCTGGCTTTAGATCACAAAGGCCCAAATCCTATAACCCTAACACCACGTCTGCTCTGATTATCAACCGTGTCACAATCTGGTTGACCTCATTAAGAAAGATAATCCCTACTGCGAATCGAAGAACACAAGCAGGAACAAGATAAAAGCAACTAAAGTAAAGTGACAATTACAGATATATGATTAAGATCTCAATGTGGGGTTTCACAAACCGATAACTGCGACTGTTTGAAGACCGATTGATTTAAAGCAAAACCCGAACCCTAATAAGGGTGGCAGCTACTAAATATAAGGTCTAAGGGTCATCGCTCCCCTTGGACGCACCCCTCCTAATGGGCTAAAACACAATACACAGCCCAACGGACCCAAAAACGGTAACACATCACCCTAAAAGATTCCGGACACTGATTTATTTAATGATTCCTGTTTATTCCGATAGAATTTGGACTTCAAACCAAAGCCATTGTTTAGCTTATAAAATTCATCTATTCTCAAATCATCTAAAATGGAGTCTAGATGCATCCTAAGTGTCCGTTTTACTCCTCGATGGTCCTGAAGGCCGAGGCTGACGTGAACTCTCGAGTTGGACTGGGCCTTCAGCTTGGCTTGGATGCTCTTGCTGCCCCCTAAGGTGGTGGCCAAGGAGAAGTACGTTCAAGGGTTTTTAAATCTAAATAAATCTATAATTAAATTATACATGATCCAATAAATATGAATTTTTACTACAATTTAAGCATATAATAATAAGGCCACCATAAAAATTTTATCATAATTTGACCATAGAAACTACAGCTATAAATTATTTTAATTAATTATATAAAAACATAGATATAAAGTTATAGTAAAAACTTTGTACTAAAACATACCATGTATATGCTCACTGTGTAGATCTACTCAAGTGAAGTTCAAAAAAATTAGATTTTTTATATGATTTTTCTGTGATTTATTATGATTTTTCAAAGATTTAGTCAAAATAAATAAAAAAGAAGAAGACAAAACTATGTTACTGTAGCTGAACCGCCGTTTAAAACCGCTAGGGGGGGGTAATTTGATCGGTTTAAAAAGTTCAGGGGGTAGAAAAACCGATTTTGTAGTTAAGCGGGTTAAGTATTCTGGTCTTCATAGTTGAGGGGTGATTTAGACCTTTTTTCCCTGATGAAATGTCACCTTTATTGTGACTACAGGCACAGCAGTTTGTTAGAGTTATTATATATGTTGATTCATCGTGGAGCGCAAGTAAGCGAGCTGCAAAGCTAACAGATCTGGTTGGCCACACTAAAGAATAGAATTCTCACCGTCCAAAAAGTGCAATTTTTGTTTTTTTTCAATAAGTAGAACGATTTGAAGTTTAATAAAAGTTTATATAAAAATTACTAACATTTATGATATTAAGTAAATATTATTGAAATAACTATTAAATATTTTTGTAGTAAATATAGTCATAGACATATATACTATTCCCCATAAACTTATAGGCAACATAGCAAATGCAAATCAACCTTTCCATGTAAACCCATCTAAACCATGGCAAGAAAGTCGTCTAAATTCACCAAAAAAATCACACGTATAGATAATACGATGATACACAACCTTGTGAAATATCTTGTCTAAACTTGACTTCATTTGTGAGACATAAAAATAATAAATTTCAAGCCACAAAGTTGTCTAGATGATTTGTTCGAAATTTGTTATTCTTATACAACTCCATGCCTATAAAACTTGACGTTTTGGACAAGGACATGGTCTTTAAAACCTAAATTTATCCATTATTTTTTATTAAAATATATAATAAAAATTAAAAATAAAATTACTTTTATAAAAAGTAGGTTTCAATGTGAATCTATACATATAAGTTTTATCTTTTTAAACTAAATATTTTAAAAGTTATTGATAGTTTATGTTTCCAATGTTTGACTCAAACCTTATCCAAAACATCAAGTTTTATGGATATCGAGGGAGTATCTCACAGAGGCGAAATCGAGTTTGGACAATATTTACAAGATTGTGTATCATCATATCATGTACATGTGTGATAAATGGGTTGAATTTTGACTGAAGTTATATAAAAAACTATTAACATTCATGATTCAAAATAAGTACAAGTACAATTAAATTAATTATAAAATATATTTATTTAATAGTAAATCTACTCGTAGGCATTAATATGAACACTACTATTTACTATAAAATTAGTCAAACTTAAGCTAATTTGACTTGCAAATATCTGATAGTTGTATCGTTCTAGGACCAAGGAAAAATATACTTTTTTTAAGACCCTCAGCAGTTCAACACCGTGGATTTTGGCTATTCAAGTACTCACTCCGTCTCATTGAGTTTGTCGCCTTGAATTTCATGCTATCTTTGTTCGATCATTCATCTTATTCAAATCTTTTGTATAAATATAATTTATTTTATTATGACTTCTTTTTATCAACAAAGATACTTAAATATTGATTGATTTATTTTATTATTTACATAAATATTTTAAATAATATGGATGGTTACATAAAGTCTAAAAATTAAAAACAACATTCTCTATGGGTGGAAGGAGTAATTATTTGCTGCACCGGTGCTGCGGCTGCTGCGCGGCATGCAGAAGCCACTTATCATCAGCTACAGAGTACGTACAGTCAGTAGGCAAACACAACGAGAAGGAATTCTAATGAAATTAACCACAGGAAACTATATTAGAAAAGCCACATCTTATTCAGTTTATTTGCATATGAACCATCACATGGACCGATGCATGCATACATGATGCGTACGTTGCACTATGGGCAGCAGCACTGCCAGAGACGAAGAGGGCCAGCACCAGGCCGTTTATAGCAGAAAGCACTTGCAGCGTTGCTGAAGCCTTTGGATGCGCAATCACTCTGGCACTGCTTAACCCAACAGAAACCAGTGGTCTGGAAGCACTTCGCCGCCGCCAGTTGCTGCCGAATCCCCGGGGATCCCTGTTGACGTCGGCCATCGTCGCCCTTCACATGCACTGTAATATAGTAATTCTCAAATCAGACGAGCATAAAAACTTGTTGGTTAATTTATGTCGAAGAAATAAATAGCGGAGGTAGTTCGACTTGGAAGGACGGGGACGTTGAAAGCACAAGACCAAAAGAATGAGGATTGCCATGAGGAAACGAATACTCTTGCTCATTTAATTTATTTATATAATCTTCGTTCTCTGTTTTAGTGTGCGACTGTTTATATATATGCACGCACCTCCAACTGTTTACATAGCTTTGCAAAGAATGAGGTCTGATTAATATCTTTTGATATTACTAGATTCAAATAATATGTTGGCTGTCTGTGTGTACAATTATCTATTAATATCAGTTTCTAGATACATCTGCACCTATCTCTAAACATATCTCTACCTTTATATCTGAAAGTTATAGTCCTCAACATACTACTATGTGAGACCAAGTTATAGTGTGGCCTAGATTTACGACTCGAAATAGAAATAGAATACGTCTCACTGACTATTACTCTTACTTCCTCTGTCCCATGAAATTTATCACTTGGGAACTAATTTTCTAACGACAAAAACAATGAGATGGAGGGAGTATTCACTAGTCCATTTCTGCACATCGCTATCAGGTCTGAACGTCTCATCACTGTGGGAACTGAATCCAGCAGCGGACAATATAATTGGCAATGATAGCAAGGGGTCGCCAATCACTGCTTGCTCACCCACCTAGTAGTCATTAGAACATTTCAATCTTAGTTCAAAACTAAACCCGATAGTGATATTATTAGACTCTGGGTCTAACATTTACCCAGCCGTCGTACATAGACGATACGGTAGGATCGTTATGTTACACTTCTCACCTAACAAACTAGGGAATATATATATATATTATCTGTTGTAATCTTATCCCCCGAACTATATAAGGTAGGGCCTCAATCGAGATCCTATCATCCACATTCTAGCACATAGCTATAGTAGGCAACCGTCCCTGCAACATGGATACAAATACATACTTAAAAAAAAGGATACGAATACATAGAGAAGTTACTTCAAACTAGACGTAGGACATTACGTGCCTGAGCCAGTAGAATCTATATGTCTTGTATGCTACCCATCCAATTCCCCCTGTATGAATAGGCTACTTACTACTAGGTATTGCTAGATCTACTTATTCCGCGTATTAGGTAGGGAGGGATCTTTTGTGTACAAATTCATCGTGTTTCAGAAAAGCCACATGTTCCTCAGTTTATTTGCATTTAAACCATACCATCCATACATGCTTACGTTGCACTACGTACTTATTATGATGGCAGCAGCACAGCTAGAGATGAAAACGGTCAGCGCCAGGCCGTTTGAAGCAGAAAGCACCTGCAGCGCTGAAGCCTAAAGGATGCGCATTCACTCTGGCACTGCTTAATGAAACAAGACCCATCGGTGTAGTAGCACTTCGCCAGAGCCAGTTGCTGCCGAAGCGCCGGGGATCCCTGTTGACGGCCATCGTCGCCCTTCCCATGGACTGTAATCTTTCAATAGACGAAATCAGCACCATGTATCCTACAATATTATCCCGCCACGTGTCCTGCAACGGATCGGGCCACGCGTAGCACGTTGGTCCCCTGGCTGTCCGATCCGCATTGCCCAAAGCCGTCGCGAATGCTCACGAACCACGCACGCGAGCACCGATCCGCCGATATAGGAACCGTCGCCGCCCGTGCCTCCGGCTACGGCTACTGCTCGCTTCCTCGGATACGGCGGAGGCGACAACACCACGGCCACTACGAGCACCACACCACCCCCCCGCCTCGCCCCACCCCCACCCCCCCCGCGGGGCAAGCGGCGTTTCGCGGCGCAATCTCAAATCCTCGCGAACCAGCTTGCGGTCGAATCCCGTACCTCCCTCCTCCTCCTGGCGCGGGCGGGAGGCCAGCGGCCCCATAGCCAGCGCCCAGCGGTGCGGTAGTGGCGGTTCCGGCTACCGCGGAGCCCTCCCGGCGCGGGTGGGGCCCCACGCCCACGCCACCACCTCTGCGGAGCAGAGGAGATTAGGCATGGCGGCCGCTCCGTCGCACCCGTTCGTCTACATCGATGCAACGGTTTGCAGCGGTTCTACATTCACTGCTCCCCTCCACGGCCTTGATCCCACAAGCCGGCGCAGGCCTCGCCCACCTCGAGCTTTCCGCCGGCATCCAGTGCCCACTGCGCGTCTCTTTCCCAGTCTCCACGGCGCCGTCCGCCGCTCCTCTTCATGCTTTTCCTGGTGAGCGCACCCATCCCTTCCCTACCTCACGCTCAAGGTCGTCACCTCTCCTTCCAATCCAACTCACCACGCCTCCCATTCGTCCACATCACTGTCTCCCTCCTCACCATCGCCATGGCCCATGGGCGCCCCGCTCACCCGCATGGTGTTCGATGAAATGGCTGTGTCCAGAACACCTAGGCCTGCCTCCCACCTCGCCATCCTGGACGGAGACTATACCTACTGCTGATGGTGAGTGTACAACAACTCAAGTCTGACAACTTTGAACCGAGCTGCCACTAATCCCTGCCACTTGTGCAGCATCGGGCATGACGGCTCCCCGCGGCCAGTGTGTGGCCTCTACAGTTTTGCCTATTTAACTTGCTTTACGTTATTGATGACTTATTATGATATGTTCTATTTTAGATGCGCTGTGCGTCGGGGTCAAAAGTTTTGAGTCATTTACTATCTACTATGAGGATACATGGAACTAGCCCCTTGGCTCTGGAACTCAAACAAGTAGTTGGCTTCTGCTGTAAATATACAATGGGTACCAAAGATTGTTGTAGTTGTTATCTGTTTTTCACCTTGAAATCCAATCGTGTTATCTGAAATCAGCATCTTTTATTAGACTTGGACATGACGCAGACAGCGCTAACATGGAAATTGTAATCAGGTCTTTTCAGAAATCATGTTGTCATTTGTTTCATTTTTACATAAATGGCAGATTGCTTAGCTGTCCCTGGCAGTACTGTTTTATTTTCATTGAGTGTATTCATTAGTCATTGGATAATTTTCGTGTTATTGTGTGGAGCAAGTGAAACATGTACTTTTCTACTGTCCACTAATTGGGCTGGACACATTATAATGAATCACAATTCACAGCTTTGTAAGGATACTTAAAGTTTTACCACTCACTAGCTAAGGTAAAGTACTGTACCAATGAATTAGTAGATTGAAATAGTTTTTCCCCCAGAAACCTTTGCGTATGCCCCTTATTGAAGAAACATATGTATAACAGAACAATTAACATCTTTTTTGTAGAACTTCGGTGATGACAAGCCTATGGGTTAGGGCCACTTCACTGCTCAAGGAGATGCTAAGTTCAAAGCTTTGGTCTTCATTTCCCTAAAGGCTCGACATGACCTCTATGGTACTTACTACAACAATAATCTGCCAAGCCTTTCTAGGATATTGTGATTCAGATACACTTCCCTGGAATACATCATGAGAAATGCTTCAACAACAAAGTAGTCTCAAGACCATCAAGAAGAAGCTGATGCGCAAAGCTTTTGACATGATTAGGGAACTTGCTGAAGAAGATCTTGAGTAATGGGGTTTACTGATGGGCAACAAAAAAGTTTGCAGTAAATTGGCTTTTGAGTGCTCAAATGGAAGTCATCTGGAGTCAGATTCAAGATCAAGGGCATGGAGATATCAATTGACAACACTATTCTTGGATCCAGAACTCCAAACTTAACTACTAGAAATTCGCACTGGCAGGATAGCAACTCCATAACGCCCACCAGTTCCTTGATCAAATGGAGGGGAAAAACTAGGCTGGTGAACTCAAGGAGGGCGCGGCGAAGCCGCGCCGAGTTTTCTAGTATAATATAATTCTTAAATTAAATCAGACAACCATATAAATTGGTTGGTTAATCGACAGGAAAAAGTAATAAAGGGGAAGTAGATAGTAGTAGTTCCACCTTGGAAGGATGAGGACGTTGAAGCCTTGATCAAAAGAACTAAAATAAGCGCGGCAACCAATTCAGTGATGGTCCTGGAACTTTTCTTGAGGAGTGCCATGTTGAAACGAGTGTTCTTGCTTGTTTTATTCCTTTCTGCTATGGAGGGAGAGAGGGGGAGGAGTACTATATATTCTTCATTCTGTGCTTCAGTGTGCAACTGTTTATATAGACGCATGCACCTCCAAGCTCAGATATGTCAAAATTAATTACCTCTAAGAATTAATGTGATTTTCCAGACTAAGCGATTTTGCTATGCAAAGAATAAGGTCTGAATATTTAATTTTTATTACTGGATTCAATTAAATAAGTTGGTTGTCTTTGTGTGATTATATATCAATATCATATTCTATATCTATCTATATCTGTATTTGTATCTATATCTATCTTTATATCTGAAAAGGAGGTATTGTCATCGATACACTATACTCCTATGTGGGACCAAGTTATAGTGGCCCAGATTTATAATTCAATATACAATTCCTCTCAATAACTATTACCCCTAGTGGTCCAGATTTACAATTCAATATACAATTCCTCTCGATAACCACCGACAGCAGGAGGGGAGAGAAGGCAGTCACTGTCTCCACAGTGTGGCAGGCCTATCTCCCTCAAGTTGGTTCTTGTAAGATCGCTGGACTTGGTTAAGAAGGGGGAGGAGATGGCCGGAGTTGGGGCGCGGGCGCATGCAGCCACCGAGGAGGAGGTCGTTGGAGATGAGAGAGAGGGTGGAGGTGCCGGTTGATCGTGTGTGGCAGATGCAGGAATGGGTGCGTCACCTGATGGAAAGTACTTAGCAGATGACCGAGGAGTAATTCGAAAAAATATAGTATTTTAGTACTAACACTACTCTATATGGGACCAAGTTATAGTGGCCCAAATTTACTACTCCATATATATATTATATATAGCGCCTCGCTAACTACTGAAGATCTATGGATCAATGCCGCGTCTAAACCTATCACTGCCAGAATCAGAACTGTTAGACGACAATCAAGAGTGATAGGGCTTGCACTGCAGGGTCCAAGTCTGACATCACCACATTTGGAGGCGCCAGACAACAATCAGTAGTAGTGATGATGGAGCTTGTCCGTCAGTGATAGATGGATGAATGTTATTGTCACGTAGTACCGTGCTAATGATCGTATGGGTATCACTGTTGGGTCAGGCCTTTCACTACTGGAAATGCGTTCTTTGCCGAGGGCCTGAAGCCCTCGGCAAAGACCCAAAAACCCTGAGCAAAAGCTTTGCCGAGGGCGGTCCTCGGTAAAGAGCCCTCGGGAAATTTTGAGACGGCAAAGACGGTCTTTGCCGAAGGCCAGGTCCTCGGCAAAGGCGGCCCTCGGCGAAGAAAATCTTTGCCGAGGGCCAGAGGCGGCCCTCGGCGAAGATTGTTGGATGGGTGACGGCGGCCTTTGGCGTCAGTCTTTCCCGAGGGCTTGCCGTCAAGCCCTCGGCAAAAATTATTAATTTGGCAAAGCCAGAAACCCTCGGCAAAGAATTCGTTTCCAGTAGTGTTTGGTCCGAATAGTAGATTTGAGGGAGATATTTGGGATTCTTATAATATAGGTAGTTCTTTTAGCTAGTTCGTGCTAGAATTTGGTCTATTTGGATTTCATTGTGATTTTTTTAATTGATTTTGATATCCCAAAGAGATATGAAAGTGCTTTATCAAATCTTATATCTTAGCTCTGTTGGTTAGGTTACTTGTAGTGGAACCCGCCTATCTTAGTTTAAATCCTCGACTAAGTATGCGTTCTTATATTTTTTGGGATTTATTCCAGGACTTATCAGTATTGTGCTTTTAGGTGATGTTTTCGTTGATAACAAAACATCTATGCTAACTTCGTCAATCTTGAGATCTACTGGCACAGTCTTACGAAGATATCTTTAGTGATAGAGTTTGTGTGCGTGCGTTTATAGGGGATGAGTATACGTACATTACCAGCGTCTATATATATCTGTACCATGTAATTTGCAAAAAAAGAAGTCTTGTATTATCTCAATGTAATGCTCCTGTTATTTTTAATAAAAGTTTTTTATCAGAAAAAAAAACGTTGTGCAATGGACTGATAAAAAAACGTTGCGCAATGGACTTCCTTTTTGGCCACAAGTAGGAAGAGGAAACACGGCATACACTACGTAATAGAAAGACACATGTTTATTCAGTATGCATAAATAGAGGGATGCACGCACGCATAATATATTACACTACTTCATGAATGTGGGCAGCAGCACTCCACCTCAACATGACCATCGCTATAACGCGTATTGAAGCAGAAGGCTTTATCGGCTGGCAAGCCTTTGGCTTCGCAGATACCACGGCAATATGCGTACCAACAGTCGCTCTTCTTGACGCACGTCACCTGTGGCTTCGCCTGAGTTTGCGCCGCTGGCAAGTGATCTGGTTCGGTGGGGCCTGCAGACGGAAACGAAGTACAATCAGACATGATTTTATTGTTCGTTTATAAAAAAGAATGCAGATTAAGTAGAGGTAAGGGCATCAACTGTTGAGGTTCTCATCAGCTTGGCAGGATGCAGAGATGATCAGAAGAATCAGGGGAACAGAGGCTATCAGATAAGTGGTAATGCTCTTTACTGCCATGAGGAATGAGAGAATGCTATTGTTCTTTTTTTTTCTTTTGGGAGGAGATGATGAGAGTCTCTTTCTGTTGTAGTGGTGGAAGTGTTTATATAGAAGCAGATCCTACTTCTGGTAAAATATCAAGTCTCAGAATTCATGTCTCTCATCTGCAATAATAGTAGTATGTATTTTGGTATCCGTATCTATCTATATCTATATTTATATCTTAAAATATAATTAATTTATATTTATATCTATAACTATAAATCTATATATATGTAAATATCATTTAACACTGTGGGGGCGTGGACTGGTGTGGTAATGGCGGTTTATCCAACGATGGTGTGATTCATGAGGTTTCAAAAGAATCTTTTGCAATGATTTTTTTAACAATTATTACTTTCTCTATCCTTGAAAGCTTAAACTTTTAAAGTTATTTTAAGTCAAATTTTTGAACTTTGATCGAATTTCTAGAAAAAAGTTAAGATTTATGGTATCAAAATAGTACCATTGGATTTATCATATAATATACTCGTATTTTCATAAGATACTCATTTTATGTTATAGATATTGATGCTCTTTTTTTATAAAATTAGTCAAACTTAAAGAAGTTTGACTGACACAAATTCTATAAATTAAAACTTTTAGAGACAGAAGAAGTATTACTGAGTTGTATCATGCAATGGTTGTAACAATACTAGAGACTCGAATAAAGCTATTTCACGCATCAGTTTTTATTACGGTAAACATTGTCATGAGTTATAGTGCAATTGTCACCACAATTTCTATTAGCCCAATATACAAAATAAGTGCAAAATTGCCCAATTCAATGGCTTTAATGTGTGTTACGGGATGTAGTGCAATTGTCACCACAATTTCTATTAGCCCAATGTCCACCATCTACAAACTATTCAAGATGCATATAAATATAAATATAGATATAGATATAGAGACAGAAATAAAGATAGAGATAGGGATTATGTAGATAGAGATAGATTAGCTTTTAAATTAAATCAGAAGTTTATAAGTGTTTATGATGTAGACATGAGTCGTGCTTCTATATAAACATTTGGACAAACAGAGATATACACATACATTCTAATAATCCTCTCTTCCTCACAAAAAGAAAAATATCGTTCTGTTCCTCATGGTGCTCATTAAGATGAAAACAACTAGGATTATGTACTTCACCATGGCTGTGTTCTATGTTCTGGCCATCATGCTCACTACCTTTCCATTTAGTCAATCTAGCAAGAAATGTAAAACTCCCTTGCTTTTATACTTGCTCTGCATTATTTCCTAGCACGTTTATATTAATAAGTTGAACAAGCTTCTTTTATTTCTACTGTATGTTTCAGGTGAAGGCGTTGTAGGCCCATGCTCACCACTACCATCACCGCCATTGTTTCACTGCTTCGATTTCAAAAACTGTAATAGCACTAGCTGCAGTGCTGAGTGCGATGAACAAGGGTACACGCGTGATGGTGCTCACTGCCATTCAGAGAACAGCTGCTGCTGCAAACGATAGGAGTCACACACTACTGGAAACTTGAAATTCCCTGACCAACATCAGGCAAAACTGGAATTACCCCTGTCGAGCTAGCTCGACGGTATTTTTATTTTCCCGACGGTAAGTGCACTGTAAAAAATTTTATGGTGATATTTTTAGTTTTTATGACCATACGTACATTTTCATGTATTTTCCCCGACGGTAGTGCAACGTAAAGGGAATTTCAAGTTTCCAAAGTAGTGACAATCTGTCCATTTGTGTGAACAAAATAAAAAAATACATCTTCCAAATATCCGATTGACACACTTACATTCATAGAACATATTCAAACGGGTAGCAAACCATTCAAGGCTTGTTTGGTTAGCTCTAGTTAATTCGAGGGGAGGAGCTCTACAAGTCAAAGTCCTTCTCAATCTCTTTTAGTCCCTTACAATCTCCTGAAATTGGAGACTAAGCAAAAAAAAAAGCCTTCATACAGGTAGGTATTCAGCCAACCAAATATTGTCCAATGCCTGTGGAAATGGGCCACTATAGACTGCCAGTGAAAACCTTTTTTCATGTGTGTTTTATTTATTAAACCAACACCTGTATAAATTCCATTTACGTGGGCATCTCCTTAGGCAAAACGGCTTCGAGAATCAGATTCCATAAACCTCACTGGCGATTGTGTTCTCACAGGAGCGATTCATGTGTGGACAGAGTTCTGGCACATTGACACGTGGTCATGGCGAAATCAACCAGTAGTCCATCTCTAGCAGAAGATGCATAGTACACAAATTCAAAATGTTTACATCCACCCTGTCAATATAAATACTATTTTATAAAAACCCCCACAATCGATTTTGCAAAGGACCTCAACATCTAAACCTAGCTCCTGTCTCATTCCTCTGTCTCCATCTCTCTCTTTCCCTTTCCCTTTCGCTCTCGACTCTTCCTTCGCATCACCACTGCCTTCCCTTGTTGCTCACCATAGACGTCTTATATGGCTCTGCCGTGCATGAGCTTTGTGACGGCGGAGCTATGCAAGGTCTATAAATATGTAGCATTCTGCGGACATAGCGACATGGAGAGCCATCCAAGATACGTGATTGAGAAGTTTGTGGTTGTCAGTCGTTGTTCTTAATGACAAGGATGCGACGTGTATTAGGCTACTACTGTCAGCAACTGCAGTTGTAATATATGCGTGTATATGCATAGGATTTGGCCCAAGAAGAATTTTAGTGGCCCATCCTTGCATATATATATGACTATGAGGGAAGTGGGAGAACTTTAGGCTCACCTTTCACTATAGAAAACACCCGCTTTGCCAAGTGCCCGGAGCACTCGGCAAAGACCTCAATGCACTCAGCAAAGGCTTTGCCGAGTGCCGCACTCGGCAAAGCGCACTCGGCAAAGACCCTATCGGCAAAGCTTTCTTTGCCGAGTGCCGGATATTCTAATTTTTTTTTACAAAAATATTTGCGGAGTGCCTCGGTGGGGCACTCGACAAAGAGTATTTTTTTTTTTAAATAATCTTTGCCGAGTGCCCCGGGTCCCGCACTCGGCAAAGAGAATTTTATATTTTTAAAGAAAAAATCTTTGCCGAGTGTTGTGGCACTTGCACTCGGCAAAGCTGGAAAAACCTGGTGTTTTGCCTTCCAGCTTTATCGAGTGCCAGTTCCATAGCACTCGGCAGAGTGAAAAAAATGTAATTTTTTTTTGTTTTTTGCTTTCCATGACACAAACAAGCAAATGACATATATATCATCACACAGCATAGAATATATCACATCTATCATTCATAATCCATCGCTAGGCGCATATCGTCTATAATTCATCACATACGCATATATCGTCCCTAATCCATCACATACATATAAAAATGTCACAAGTCTTTGTAGAACACAAGTCTAAATCCAACACAAGCCCAACGAACATGAAGAAAGAAACGAAGGAAACCTACTGCCATCCTTGCCACCCGGAGTGTGGAGCGGAGTGCCGGGCTGTGAAGGGCCAGTTGGCCACCCGCCCTATGGCGAAGGGCCACAATGAGGAGTTGGGTTCGAACCCACCGACTGTGGCTGCACCAAGAAGAAGCGAATTCATGAGTATCTGCACGAGGGCCACACAAGCTAAAGAAGTAAACAACCAACCATACATACTCACCGGGTCCCTACAGGAGGAGGAGGAGGAGCCATAATTGGAGCGAGCAGCAACTGGGGCACGACCACACCTGGCAAGGCCTGAAGGCTCGACATGAAGCTGAACATGTCCCGCATCCTCTGCTCCTCGGCCGCCCTCTGGGCTTATACAGCCTCCATCTCAAGCCGATGGGCCTCCGCCTGGGCTGGCTGCTGGACCTCCAACCTCCCCATAGAGGCCTGCAATATTCATCCGCAATGTTCAAACAACTCAAAAGCTAGGTACATGTGTAACAGCAATAACTGACGAATGAAACAGTACTAACCTGGAGTTCCGCCATCTGCTGCTGTGAGCTCTGCTACCGAGGGCGTATGGGGACGGAGGAGCTCGTGCTCCTTGCTCGAATCTCGGCGAGGTTGGGAACAAAGGCGGAGTCATTTGTCTTGTCCGGCTATCCGATTACTGCCGTCTTTGCTTCTCTCCTCCCAGCCTCATCAGGAGGTCTGTGTTGAGAGGCTGGGTGGCCGGATCGAAGTCCTTCCCATGGCGCTGGCGAGCCGCCGAGGTGTACTCGCTGAGATTGCTGTAGACGCTCGCGTTGGTGTACGCCTCGGGCCCGTCCGCCGGGTTGTAGGTGACGTCCGGAGCAGTCGCTTGCCCTTTTGTGCCATGGCGAACGCCATGAACTCGTTGCAATCCTAGCCTTGGTGCGCCTGGAACTGCAGGGGAAACACAAAGATGATTACAAATAGCATGAATTGAGCATTAGAATAAATAAATAAATAAAGATAAAAACACAAAGAAGATTACCCAAGTCTGGGCGTACGCGCTGAGGCTCCGGTTGCCTTGGTGGTGTGCCGGCCCACCCATCTACAAGCGGCAGTCCCAGTGGACCTTGCGCTTCTCCGCCCACTCCTCCGAGAGCCACCTGTCCACAATCGCCTCCCAGCAGAGGCCGTGCCTAGAGCACCATTGAGGACATTTCTGCATGGCATCAAGTTATTTTTATGTCAGAAGATGGTACGAGGCCTACCTATACTTAATGAAACGAGGAGGAATTGATGTTTCATACTTATCGAGAGGTACTAATCCTTGGTGAGCATCATGGTCCTGGCCTGGGGCTTCTTCAGGGCTACACCAAGGACGTCGGTGCTGTAGTTGACGATGCACTGTAGCCGCGTCTCGTAGTACAGGTCCGCGAGTCGGGACCTGCAGACCTTGTCCTGCACTTGCGCCGCCCGGTCCTTAAACCCTTGGTCGCACCTGTAGAAGTCCTGCATACAAACATCATGTATTATTTCATTAATTCAAGAATGACCGCTGAATGCACAATATTAACCAATTTAGTGCGATGAATACTCACCCAGAACTTGACCTTGATCCGCGCCGCAACGGTGCCGTACTCGCTGTCTACGGCGGCGTGGAAGTGGTCCCATGACCAGGGCGGCGAAGTCACCCCGGCGTATGTGACCATGCCAGGGTAGTGCTTCCTAATCAGAAGGCCCAGGGTGCCACTGATGTGGTGCCCCTTTCTGAACACTACTTGTTAGTCTCTAATTCAATTTTCAACATGTCATATGAAATATTACTCAAATAATACTTACTCGTCGCCCTGGGGTCGAATCAGGGGGCGCCGGTGTATTGGGATCGGCCCCGCCGGGAGCTTCGAGGGCCCGCACAAGTAGACTCCCGACGAGGTAGAGCCTGTGGCAGTGGAAGTGGATCCCCTTGCTGTCGCTAACGCCGCCTCCTAGTCGTCCTCCTCCAGGTCATCCTCCTGCTCCACCTCCTGGTCGTCCTCCTCCACCGATGGAGTTGAAGCCGGCTGCACGGTCCTCGGATGGCTGGCGGGGCGGCCTCTCCTCATCCTCCTCGTCGCCGGCTTCGGTGAGGGGTCCTCCTCAGTGGTGAGTGGTGAGCGCTCCCTCATGTAGAGGGAGTTGACCGAACGACGGGCCTGGCTTCCGCCCGGCATATATATATGTGTAATTGCATACTTGATAAGATCTTCCCATACTTGAATCCATACTTGATAAGATCTTCCCCCATGTGCTTCTTATTCTTTCTTACACCGTTGTCACATTTGAAGTAAGGACACGGCATCTGACTCGACCCTTTAGCAGCCTCGCCAAAAGAATGCTCCAAGAAAGCATTAGTCTTAGTCAGCCATTCTGGAGTCAATTGTTCGTGCCCCGTGTACATCCAATTATGGTTCTCCATCCTCGGCATATATATATATATATATATATATATATATATATATATATATATATATATATATATATATATATATATGTAAGGGAGTAGCATAACTAGGAATAGCATCTGTACGTCGTTTCTACTTGTCTAACAGGTGAGGATAGGTCCTAATCCCACCCGCGGATACGTAGATGAGGTTGGTTTTCATGCTTCGCTCCAATTTGAGACAGAATTTCGGTAGCACCTCCCCACTGTTCTCCCGATACACGTCCTGCAAGGGAGAGTGTGTATCCAGAGAACAACAGGGAGGTGATGACGAAAGTCTGTCTTGAACCGGAGCGAAGCATGAAAACCAACCTCATCTATGCATCTGCGTGCTGTCCAAAATACGTGGACAATCCGAAAGAGATATGGTCAGAGATATGCAAAAGATCTGTATATCTCTGACAGTATCTCTTTCGGATGGGAGACGCCTAACTGGGTTACGTGAATAAAACATGCATGCAAAGGTGGGGTTATACCTTAGGTGCCGGTGAGGTCAGGCTAGCGGGGCGGTGGTGAGTCGGTGCAGTGGAGAGACGAGGCAGTGGAGGTAGACCAGCAACGCCGACGATGTCGATCGGGGTCGCCCACGTGTCCTTCTCCTGCAAAAAAGAAAATTGGTAAGTGTCAACTAAAAATTTCGGCAGAACCTCCCCTACACAGGGAGGTCCCAAAACCTGTAGAAAACATAGGCACGAAGGCCTACAAACACATTTATCGCATAGGCACGAAGGCCAATATCCATCCACATACCAAACATACTAACTACGACTAACACTACAAACTACTACTAAAAACACAAATCACTACTAACACTACTACTAACTACTAATACTTACTAACTACCACTACACTACAACTATTGCACTAAGTCTAGCGCATATACCTTTCCGGCGAGATCGACAGAAGCAGCGGCTGGTGACGACGGCAAAGGCGACCGTAGCGGCGTGAGCGTCGATGGGACGAGACCGGCGACACCTTCTCCTCCTCTCTTCTCCCCTCCTCCTCTCTTCTTTTCTCCTTCCTTCTCCCTGCCTCGTCCCTTCTCCTCTCTCTGGGGGGGGGGCTGGGGGGTTGCGGGCCGGCCGGGGGCGGTGGCGGTGGCGGGCGATGTGGGGCGGTGTCGGGGCTGCGGGGGCCGGCCGGGCAGTGAGGGCCGACGGGGGCCGAGGGCCGGGCGGGCAATGGAGGATGCCGGCCGGGGCGGGGAAGGGGCCGGGGGGCGGGGGGGCCGGCGGGCGGGCGGCCGTGACTCGGGCTACCGCGGTGGAGGCCTGGGCCGGGCGGAGAAGGGGGCGGGGCGGGCGGGCGCGACTCCGGCATGGCGGCGGCGATGCTTGGGCGGGGTGCTCGGCAGCCCGCCGGGGCGGGCGGGCGGCTCCGGGCCGGCGGGGGGCGGGCGAGGCGGCTGCCGCCCGAGCTCCGGTGAGGCGGCGAGTGAATGGAGATAAGAAAGAAAAGAAATGGGCCGACGGTTTTTCAAGTTGTTGGCCGCTTTGCCGAAAGTGCCGATCGGGCGGCACTCAAGCAAAGAACGTATTCTTTGCCGAAGTGCGGCGATGTGGCACTCGGCGAAATTAAAAAAACGGAAAAAATCTTTGCCAAGTGCCGGTGGCCGGGCACTCAAAAGCGGCACTCGGCAAAGTAACTACTTTGCCGAGTGCCAACCGTAGGCACTCGGCAAAGCTATTTTTTTATTTTGGGCACCAAATTTTTTTAAGATTGAATACACTACCACAAAAGAACATGTTCAAATATGGGACTTTTTCATTGCATTTTGATATATTTCTCCGGTTTATTTCGTTTTCTTGATTATTTCCTTAATAAGTACGTTTGAACTGGAGGTGCATCGAATAATAGATTTCTCTCATTCAAAAATTATTATTCTTGTTTCTTAGTGTTAATTTAGGCTAAATCCATGAGCTGTCTCGAAATTTCGATCAACGTGCTCACTAGGCAACGCCGTCCACTTTTGTGCGGGTGGTTTTTTAATTATATAAAATGCGAACGAGTTCCAAAAATTATGAGACTTGGCGACAAGTCATGAAATCATATGTGTATGCCATGGTAAAAATTTAAAAAAGTTTAGAGCACGTTGTCACATACGATGCTCATAACCCAAACATTATCACGTGTGATGTCTTACATCACATGAGATGATGTCCTAGGTTGTGAGCATCGTGACGTGACAATGTGCTCCAAACTTTTAAAATTTTTACCATGGCATACGATACGATATCATGACTTTCCGTTAAGTCTCATAATTTTTGGAACTCGTTCGCATTTTATATAATTAAAAAACCACCCGCACAAAAGTGGACGGCGTTGCCCCGTGAGCACGTTGATCGAAATTTCAAGAGATTTCATGAATTTAGCCTAAATTAACACTAAGAAACAAGAATAATATTTTTACAACGAAAGAAATCAAATATTCGATGCACCTCCAATTCAAACGTACATTATGCGGAAAAAATCAAGAAACCAAAATAAATAGGAGAAATATAGCAAAAAGCAATGAAAAACTACCATATTTGAACACAAGTCTTTATGGTACTGTAGTGAAGTTTCAAAAAAAATTTGGTGCAAAAAAAAACAAAATTATTTTGCCGAGTACCAAGGTTTAGCACTCGGCAAAGCCACAAGTTTGTCGAGTGCCAAACGGCCGGCACTTGGCAAAGATGACGGCGCTGGATGCCGTCTGCCTCCGGCCAAACTTTGCCGAGTGTGGCTCTTTGCCGAGTGTGGAGCATTCGGCAAAGCAAGCCTGGCGCTCGGCAAAGTCCTCTTTGCCGAGTGCTTTTCGTTGCCGAGTGCTGCACTCGGCAAATCTGTCAGGCACCACCAGTTTAGTACCACCTTGCCAAGGCTAGGGGGCCATGACCACCTTATAAGGAAGAGCGTCCCTCACCCATCAGTCCGGGCTTTTGGGAGGAATTGGGCCTCTTGCCTTATAAGTAGGCCATGAGCGCATGAACGTCCGAATCTTTGGTGGAGTGTTGGACTGGGCCTAAGTGGTTGCTAACAATTGGTATCAGAGCCCAGGCACCACCTTATGGGGGGTGGCCCACCTTATGGGGGGTGGGATGTCAGGGCGCCACCTTATGGGGGGTGGGATGTCAGGCACCACCGGTTTAGTACCACCTTGCCAAGGCTAGGGGGCCATGACCACCTTATAAGGGAGAGCGTCCCTATCCCATCAGTCCGGGCTTTTGAGAGGAATTGGGCCTCTTGCCTTATAAGTGGGCCATGAGCGCATGAACGTCCGAATCTTTGGTGGAGTGTTGGACTGGGCCTGAGTGGTTGCTAACAAAATCAACTCTTTGCCGAGTGTCCGATATTTGGCACTCGGCAAAGATTCTTGCACTTGACAAAGCCTATGTTTTCTATAGTGTTTGTACGTAATTGAAGTGGAGGTCGTCACACTTCAACATGGATGCCCTCTTCACTTCACTAAGTATATGTAGTGCTGTAGTTAGAGAGAAGGGAATGCCACACGTGCGCTCGTGGCAGCTATGTGAATGGTTTCCGACAATACGATATGTGGCCTTGCGCGCGCGTGGCCTTCTTTTTCAAATTTAGTTTTTTTTTTTATTTTTTGGCCTATGTCGATAAAATTGGATCATTACATTGGAAATCAAATTAAATTGCATCTTGCTAATAAGTAAATAATATGACACATAATTATAGCAGTCAAGCTCTGTAGTAGTTCTCTATTCACATGTCGACTTCTGTCCTAATCCTTGCTTCCTATCATAGACGAAACTAAAGCCGGCTGCCGTTTTCTCACGCGAGCACAAAACTACACACTGGAGTTCCACTGGTTCTAATGAGTAATGGAATCTAGAATTTGAGAACAATCGGTGGACCCTGGTCTTAGCTGAATGAATGATTCATATGAATTCTTAAACTAACTACTACCGAGAGAGATTTTCCAAATGGAGGCTTTGATTTGGACTTTGGAGTCCATTTTATAGCTAATCTATATATGTACGTACTCGACCCACACCCACATACATACATGCTGTTATTTTTCTGCGTTCCAGATCACAAACAAGTCAAGATCTCTAGCTGGCAAATAGAGCCTAGTCAGATTATGTTCACCACCATCTGTGCCGTCGGCCCGCCAGGCAGATACTGCAGTGCCGCTACCGTACCCTAGTGCCTGCTGCAGGTGGAGACAAACAGCACGATTGAGCTGGCTACAACTATTCGTAAGCATCAGAAAATTATACACTGTCAAAAAAAGGCAACAACTCTGGCTGCTTGGAACATATATAGTCACCAACAAAATAGCTTCCTGAAAAGTGGATTATCAAGAGGACAGCGCTAACTGGAAGTTTCAGCCGAATGGACAGCTCACAACTGGATCGTCCTACATAACTGGCAGCATTCACATTCAGTGCACCTCTGTTTTGCAAGGAGTAGGAATGAATTACCCCACAGGCACTATATTAGAGAAGCCACATCTTATATTCAGTGTATTTGGGTATATGTAAATCATGCATACGGGTCGATCAATGCATGTGTACGTTGCACTATACGGTAATGATCATGGGCAGCACTGCAGCAGCACTGCCAGCTATGAAGATCGACCTATAGCTGGCACTCTGGCTTTTGGATTTGTAGCAGAAAGCAGTTGCAGCATTGAAGCTCGCAGGTACTTTGGCTCTGCTTACGGAAACAAAGACCAGTCTTGATCGGCATGCACATCGTGGTCCTCAGTTGCTGCACAAGCGCCGGCCGGGGATCCCTGTTGGCGGCCATATCGTTGTCGCCCTTCACATGAACTGTAATGATTATTCTCAAATCAGACAATAACCATGAAAATTGGTTGGTTAATTTATTATCTGAAAAAATGCAGTGCATGTAGATATATATATATAGCGGTAGTTCCACCTTGGAAAGACGGACGTTGAAGCCAAGGTCAAAAGAACCAAGAGAGGGACGTATGTATGTTTTATGGATTTTGCTACGCAAAGAATCAAAATAAAATAGAAGAAGCACAACCATAGCAAATATATTGGCTGTAGTAGTGTATCCGTACGTATCTGTATTTGTATCTGTCTTTATATCTAAAGTATCTATCTATATCTCTATCTCTCTACATATCTATGCCTGAACAACTACGTCATCTAGTAATAATATTACTCCTATATGGGACCAAGTTATAGTGGACCAGATTCATAAGTACATATACGAGTATATGACATCTCGCTAACTATTACCCCCATTTTGCAATCAAATCAAATATCCATATAAAAAAAACTCCTGCAACTCAAGGGGGGGGAACCATAACAGGTTCTTGTCCACGATAGAGTTCATTCTTTTTTTTCCTTATATGTATTTTGGACCTGAAAAGTTTGTGAAATAAATGTCTGCGGAATGAGCCATGATTTTACGAATGAGCCATGACTTTACTATTATCTAAAAACATGATTATTCATCGAGTTTGCATCAGCAAGACAGGTGCATGCATTACACTGATTCATGAGTGCAGCAGCACTCGGTGTGAGCACGACCAGAGTCATCATTCCTGGTGAAGCAAGAAGCTCTTTCAGCTATGAAGCCTTTGGCTCCACAGAAAGAGCTGCAGCTAGTACATCCTGTTAAATCATGGTAGCACGTAGACAGGTTCGGAGGAATTAGCATCTTTTTGGGCGACGCCGCCTAGGGGTGGGCAGCAGCACCCCACATGATCATGACCTAGCTTGTCAGTCCAATTCCAGCAGAACGCTCTCTTAGTCTCCACGCCTTGTGCTTTGCATAGACTGGAGCAACTTGAAGTCGTACACTGACATATTCTGGAAGCACCGATAGTCTCGAGACCGAATCAATGGCTGCACCAGTGGCGAATTGTGGTCTTGATCAGAGCCTGGCACATGCAATAACGAAGTAATACAGAGAGATCAAATAATTTTTCATTATATTTATCGAACAGTATGCAGATTAATAAGCAGAGGCCGGTAAGGGCACCAAACTGTTAAGGTTCTCGGCTTGGCAGGATGTCGGGGATGCAGACATGATCAGAAGAACCAAGAGAACAGCGGCAATCAAGTGCGCGATCAGCCTTGTGTGGTACTGCGCTGCCATGAGGAAGATTAATAATGCTATTCCTCGTTCTATTTTTGCCACAATGGGAGTCTCTTTTCTGTTGCATAGGCGCGCAAGAATTTATATAGAAGCACACATCGCGTCCCAGGTACAAATGCCTGTGTGTGGTAACAGAAATTAATGCTTTGGTATCTAGATCTGTATCTTATATCAGAAGCAACTATATTAAATGTATACCACGGCCAATATAATAATATGCATAATATCTAATAAACACTAATATTTTGGTATCTAGGTCTGATATATTCTTAGATGCAACTAAATAATATATACCACAGACAATATAGCCTGTTCTTAATTATTAGATAGCAAAATAATGTATATAATATCTTAGCCTGATATATAACAGAGACAAAATAATACCACTACAGCAGGTCTGATATATTAGCCTATTATTATTTTGCTATGCAAAGAATATAAGGTATAATATCTTCTTAATAGATTGCAAAATAAATAGTGGAAGCACAACCATTGCAAATATGTTGGCTTTCTGTGTATTGTATGACTACAAATACCAATATCAATGTCAATACCGATACCAATACCATACCAATATCTATGTCTATGTCTATGTCTAAAGTATGTATGTCTCTGTATCTATATCTATATCCATAATTCTTTTATCTAAATCTGAAAAAAATGGTCATCTAGTAATAATACTAATTGTAATTAAACAAAGCAATTGTCAGACATTCGCTAAATAAATTGATTAGTCAGCACAGTACACATTTCAGTTACTACATCATACAACTAGTATATAAGTTGCTACATAGTTTGTATATAAGTTACCCTTACACACTAAACACAAGTTGTTACTCGCATAAAACAGTTGACAACATATTAGATATGGGTATGAGAACTATGCTCGCTCCTTTGAAGAAAATGGAACCAATTTTTCGTCACTGAGCTCACGCGAGAAAAGGGCATCTCCCGTATTTTGCTGCTGCTAGCACAACCACTGGTACTGATCTCAGACATGCTCCCGCTTCTTTCTAGCGCAGAAAAACACTTGTCCAGAGCGCAGAAATATAATGCAACAACCATGCACACAATCGGTTGTGGTCATGAAGGCCTTTTTCTTGGTCTCTCTACGTCCCCGCATCTAGCAGACTGCTAGAGTTTCTCAACGCTGTGAATCTAGCGAGGAGGTTTTATTTGATGGAGCTGATGTTATAGTTACTGTGCCTACTGGGAACTTCAATTTTGGAGTGCACGCGTTGCACACCTTGCCACTGCAGCACGGCGCTGAAAAGCAGCAGCAGCAGCAGCAGCCATTGCTACGTTGGAATGTGGTGGCAAGGGCATTCGATCGGTGTGGGACGGCTCCGTTTGCTTTGATTTTAAAGATATTGCAAAACTCTTTTCTGAATTCTGGTTTTAAACAATAAAATTTTGCTATACTAAGCTAGACGATTACTAATCAACTTGATTTGCTCCTACAAGCTACTTAATAATCTTATATTGATTTGCTAATAAAGTTATACTTGGAGCGAAACACGATTATGAGCCTCTCATTACTCAATGGCTAGAGAAGCGTATGTGTAATTTTACTGTTCTTCTTTTTTTCCTAAACGGTTGCGATTTTTTTGATTTAAATAATATCCAAGAAGGGGACAACCCCTACTGTTTCACTCAAAAAATATATTTTCACCTCTTAAATTTATATTTTTGTTAAATGCATTTCAAGTTAACATTTTTATCTATGATATCACTACTATAGTAATAGTTTACGCAGGCAGTCAAAACACACAATTCAAGACCACTATAAATGAATATTTTCAGAGGCACTGCTCCATGCCTGACTCTGTTAATCAAAATAAAAAAAATATAAAAGGCAGGCCTAAGGATCCAATCAGACCGGTCAGTGTCCCGGTTTAGATGTCTGTAGGGCACCACTGTGGTATCGACATGGTTGCCGCCATGCCGCTGCATCATCTTTGTGTCTCCACACCTCCACGAGGAGCTCGATTGGTCCATGTTGTTGCGCCTGTGAAGCCTGCATATTGGGAGGGAGACCGAGAGAGCAAGGATGAGCGCCGCTGGTCTTGTGGTTGAGAGAGAAGGGAGAGAAATAGGCTGACCTATGCACTATGCAAATCAAAGGCATCCACAACCTCCTTGCCGAGATCCGCCGACTCCGGTCCTAGATCCGAGACCTCCAATCAGTATATTCACCAGACCAGACCGCCTCCACATCGGCTTCCACCGATGGGGCGAGTGTAGCCTCCACACTGTCGGCACTAGGAAAGGGTAAGAGAAGGGCATGTGTGGCCTCTATCATTTTGGTGAGGAGAAAGGACGATAAATAAGGAGGAGAGAGGGCGATGCACAGGTGAGGTGAGAGAGAGTGGTATTAGGATTTTCACTTTGTTTAGTCTTTTTTGACACCTCTCATTTGGATACGGCTGTATCTGTTCATCCTTATAAAGATCACCAGAGTCATTGAGACTATAGGCAACAGGCGCGCCGTAATTCCTTTATGGCTCCACGCACTGAGAGGCTGCTCTGAAATTATTGTGGGAATAAATCCTGGTGAGAGACACCGGCACCGAACCTAGGGTTTGAATGCTAGTGGGCAGCATGCTCACCAGCAACGCATGCCAGCATGCCAGCCGAGCTAGATCTTAAGATTAGTACCAGGCTAGGTTCAATTAACATAGGAAAGCCCACTTGAAGAATTAGATGTCCACCTCTGTGACTTGAAGAATTAAATGTCCACCTCTGTTAGTTGATTTACATAGAAGATTGCCAAATAAAACTAGAAATTTGAATAGCCACCATGAAAGGGTCAAAGTCGGTTGTTAAATTTTTTATTTATAACATCATAAATAGCTGTATTATTGTGTGTGTAAATAAATAAAGCTTATTACAAAGAAATACAAAAATAACATAATCGAACCGGCCGGTTAAATAACATCGGTCAATTGATCGCCACAATATACTTATATATCATCAAAACGAATTCATCCTCCCAAAATCTCTCCATGCATGTAGTTCATTATCACTTAGCGATGGAGTACACGGAGAGCATGATGATGAGCGCCATACAGGCGGCGGCGGCGAGCATGAGCCCGGCCGAGGCGTAGGCGAGCTCGAAGAACCTGTCCACGTCCCGGTGGAGCTTGTCGACCTCCGGCGTGCGGACGGTGTCGTCGAACTGCCCGTCCAGGTTGCGCTTGACGTCGTAGGTGAAGCCGAGCCCGGCCGCGGCCCCGTCCCGAGCAGCAGGGCGAAGACGACGTCGGCGAGGACGAGGACCAGCATCGCTGCCATGCTGCCGCCGCCGACGGCCCGCTTCCCCCTGGCGATGCTGACGGCGGCCACCGGGAGCTGCAGCAGCGTGTAGGCGCACCCGATGACGGCGACGGCCAAGACGTACCTGTAGGCGTAGACGTCCCTGAAGGTGTACTTCTGCGGCGGGTCGCTGTCGATGTTGAGCTTGTCGACGGCGATGAGAGCGAGTGAGGCGGCGAGGAGGCCCAGGATGAGGAGCCGGAGGATCAGGACGGCGACGGCAGACGGCTGCACAGACCGGGACGCCATTGTTAGATAGCTGGGAAAAGAACAGCTTTCTCTTTGCTGTTACTGGGGTTAACGGGAGATGATAGGGATTATTTCTTGTGCTTTTGCATATATATGTATATATGTCACGCCATGAATGGATCTTGTCGTGTTCTTCGAGCTGAGCTAGCTGGGAAGAAGACGGCGCCGGCCGGCCGCGACATCTGGCACAGGACAGCTGCCTGTAAGACCGAGGCCGGCTTTAATTGACCTGGTCACCCGATCCCTCCGTTTGTTCGTCTCCATCACCGGGACCACGGTGGATGTGTCATATGTGTGTGTGTCCAATGTCGATAGAGGATCGAGAAAAGATCCACGAAGAAAGGGCCCGTGAACTGTGGGCCCGTGGCGGTGCGTCCATACGTCGCCGTCTTGCGGGTGGCCGCTTGCCACTACTCCGCCTCTTTGGCATGGCATGTGCATTTGTGAATGTGAATTTACTGGAGCGTTCAAGTTATTTAATTTATAGGAAGCAGGGAGTTCACAACAATTTGCAAGCGCTTTCAACGTAACGGCCATCCTGTAAAGATAAGATCTGCTGCACTTCAAATTACTAGTAATGTGCCCGTGCTAACGCTTGGTTTCATCTCAGAGGTGTACTTGAAATCAACCAAACAACAAAATATTGGATAGTTTAAGTCAAACTGAATTATAATAAAAGTATAAACATGCTTACAAGCATGTGTACGTTTGTTTGTATACTACGTGGTGAAATAGAAGTTTAAAAGTCTATCTGAATCAATTGTTCATATTTGATTTCTATAGAAGAGTGAAATGCTTTATCGAAGAAAAATAAGAAAAAAGAAAGGATATGTTGCTACTCTTTTAGAAGAAAAAAGAATAGTAGTTCCCGAAGTAATGTCTAAACCCAAGGATTTCACAAAACACGATTTTCAACCATCTCAACAATAGAATTAGATCAGAATAAGGAATAAAAGTCAATTTGTTTGAGATGAGATAAAGAAAAGAGTTTAGAGACGACTCAAAAAATTTCGAAGGGTTTTTCTTTTAAAGTTTGTCAGTCAAAATTAGCCAACTTGTGTCATGAGTATAAATGAAATTTATTTTTTCTTTAAGGAAATTAATGCAAGTCAACTGCGCAGTGTGTGGCCTTCTGGTAGAAGAGACAGTCACTCACCTCTTCGCAGAATGCTCCTTCGCAAGAATGTGTTGGCAATTAATTGATGTTGACATCCCCTTAAACTGCTCTCTACCAGGGCTTTTTTCTCAAATTAAGGCGCAGCTATCACAGTTTTATATGGAGGCAATCATTCTTGTTTGCTGGACAATATGGTCGGCAAGGAACAACCTTATTTTCAGAGGCTTAAGCTAGAACGAGACAGCTTGTAAGCAGGCTCTTCTTCAAGAACTCATGCTTTTGAAGCATATATAGAGTAAAATCTGCTCAAGAACCCAGCTTTCTTTTATGGATCACTTCCCTGGAGTAGCCAGTGTTCTTCTGCTTATTTTCTTTAATAGTTTCTTTGTTTCCTGAATCTCCCTGGTGACTGTTTCTTCTATTTTCCTCTCTGAATTCCTTTTCTTGTAATTAACTGGTTTTTTCAATAAATTACTGTAGGGGCTCTTGCCCCTCCAGATTCCTAAAAAAACCAAGCTATGTTAAATTGTTGGGCACCGTTCAAGCTGATCTCAGCCACACATAAATAAAAAAAAAAAAAATCTGAGCAAATAATTAGCTAGCAAGCTATAACAACTCGACCAGAAGTTTCATGTTACACTCAGTCAAAACGTTTATATATCAACTCAACCACAATGAAATATATTATTATACAATCAACTCAACCAACTAATCCCAAGTAACTAAATGGATGACAAGTTAAAGAACCAGTGCAGAAGCAACCCCGAAGAGCTCATGTTCTTGGTGAGTCAGAAAAAAACTCTAGTTCTTTGGCCCGATACCTTCAAAGCGCAAATCTGCTCCTCGCCCATGGCTGAGATCATCAAGACGGTCAGATCCTTCACCTCACTAAATTCTTCTGTGATCTGTTTGACACAAACATTATTGATTTGTTTTAATTATTATTTAAAAGGTACTGTTTGTGTTTGCATTACCAACACAGGAGGAAGAACAAAGAAAACATACTTGGTCTCAATTAAATTACACGCACATAAATTTGGTAAGTACATATTATAGCCTCAATTAAATTACATGTGTGCACCTCATGAGTTCATCAAGAACTGATCTTGCTATACAGGCATGACAAAATACAAACCAATACTCACCAAGCAAACGATCTAGATTGCATTATATAAACGATACACAATACTAAATATTGTAATGCCAGGAGCTAGTGGATTCATCCAAATAAAGCCCTCTTCATCATGAAAAAGCTCTGCAAATTTGATAACGTACAAGAGCATGAGATCGAATCAAAGACAGTTTAACCAACAAAACCAGGCACAAAGTCATTGGAATGCTAGTTTATACACATTTTACCACGGCGGTCATATCAATCCTTAAAATTTCCATGGCCAAACAAAGGCAAGAATATATAGTAGGCTAGCATGATGGAAACTACTGGTTGTCCAATCACTACCGGAATCTGACTCTTTGCCGATTGTTTTTTTCAGGCACTCACTGAGTGCCAAATAAAAAAAAATGCTCAAAAAAAAAAGACTCGGCAAAGAGAATTCTTTGTTGAGTGCCAAAAATCTTTGTTGATTGTTTTTTTTACACTCGGTAAAGACATATTTCAGAGCACATTTTGGAGCACTAAATTAATTCAAATAAAAAATAACTCAAAAAATTGAAATTTGATTTTCTAAAAGTATCTTAGATGGAAAACACCTAAAAAGGAAAGTTGTAGATTTTAAAAAATTATAAAACTTTGTAGTTGACAACTTTTTAATTTAAAATCATCTTATCAACGAAAACTACGTTGGAATTTCTTAAATTTGAAATTCAAATTTAAACGTCTTCGTATAGAGAAACTCACTAAATAAAAATTATAATTCTTGAAAAATTATGAAACTTTATAGTTGATAAGTTTTTTATTTGAATTCGTTTAGGGCCTCAAATAAGCAATTTTCACTTGGTTTAGTATCTTGTTTAGATAACCGAAACGGAACATAGATGCATGTGAGTGTTTAGTGTAGTGGTAGGAGAGGCTCCACGTGAGAGAGGTCGTAAGTTCGAATCCTGCCGACCGTGTAGCCGTGAATTTTGCGCAAAATGCCATGACTTGCTGATTAAAAAAAAATTGCTATTATTTTTGGAATTTTTTCGTTACTCGACAAAGGCTTTACCGATCAATTTTTTACTGAGTAGTCTTTACTGAGTACAATTAAGAGCTTCGTCGAGTGTCCCAGGCGAGTCCAGCAGTGAATCTTAACAACTGTACTAGGCAATATCAGTACTAGACAACATCAGGAACAATAGCATGAGTCACGGCATGCAATATAGCATGTGAGTCACGGTGAGGATATGGCTGCGACGTTCGTGGCCATACTGGCCGAGGCGGGCACCGCGTGCACAATCTCCCTCGAGCTTACCCAAAAATACCATCCAGTGTATGTTACTAAAATTTAACAACTTCCCCTCAAAAAAAAAAAAAAAAAAAAAAAAACTAAAAGTTAGCAACTACCATTGAAAGGTTACTGGGCATGGTCTGGGGAACGACACGGCCTATACTCTGTTCGCTCAGCCTATCGTATGTTGAAGGAACAAGAAACCCAAGAAAGAGATCATGGAGAAGATCGAACTGCGCACTCTGCTGCAAACAATGGTCCCCATTGGCTCAAACTCTGGAGAAGTAAAATTCCACCGAAAGTGAGTGTGTTCTGGTGGAAAGTGTCCCATGATTTTATCCCTTGTCGAGCAAATCTCCATCGGAAGCACATCGAACCAATTGGGACGTGTGAATTCTGTGGAAAGGAGGATGAAACCACCTTTCATGCCCTCACACAGTGCACTTTTGCCACAATTTTCTGGGAGAAGCTCCAGTCTCGCACGGGCATCAAGCTTCCCCGGCTTTGCCCAAGAACATGGACAAGGGACCTGCTCGAGAATTATTTCTGTAAGGAGGAAGATAGAGGTGTTATCCTTTGTGGAATGTGGTCGCTGTGGCTTAGTCGGAATGATCGAAGACATGGTAAAGCTCCGATTGACCCAAGCATAGCGATGGAATGGGCACTGGAAGCCTGTGATCATCTCTCCACCTCCACCAGTGGTAACAAAGAGAGCGGGATGCAGCAACCTGTGAGATGGATGCCACCGGAGCAAGGAGTCTTCAAACTAAACACAGATGGGGCCTTTTCACAAGAGTCTTGCACGGGTGCAACAGGGGCCGTGTTGCGAGACAGTGATGGACGCTTTCGGTCAGCTTCAGCATGTTGGATGAACACGGTAGGCTCTCTGTGCTCCTAGCGGAAGCAGAGGCACTCAGAGATGGACTGCGGCTAATTCCAGAGAAGGTACCCAAATGAAGATTGTTGCTGAATCTGATTCTTTGGAACTGGTTTTGTTGTGGCAAAACAGAAGGAACCAACGTTCAGAAGTTGCTGCAATCATCGACGAAGTTCAAGAGCTAGTGTCCAGCTTCACCTCCTTTGAATTACGCCATGTTAATAGATTAGCAAACTGTACGGCTCACCTGTGCACGCAACATGCTTCGTCCTTCCTGCAGTCTTATGTATGGTTTGATCCTCCTAGCTTCTTGCAGCGTTGTCTGCTTTCAGATTGTAATGACTCCTTTTAAGAAATGAAGCTTATGTTCCCCCCCCCCCCCCCACCCCCCCCCAAAAAAAAAAAAACCTTTGGTCGGTCAATTGCTACGACAGATGGTTCTTTGCCATAAACATTTTTTTTTTTACGTTGAATCATCAGTGCTAGTCGCTATATATCGATCACTAACCTTGTCGGATCATCCATCACTAAATAAAATCGCCATTGGCACCACGGGTGGAGCCCAGTGAAGGCCAAACTGGCCTCCGGTGGTCCGGCCCCCTTGCCTGCAGCAAAAACTTCAAGGCCCACGAAGCAACTGCTAGCTAAGTAGCTCATGAAGCAACTGCTAGCAAAGTAGCTCACGAAGCAAACATTAAAGGAAAAAGTCTACATTCTCTTCACCAATTTTTATGAAAGTCTTTTCTTTCTTGAACTTCAAAACTGGATAAACAATCTTTCTAAACTTTTCAAACCAAGCACTTTACCTTCCTAGAGTGGTTTTGACGGTGATTTTGCTACACTAACGGTGGTTTTGTCTTTTTCTTTTTTATTTATTTCGGCTATACTTTTGAAAAATCATACTAAATCATAGAAAAATCATAAAATAGAAAATCTAATTTTGTTGGACTCCACATGAGTAGATCTATATAGTGAATATATAATATGGTATATTTTAATACAAAATTTTGCTAGTCTTTTTCTTTTTTATTTATTTGAGCTAAGTCTTTAAAAAATCATAGTAAATCATAGAAAAATTATAAAATAGAAAATCCAATTTTGTTGCACTCAACATGTGTAAATCTACATAGTGAATATATATAATATGGTATGCTTTAGACTAACAAAATAATTATAGAAGCTACAATTATACATTATTTCAATTAATTATAGAAAAGCATAGATCAAAAGCTACAACAAGAAATTTGTACTAAAGTATATCATATTATATGTTCATTTGTAGATCTACTCATGTAGAGACTAAGAAAAATAGATTTTCTATTTCATGATTTTTCTATGATTTTCAAAGATTTAGCCAAAATAAATGAAAAAGAAAAGACGAACAAAAACTTACCATATTATATATTCACTGTGTAGATCTACTCACGTGGAGTGCAACAAAATTAGATTTTTTATTTTTACGATTTTTTTTTGATTTACTATAATTTTTCAAAAATTCAGTCGAAATAAATAAAAAAAGATAAAACTACTTGTCACTATAGCAAAACCACCATCAAAATCACTCAAAAAGGTAAATGCATAGTTTGAAAAGTTAAGGGAGGTTGTTTGTCTAGTTTTAAAGTTTGAGGAGAAAAAATAGACTTTCACGAAAATTAGGACAGGAAACGTAGATTTTTTCCGGCTTTAAATCCTTTCAATTAAAACAAGCTAGCATAGCAGCCCAATAAGTAAAGAGTCCACTATGGAGCTGTCGTCCTACAGGCTACGGCCCTCATCAGCTGACTAGTAGTGGCCGCTCACGTTCTAAGGCTTTATTCCTTTCTTCTTGTTGTTATTAAAAACAATGAATTACTATAGCATTAGTGTAGCATTAGGCAAATTAGCCCCGTCTATCTATCTATCTCTATCTCTACAACTAAAAAACTCCGAGACCAATTGTCCCCTAGCACCCAATCCTTGAGCGAGCTCACTTTTCTTACTAACCCATCCCTAATCGCTCACCGCTCCAGGTTTACCCGACGTTGCCCCGAGCGGTTGCCATCGCTTACATGCCCACCCGACACTCCCCACGCACGCCCGCCCACCCGACGCTCCCCTGCGGTTGCCGTTGCTCCCCCGTCCAGCCGGAACTTCCCGATGACGAGCTCACACCGACCCACCCGACGCTCCCCTGTGGTTGCCATCACTACCCCGTCCAGCTAGGACCGCCGGCAACGAGGACCGCCAGAAGCTTCCCGGCACTGCCCGGCGAGGTCCGCCCGGTGCTGCCCAGCACGCGTCGCCGACGCTGTAGCCTTTGAGATTCCATCCACTGGGGGATTCAGCTCCTCTGTCTGTGCTGCCTTTTCTTGACTGGGGAACGAATCCAGGCTTTGTAAGGTCCATTGCTCCCCTGTTCTTGACTAGGGATCGGATCCAGCTGCTGTTCTTGACCCTTTCCATCTTCCCTGCAGTTCAGAGCTTTGCTGCCTCACTGTCTCCCGACGCGTGGAAGCACTCAGGGCCAAGGTGTCCGTGTAAAAGCTGGGCTCCTACAAGGTTATAATGGTTCTCTACGGGAACCTGAAGTATGTCGTCGCTTGTCTACTTTTCATTGTCTGCTTAATGGCTTGTCCCCAAGAACTATCTCCTACCATTGGTCTTTCAATGTCCTCGCTGCTGGTTGACACTGAATGGTTTGTAGAAATCATATCAGGTTAATAGGAAAATTACTGTTTGATAATAAAATCCTGATTCTAGAAATACAATTTAAATAAAAAATGGGTAGCTATCATCTATCACTTTGTAGTCAACAGAATTGAGGACCCCTAAAGCATAATATGCTTTTATGTACCTTGTATGAGATATCTTGGATTCCAGATATCACTTTTTTAACAATGTCTTTATGAATCACTCAGATACCATGACTTCCCTGGGCTTTAATTTAGCATGCACAAGACAAAGACAAAGATTGTCATAAGTTTGTATAAATCTGTCAGGTCAAATGTGACCAAAACAAATATTGTAATAAGTTTGAGCTAATAGCTGCATCTTTTAGAGAGGATCACTGCATCGGCAGCAGAGATCACTGACCTGGTGAGCCCCCAGCTGCTGCCATTGTTGCACAAGCCTGGCTAGCTGCACTGCATCCAGTTGCAACTAGCTGTTTCTATGCACATGTCATTTGTCTTGGAGTAGCAATTTCTCTCCTGTGCTGTAGATCTAAACTTATCCACATGTACATGCACACGGTACACCATACTTAGTTATATAAGGATTGTAGGGATCCATAGACTGGCTAGGAATCAGCAGAAAGGTTTGACACCAGCATGCTCTCTTCTCCACCCTTGTCCTTCGGTTGCTGATTTGGTGTATGGTTCCTTGTTCTGCTTAAAATGCTTCAGAATGATACTGTATAACTCAACTGCAAATAAAGTCACAAATCTAATACTATCTTGTATAGTAACACTTCGTAAGATTTTGTGGTGCTGATCAGTTACTTGAGCTATTTACAAAAAAATGTGCACTGATTGAGCTATGAAGGGAAGCATATATAAATAAAGTTTTTCTATTGTGATGCGATAATAATCTTGTCTCTACAGTTTCATCTTTCGTAATGATTTTCCTATGTTAAAAACATGACTGCAAGCTGTGGATTGTGACTAGCTTATTTGATTACGATTTGTTCTGTGTTCCCTTCCCTTAACATTATGACCTGTAATGGTGTTTATGCCTTTAGGCCGATGGGCAATGAAGGCTTTTGCCTATCCTTTGCCTGTAATAGTACATTTTTCATTTCCCTTCGAAATATATATTTTCCATTTTTTACACCAGGAAGTCCCCTGTCATCGTGCTCCTCGAGGAAGGCACCTACTGTCACCAGCACCACTGCAGAAAGCCCAATCTCCGATATGGTTAGTACACATAATCCTAATTTAATTCATTGGTGTATTTGCATTGCTACTGAAGCACTAAATTTGATGTCATAAATTTGGCATATAAGGAGCTGCCACCGATATAGTATTTGGTTAGGAAAGATATAAAAACGGCAAATTAAATAGCTGCGAATAGGTAGCCTGTGGAACTCGGTCGGCAGAGAAGATAGATGTATTTTAATTGCAAGATGGATATATAAATAAATATGGATATGGATTTTTTATCACGTAATTTAGTGCTTTACCATTTAGCTCAGAAATTGCTGCGGCTTCTGCTGCAGGATACACTCAAATATATTAGCTCGTCCAAGCTTTTTGTTCAAATTACTAAAGGAAAAGGTCTAAAAAACCCCCTCAACTATTAACGTTGGTGCACTTTATACCCTGAACTACAAAATGGGGTATTCTACATCCTGAATTTTCGAAATCGGTGCAAATAACACCCTGGGGCAGTTTTGCTACAGTAACATGGTTTTGTCTTTTTCTTTTTTTATTTATTTTGGCTGAATATTTGAAAAATCATAGTAAATCACAGAAAAATCATAAAATAGAAAATCTAATTTTGTTGGACTCCACATCAATAGATCTACATAGTGAACATATAATATAGTATATTTCAGTACAAAATTTTTGCTGTAATTTTAGATCTATATTTTTTGTAATTAAATGGAATAATTCATAACTATAATTTTTATGGTCGAATTATGGTGAAATTTTTATGGTGATCTTATTATGATATGCTTGAACTGTAGTAAAAAATTTTATAATTATTGGATCATATATAACTTAGTTATAGATTTATTTAGGTTTATACTTAGGTTTATGCTTGTTAAATATAAATAAATCTATAAATGATTCAATAATTATAAAATTTTTACTACAGTTGAAGCATATCATAATAAGCTCACCATAATTCGACCATTGAAATTATGGTTATGAATTATTTCATTTAATTACAAAAAAATATAGGTCCAAAATTATAGCAAAAACTTTGTATTAAAATATACTATATTATATGTTCACTGTGTAGATCTACTGATGTGGAGTCCAACACCAATTAGATTTCCTATTTTCTGATTTTTTCTGTGATTTACTATGATTTTTCAAACATTCAGCCAAAATAAATAAAAAAGAAAAAGACAAAACCATGTTACTGTAAAAAAACCACCCTCCAAAACCGCCTCGAGGGTGTTATTTGCACCGGTTTCGAAAGTTCAGGGTGTACAACACCCGATTTTGTAGTTCAGGGTATAAAGTGCACCAACGTTAATAATTAGAGAGTTTTTTAGACTTTTTCCAATTACTAAAGTGTATGTGTGTTTCTGCTGCAGTGGGGTTTCATCCCTTTTCTTTTTCAGAGTATGTTTTCTCTTCAGTGAGGCTCTCTGTTTGTTGGGCATCAGATTTTTTTGGTGGGCCTGAAGGCCTGAGAGGAGATGACAGCTCAGTGATGGTGTGATACGAAGTGTTGCTGACTTTGGTGGTAGGTTAAGTAGCATTGCTTGCTTCTTTCCTTGCCTTGTATGTTGGCACTACTGCTTTGTGTGTATGATTTTTTAATGCAACAGCATGTATAGCTAAGACCCTAGATTGCTTGAAGATAGAAACAACAGAGTATAGGGATGACATGGTTTTAGCTTATTAACTTCACTCGCTTAGAGGAAATATGCTTAATTCTTGTTAGTTTGAAATTTCCATCTCCAAATTTTGCCGGTGAGGATCACATTAACAACTGTTTTGAGCACAGTGGGTTGTTCAACACTGAGCTGCTGCATAGACGGATGAGAAAATAACAAAAACTCTGGGTTTAGCTGGTGTCACAATGGATAGTGCTGAGCTTCTGAAAATGGCTCTGGATAAGTACATGAAAAACCTGATTAGGAGGTCTCATTGATATGGGTTTCGCATTGCTCTACTCTAATAAAGGGCTAATGCCTGTACCTTTTCTTTGTCTGTTCAAGATAATGGACCATTCCTCACGATACTGAATTCAGCTCTTTATTATTGAGGCCACAGATAGGATGTGCCATTACACTGACATCCTAAGAGCAGAATTCCACACTCAGTGGTGAATGAATATGAAAGGCCCTTTTTTCTGAATTATTTCCTAAGAATTTCTTGCTATTTGAAAGCAGAAATCCAAGCTCATGTATGTACCTTGATTAAGTTATATGAAAATATTATATTTCTTTTAATTAGTAACTTAATTATAAATGCAATTCAGGTTTGAATGTTTCCCTTTTTTATGCAAACAGATTAGTGTTCAATATTGGGAACAATGAACAACAAGGAGCTTCCGTTAATACCAGATCACCTTTTCAGAGCACCGCAAATCAGAGGAGGGCTCTGTGTGTGCTTCAATGTACACTACCTTGCCATACATTTGATTTCGATAGCTTGAGCTTCAATCTGTAACCTTCAGCATATTAGTCAAAATGTAGTGACCCTTCTGTTCATTTTTAGTACAATAGTTTTTGTCAGTAATGGACCTTCTGATAAACTCCATCCATGAAGCATTTATCTGCAGCACATGCTCATGGCCATTTTTCTGGTACACAAACTCCATTTTAGGGTTGAGCATTACCAAGATTGGAGGAACTCATGTTTCAGAAATAGCAATCCCCGTTCCAATTATAACGATGTTAACAGTGAGAACCGATCATAGCATTCAAAATTTTCAATACATTATAAATTCGTTGGAAAAATAAAATTCATGGTCTCTAATTGTAATTGTGGCATACTGGTTTCTTTTTAATTTCTCACATAGCTATCCTGACAAACTTATCAAAGAATTTGAAAGCATGATTGACAAAATAGAAGTTTGGAATTTTGCGAAGTCAAGAAATATATGGAAGGAAAGTCTCCAGTGAAGGCTATAACGCTAGAATATGACACCTGTTGCAATGCACCAGGTCATCAAATTATCTATACCATCCAATTCCCGATGTGAGGCATATCTGACATGCAATTTAGCAGCGGCCATAGTAGTGTCTCCTTATCTCCTTTTGTTGTTTCTCTTTCCAAGCACTTGCATATTCTAGCCTAAAAACTTTATTTCAACTACCCTTTGCCACAAATCCAAGAAAGAAATTATCATTCTGAAACTGGACTTTGAGAAAGCATTTGACAAGCTTGAACACCCAGTAATTCTTGAGATCATGAAACACAAGGGATTTCCAATCAAATGGATCAATTGGATAAACAATATTTTGAGCTCTGGATCATCCTCTGTTCTATTAAATGGCATTCCTAGAAAACATTTTGACTGCAAGAGAGGAGTCAGACAAGGCAATCCCCTTTCTCCCCTTTTGTTTGTCCTTGCTGCAGATCCGCTTTAGACTATCATTAATAAGGCATGGAACAGAGGCATTTTGAAACACCCTCTAAATGACAGCTTTGGTGGTGAGTTCCCAATCATCCAATTTGCAGATGACACTTTGCTGATCCTGCCTTGGGATGCTAGGTGTCTTCTTAACCTAAAATGTCTCTTAAGATCATTCTCTTATTCTACTAGACTACATGTTAACTTTAGTAAGTCATTCCTGGTTCCCATCAACATCAATGCTGAAAGAACTCATCATTTGGCTAGGACTTTTGGTTGTAGTGTTGGCTCTATGTCTTTCCCATACTTGGGTTTACCTCTAGGTACTACCAGGCCAAGCACCAATGACTTCACTCCATTGCTCACAAGGATTGAAAGAAGAATGTGTGGCATTAGCAAACTCCTATCCTACAGTGGAAGACTCATCCTTGTCAACTCAGTTTTGATAGCCCTACCCACTTTTTATATGTGCAGCCTTAAGATCCCTCTCTAAATCATCAAACAGATCGACACCTATAGAAAGCATTGCCTATGGAGCAATGGTGATATAAACAGAAAAGGTACATACCTTGTGGCATGGGAGGTAGCATGCAAACCAAAAAATTAGGGAGGTCTTGGCATCATTGACCTAGAACAGCAGAACAATGCACTCTTAATGAAACATCTGGACAAGTTCTATAACAATGCTGACATCCCCTGGGTCAGCCTCACATGGACTAAGTTCTACAGCAACAACCAAACTCCACCACATGCCAGATGCCCAGTTGGTTCCTTCTGGTGGAAGAAAATTATCAAGCTTTTCAAGCAGTTTGCCAGACTTGCCACCTGCTCCCCTAGCAATGGAAATACATGTCTTTTCTGGACAGATTTATGGGCTAGGCAAAAATTGGCAGAAAGATACCCATAACTCTTCTCCTTTACCAGAAAACCCAAATGTTCCATTAGATTCTTCCTAAATTAGGAATGGGAAATGGTTTTCAGTCTCCCTCTGTCAACACAAGCCACCGAGCAGCTAACAGAAATTCAGAACTATATTGAGTCCATTGACTAGAATGAAAATGCAAGTGACAGCTGGAACTACAACTGGGGATCAGCTAATTATAGCAGCAAAAAAGCCTACAATGTCATGATTGGGGACACACCAGCATCACCACTTTTCAAATGGCTTTGGACATCAAGCAACTTAGGGAAGCATAAATTCTTTTTCTGGCTTCTTATGAGGGATAGACTGAATACCAGAAACCTCCTAAAGAGAAAGAATAATGTTCTGGATGATTATGACTGTGCTCTCTGCAACACCCATCAAGAAGAAACTAGCTTTCATCTGTTCTTCACTTGCCCTTTCAGTCAGTTATGCTGGAATGCAACCAACATTGACTGGAACATGAGTTTACAACCTCTAGATATGGTGATTGATGCAATAAACACTTTCAACTCCATCATTTTCATAGAAGTTTTCATTACAGCATGCTGGACCATTTGGACAACCAGAAATGCTGTCATCTTTGACAATTCAATCATTGACATCAACCTATGGAAGAGGAACTTCAAAGCAGAGCTGGAATTGGTTTGTATCAAATCCAAGGGAGCAAAGAAGCATAAACTCAATCTTTGGAGAGATAGCTTCAGTGCATGATTTTTTTCCTTCTTCTTTTGGAGTTATTCTCCCCTTTGTAACCTTTGTAACCTCTCTTGTACTTTTGTAAATACCCATTCTTTCATTTAATTAAAAAAAAGAGGCCGACATTCCCTTAGCCGATTCGGTTAAAAAAAGACTGCTGCCCACTCATACTTCATTCATCCATTACCAACCAGTAGATAAGAAACATTTCAGCGTCAATTGAGGCGTGATCGATTATCTTGAGCGTCCGGACCATGACTAAATTGTGTCTCCCACTCCCACCACTTCCATTTGGAGCCTCCAACTAATTTGCTATGATTTTTGTTGTCTTCTCTTTCAGGATTCTTGGAGGCTCATTTTGCAATGGGTACATGCATGGAGATTAGCTTGGCGAAAGCGAAGCGACAAATTTTCACGAAAGCTTGAGGTACTACTACTATGGAGATCGTGATGATTGATGAAGGGATCCAGAGATTTTCGTTTCCCTGCAAGCTCATGCATAATATTATGTTTCTATGCAGAAATTAATCTCTCTCTATATGACGACAAGGACCATCTGATCTATCTGATCTCTGTTCACAAGGATTATATTTCTTTTTGTAAAACTCTTTGCATCGTATTGGTTGATTTATTCCTTTATTTTCTCACGTCATGTTACGGCAATTAGGTTACTGTTGAGTTAATCTGCCGGCAATTTATTAGTATAAATACACTGCTCACCCGTGCAATGATAATTTGTCCATTATAAGGAGGAAGATAATTTGTCCATTGTAAGGAAGAACAACACTGTAATTATCAGCCACAGTGACAACATTATGATCTTTGCACAGTTGCATCCTCCACTATTCAGTTTGTTTACATAAAGTTTTTAGCCATATATGTAGTGGATAGAACCTTAATCAGCTCATATTAAATTATAATATATGTTTCAACCAGCCTTTCACTATCATTTAAGAATAAAATTGATGTTATTTATATTTTTTGTTAATTCTTACACTATATTCCTTTATTTTTTTTCTAAATACCCACAACAATGCGTGGAAAATTCTTCTAGTATTTTAGTTCACCGTCCGCCGCTATGGCGCGATGTTTTCGGCCCGCTGCCATGAAAAGTTTGGCCCAAAATTAACATATTAACCTATGTCACTGCACCCTAGACCAAATACACAGCCTTCCTTTTTGCTTCCATTGCGACTCCATACATGCGCCGCATTTACACTCTCGCTACTGCCCAGCCGCCTGCCCCCACCGGCTGCTCACCACTGCCTGGCCGCCCGCCCCGCCGCCCGTAGTCATCCACCCTAGTTAATAGTCATCTTGCCATGTGACTTTGTTTTATCTCTGATGTGTAAACGAAAGGTGCTGTGTTTTAGTTTGCGAAGTTATATTGATGGGTTCTGTACATAATCAGAGTCCCAACAATTAATATAGAATTTTCTGCATTTTCATTTCAAAATGTGTCAGCCTTGCAGCTTGATTTTTAATTAGAAGCTTCTTGTTCTATTGAGTAATAAGTTTAGATATTTTTAAAAAAGACGGGTCACCAGCTAATGGGCCCACAAGCCTGCCAATCAGCCACTCCAAGAGCACCCAGGCCCTGTAAGAGACACATGCACAGTAGGCTTGTCCGGATACTTTTTCACGATAGGCTCTTCCCAAACCCGCGGTGAAAACTATATTTTCAACAATTTTTTCCATAACGGCGCGGTGATGCATTTTCTTAGCTTGTTTCAATACAACTAGCAACGAAAATTCCATTACAAAACAATTTATGTATAGTGATTCAAAAACACAATGTTTGAGGAAGAAGAACTAGCAGACGGAAGAGCTATGATTTAGAAGCAGCGAAGAAGCAATTTTTTCCAATTGCAAAACTCTGCAAGAACAAAAGTTAGGAAAGAGACCCCACATTGAGAAAAAAAAGGTGCTGCGACTTTTGGCGTAGGCGAAAGAGTCGCTAGTATTTTTAGAGGTGTGAGTTGTTTGGGGCGTGTTGAGACACCTTTTGTATAAAAGTAGTAGCGAGTGAACATTTTCTGGAGCCTAAGTTTTTGGTTGATAAAGAAAGTAGTAGCAAGTTGTAACAAACACGTAGTGATGCATCCGGCCTAGGTGGGGTTGGATGAAAAGCCTGACACACCGATCCGGATCCCTGAATCCTGCAATCTTAGCACCGACAGTCGAAATTATGACGCACCGATCTGGCTACAACGCCACTAGGACCTCTTGTTGCGCCTCGGCAATCTTAACACCGCACTTCAGCGCACCCCTTCCAGAAAAGGCCCAATCGCCCCAAAAGACTAGTCCGATGGGGGAAGGGTGGCTCTACCTTTTAAGGTGGCTTCCTCCTCCCAAGCTAAGCAAGGTGGGATTATTTAGAGGCTCACACGGTCGCCGCCCAACTACAACTGGGCCACTTGGCCCATTGTTACGTCTTTGCCAGCGGGTAATAGTGGAGGATGTCCACATCATTCCCACCCCCTTAAACAAGGGCCCAGCTCTGATACCAAATTATGCGTCTGGCCCAGGTGGGGTTGGATGAAAAGCCTGACACACCGATCCGGATTCCCTGAATCCTGCAATCTTAGCACCGACAAAATTTAAATTACGACGCATCGATCCGGCTACAACGCCACTAGGGCCTTTTGTTGTGCCTCGGCAATCTTAGCACCACACTTCGGCGCACCCCTTCCAGAAAAGGCCCAATCGCCCCAAAAGACTAGTCCGATTAGGGAAGGGTGGCTCTCCCTTTTAAGGTGGCTTCCTCCTCCCAAAATAAGCAAGGTGGGTTATTTAGAGGCTCACATGGTCGCCGCCCGACTACAACTGAGCCACTTGGCCCATTGTTGCGTCTTTGCCAGCGGGTATTAGTGGAGGATGAGCTTGAGTCGAGGACGACTCAAATGCAAGAAGGAGAGGATGATGAGGACATCAACAACAATAATGCATCCCCGCCGACACCAGTACCTATTGTTGGTCCCCTTACTCGTGCTCGTGCTCGTCAACTCAATCATCAAGTGAGTTCTCTCTTGAGCTCTTGTCCATTTTGTTTAGATCTTGGAGACACGCACACTCTTGTTTTGCTCAGAAATGGTGGAGAAGACGGACATGGAAACGGAAAAGATCAACAAGGGAAGGCTTTACGCTGGCTGCGTTCAGATTGTGAGGCAATGTCAATTTGTCAAGAGATGATTGCATATGGGAAGCGTGGAACCTTAACAAAGATGATTGAGGGCCAAGTCTAAGTATCCTTAACGTCCTCAATCAGGCTACCACGTCACTTCTAGCCTAAGGAAAGAAAGAGTCCAAATCCAACACGTTTTAGAATTAGATTCTGACTGCAGAACAGCTCCCATTTGTATGGGTCACCATGGCTTCATATGGAGTCCAATTGGGACGTTCAAATACTTGTTGGAAAGCTTATTAAGTATACTTTCATATGGATCCAGTCTCATATCCATATCTATTCGGAGTCAGCAGCAATAACACAAATAACGCCGATAGGTCGTTCTGTCCAGGGTGCTGTGTCACCTTATTTTAGCTCGATGGGCTGTGTATCGTCTTAGAGTCCATTAGGAACGTGTCCTAGGGTTGGAGCATGACCCAAACACCTTGTGGTCGTCCTCCCCACGTCATATACTCCCTGGCCACCGCTAGAAACACTGGGTTTTGTTTAGATCAAGTTTAGCCTTCGCTACTTGTTTGCAAGCGCGCGTGCTGGATCAGCCGCCCGTCTTCTTGTCTTCGGAACCCCACTTCATTGGAGATTGAGTTTGAAACCTTCATTTATATCTAGTAATTTAGTACTTGTTCTTGCTAGTTTTTTGATTGCTTGCAGGACGAGTGCCCTAGTGGCCGGGTGTCGCGCTCCACAAGATCGTGACAGCCATTGGGGTGGTGTATCGGTTGCTAAGGCGCAGTCTTGGAGGGCTGTAGTCGAGCCGTGAACGTCATCTCCATTCACCAATCGAGTTATCCCATGCCTCTCAGCGAAAGATCGAGCAAAAACCCTAACGGGTTCTCATCAGTGTCCTCATCACGTAGTGGGGAGGGTGGATTGACCTAGTGGACTGGAGGAGGAGGAGATGGGGAAGGAGAGGGCGGCGCACCCACTAGGGGTGGCGGCGCCTAGTGGCGGCGGCGGCGTGGGCAGGGGAGGCGGTGGCTTGGGCACGCTGTGCGGGGAGAGAGAGAGAGGAGGAAGAGAGGCACGGGAGATTGGAATAAAGGGAATTACCTCAATTACTTTCTTGATAGATCCAATTACAATCCTCCTGTGTTTATAGTCTCGAATTAGACTCTAAAAGGCAAGGAACCTTATCGACCGGATCTTTCTTTTTTATAAATTTACCTAATTTTAGAAATATCTCTAATATTGATTAAATTAAGATAAGCGCACGTGAGCGTGGGACCCCGGGGGAGAAGGGGCGGCGCCCCCCGCGGGCCGCCCGTGGGCGGCGCGCCCCCCCCCCCTAGGGTTTGGGGTGGATGCGGCCTCCGTTGCCGCTCTTCTCCTTTCCTGGGCTTTTCGACCCAATTCGCCTGTTGACGGTGGATAGCGTCAACTTTTTATATATCAAAAGACATGAAAAACACATCAATATCTAGAAGGCTAGGGTTTTATCTAATAATTTCCACGAAGTTTTGGTGATTTGCCAATTTTCAGGGACTAAACCAGAAAACACCGAAAAAAGGGGCATAACTACAAATCTACATCACGAAATTATCTGCAACTCAGGAATACGCCAAACTACTCTAGAAGGAACCAGAAGACACCAGAGCGAAAGGGGGACGGGGCCGCCGCTAGGTGGGGCCGGTCGGCACCCCCCTGTGGGGCTCACCTTCCACCTTCTGGAATGTTCCTCCACCGTATTTGAGGATCAATCTTAGCCCTGCGTGAAGTCGGTTTGATCAAACGGCCGTCGTGCATTCCACCGGGTGTTGGTATTTCTTATGCACAACTAAAATATGAAGGATTCCGCAAGCGCATAGAAAACCATTGTAGCATTTTACCGGGAGTATTTCAGGTATCGTTATTTATATTTTACCACAGGAAAACAATAGATAAAGATATTAATAGTTCACCTTCATGTATCTACTAACTGATACACCAACTAGACTAAAGTAGGGGTAAATAATAGATGATAAAAATTATGCATTGTTGGTATAAATTAACTGCACTTCATTAAATAAGATTTAAGTAAGATTATCCGCAAGCGCACAGATATTATACCAGTGTCACATTTTACCCGGAGGTTTTAAATATCGTATCCATAGGAAACAGTTGTGATGATGACAAAGTCTATAGACTTAACCCTACAATTAGGCTAGATAATATCAAGAAAGAGGAAATAGCTATTGAACTCTAGTTCTGACAACCGGTAAGCTTTGTATAATATTGTTCTAACTGGGCAAGTAACCTGAATAAGAGCAGAAATCAGAGTTCTCTCCTACCAAGAACCTATAAGCCAATCAATCCTATCAACGGGAAGTGGACTGCAGAGGATTCAACGAAGCTATAAAGTCACCTTCACGAGCTACCACTATCCGGCTAATCAGGGGACATCCACAAGCAATCATAGCCTAGACACCACGTCTACACTATGAATTACTACTCCAATCAAGTAACGACCAAGATCAAAGCACTCAATATGAGCTGTAAACTAAAGAACAAATAAAACAACTGCTTACTTGAATCAGAATGTTGAATACAAAAGAACCTCAGAACGCAGCTCCGGGCGAGGGAGCTGAATCCAGAAGAATACAGCCACGAAGAAGCACCGACAGGCCGGAACTCCTATAAAATCTCTACTCCTCTACTCTATCTCTCTAATCTCTAAACAAGACTAGATCTAGAAGAACTAGTCTCTCCTAATTGCTACATCTAGATGAACTAGAACTAGATCAACTAGAGGGACCCTAACCCTAATTATGTAGAGAATATGAAGCATCGGGGTGCAGAATGCCTCTACGAGGGGCCTTGGGGCGTTATTATATAGGCCGAAGTGGAGTAAAGGGCAAGGAACCGCCACGTCATCGATCCGCGTCTTCATGTTGTGTGCACCGTCGGATCAAACTGACCTTAGATTGACGTAGGGATGCTTTGCTTAGGTGCCAAGGAAGCGTGGGAGGAAGACTCCAGAAGGCGGCGGCCAGATGCCACAGGGGGGCGCCGAACGGCGCCAGGGTGGGGCCGACCGGCCCCACCTGGTCTCCCCTATGGGTCCCGCTGCTTCGGGTGTCTTCTAGATCCTTCCTGAGTCTGATGACGGTGTTTGCCGACACGGATAAGTTTCGTGATAATTATGCACTCTAATCCCTCTTTTATGCTTTTCTGGAATAATTCCTGAAAAATATAAAATATGCAAAACTCGTGGAAATTGTCAGCTAAAACCCTAGACTAGTGTGTATTCATGTGCCTTTTCATGTCTAAAGTTCTAATAAATATTGACGTTATCCATCGTCAACAACTCCCCCAAGCTTACCTTTTGCCAGTCCCTTGGCAAACAACCTAGGTCTAATTACTAATAAACTTGGATCGGGGAGTTCTTTGCTATGCTTTTATTTCTTTTTAAGTACACTTATTTTCAAAAGAAATTTTCCTTTGGTTTAGACAAAACTACTCTAACTTTCAAACTTATACATTTTACCTTTAACCATAGGGCTTTACAGCTTATGCATGAGTCTTGAGCAATCAAAAGATAGAACAATCAAGTCAAGCACTATGTCTCAAATTCTTCACAGTACCAATATTCTAGAGTTTTGTAAGTTTTCAAAATAAAACTCAGAGCTTAATTGTATGATACCCTCAAGTCTCTTATTATATGGTATTTATGGATCCCACTAAGCCATTAATGATGTTATGCCTTCCTACACCTAAGGATATATATAGTGGAGCTTATAGGAGTGGCAATAACAAGGATGAGCATACTTGCAATTCATATGTTGTAAAGTCAAACAATGGATCCATAGAGAATCGAGGCATGCAATCAAATCAAGATGTGCATGTGTATGGGATATGGTGGATAGGTGCATTTATGGTATTTAATGGCTAATTCTAATTCTACTTTTGCTCTTTAAAAATAACTCCCTCCTTAGAACTTTTGTGGGAAAACATGGGCTATCTTTATTCTCTCTTTCTTTCTTTTTTTTAACTGGGAGGCGGGCATCTATGTACCTATTGTTTTAATTGTTGGATACTTGTCCATCTTTTATTTTTTTTTTTTTCTTCTTCTTTTTTTTTTCAATACTTTTGCATAGCCACATGCATCCTTTGAATATAAATAATTAGAGAGATAATGATAAGAAATTAGAGCAATTAAATGGGGACTGTGCTATAGGGTATATTTTGAGGTGGATCGGATGAAAGTGGAAATAATCGCGCTTACATCCTAGAGTAGGAGTAATGCATATGTGGGTGGAATGCGTAAGTGATCTTGATTTTAAAAAGCATGACAAGGCTCTCATAAAGTATATAACAAAGATTGACTAAACTCAATGTAAAGCAAGCAAAGCATGAATGCGTAAAGGTTTTTCTAACTCTAAATGTATTATATGGCTTAGGTAGGAATTCAAACTTTATCATACAAGAGCTCATCATGTAAGATTTTAGGTTTTTAAAATAAATCTCTCGAACTTAGTAATGCTAAGAATAAGATAAATAGTAGATTAGACCTTTATGTATCATATCAATCAATTATCTAGACTTAGCTCAAGCATATGTCTCCACAAATTTTAGGTTCGTGAGTAAATTCTTATATCAAAGTAGTCATGTCTAAAACTCAAAAGAATTCATAGTTAAAAACTAGGCACTTGAAAGGAATTACGATAGAGCAACTATTCATCATCTACAAGATAAAATTTTAATGTTCTCAGGTTTTTAGTTGACTCTAAATTAGATTGATTTGTAGACACACTCTATGATCACACCTTAGTAAATAGATAAGTATATTTGTTTGGTTTTAATTTATTATTTATCTTTTTATTTCTATTGGACTCACAAGACTCTAAAGACATGGATCTTCATGTGACCCATATAGTTTTGGTATTTTTAAATTTTTCTATCATACTATTGTGAACCTTCATGTGCTCACATATTTTTGTCATTTTATAACTATATAAAATAGACTCAATAATCGACTAGTTACCTGATAACTAAGGGGATGCTCCTCCCCCAAGCTAGATATTTGCAATACTTGGTGTTGATGATCTTTAGGGCAAGCTTGTCAGCGATAGTCTTAGTGGGCTCCACTGATAGACTCACTCCTTAGTCATAATGTTATCCTGTATAGTTATACTCTAACAAGAAAACCAAAACTCGAGGCTCGAATTTAATAAGAGGTTAGCGATCAGCCAATAAATAATTGATTATTCTTATGAGTTGATTTCAAATTGATAAGTTTTAGCAGGATTCTCTTTTTAGGATTTTCTAGTTTAATTATGTAGAAATTAAATATATGTGCATTATATAGTTATATTTTTTATGCCATCATAGAGAATATTTATTCTTATGGGGCTTAGGTTTTTATAATGCAAAAAAGTAAATGTAGATGCTATCATTATTTTTTTATGCCACCACAGTAAATATTTCTATAGGGTTACCACAAGTTTATTCACGTGAGGCTTTTAGTATTTTATGATATAGTAAATGAAGCAATAAAGATTTTTATTTTCTTTTTAATATTTATGAAGATGAATATGTTAAAGTAAAAAATTAGATAGGAATACTAATTAATTAGATAACTACCATATTACCTTATGGCAAGGGTACAAAATTTAAAGTTTATCGATGGGACTTCTTCTTCCACTCTTGTTATCTCTCTATATTAGAGATGGAGGTCTTGATGGTTGCATATCTCTAGTGATGATGATGTCATTTTTGTTCTTTGGTTTAGCCAGCAGGTTGAAATAGAGCTTTAATAGTAGCTGGCAGCATCTTGCTCAGTGTGCATGTTCATAGAACTTTCACTTGTAGAATTAATAAACTTTGCTCGACGCGTTGTCCTGTTTGTAAAACCAAGATAGAGATCAAGTGTATGGGCTCTACTGGTGGAAAAACACTAACAGAACCAAATCTAATTCTTTATTTATTGTTTCTCCATCCTTAGGCATATTAAACAAGATAAAGTTAGTGTTACATGAATTATTTATTTATGACATGAGTGGTAAGATCAAAAGATTAAGCATTGACTGTTGCATTTAAGTTCACATGGTAGAAAAAAGAATAAAATTGCTTAACCAATAGAAGGATTGTCTATCTTTATATAAATTTTTAAATAAGTATGACTATCATCTTTTCAAGATCAAATATAATGTTTTAGCTTGTTTGGTTAAGACTGAGATTAAGAGAACGGTGCCACGAACAATTTTAAAGAGCAAAGCATGTTGAGTTTAATTTAGTTTAATCAATTAAAATTATAACTCTAACATATTTGTGTTTTTACTTATGTGCACACCAAGATCAACAGAAGAGTAGTGACCACTTACTTTAAAATATTACCTTCATTATTAGAGCGTGATGACACTAAGTGATGAAGGGTAAATGACTGGTGGTCCTTTCTCTTGCATCTTGAGTTGTTCATGGATGTCTTGTCTCCTCTGTTGCACTCATTCTTTTGCCATCTTTTTGCTTCTTTGATCTTTTGACTCTTTTCACTTCAGTCATTATTATGTCTGCAATAGATTAGTGGACAACACATACTCGAAAGAATATATGAATTTTGAACACAGTTTGCTTGTCCAGTATTTTATTTTGTTCTGTCTATGCTAATGAAAAGATAGTATTGATATTATTTTTGCATAGATCATGTTTTATACAGACATGGCTCTAGGCAAAGTAACTTACAGTAGAAGATAAAGTGAATGAACCATTAATACTCATAGTTCTTCTATCTATGATGAATGAGTTGTGTCTTCTTCTACAAAGTTATTGAAGCCCATCATACACCCTACTTCGTCTCTGATTTGAATACATCCCAAATTAAATTGAAAGTTTTCCTACAGGAATTAGTCTATAAAATATTCAATGTCTACTACAGTATATTATCAGTTCAAAAATCAACCTAGACACCACGTCTAATTTGATTTAGGAAGGCATTTTAACCTAAGCACCACGCTTAATTCAAAAAAGCCTTTGAATGTAAAATCAACACACCTCTTGGTTTAAAAATCAAACTAAATATCTTATCTAATTATGACTCAAGAAAACAGTTTAAACTAAACACCATGCTTAATTCAAAAGGTTATGAAGTTTCTCCAAATCTTAAGCATACTATAGCAAACAAATGTAACATGAAAGTTTATAGAGTGTATTCAAATGGAGACGAAAGTGCATGATTAACAAATTAAATAAAGGTAGAGACAACCAATATTAGCAACATAAGATTTTCTAAATAAAGCCATTCCCCCAAGCTGGAATTTTGCAAAGCAAAATTAAGCTTGGATGGATATAATGTTACATAATGATTGGTGGGACATACCTAGTGTTGTTACCCTTCATTCTTTCACTTCAAGCCTATAATGGTTAGTGACAAAAATACCAAAGGAATATTTTGATAATTATATTTCTATGCTAAAGGTGCAAGCTCAATTCATTTTTAAGAGTGGTTATTTTGGGACACAAAGTTGTTCTTGGGAAATCTTTCTGTTTATTATACTTCGATTTGTTGAGGTGATTTCCTATAGAACATTAGTCTTTGTGCACTTATATCAAGATTACAACGAGATCTATATTATTTATGATAAACATATGCATCTACAACCATGCTTTTAATAATTTTATGAACAGGTAAAATAAGGGGTTGAAGATCTCGTGTGTGATAATGTTATAGAGACTCATTGATCCAGGAGATTTCTCATATGAGCATGGATTTGATATAGTGTTAATGAGATAATTCCCATGCTCATCGATGTGATCTTCCTTTTCAAACTCTAAGGGTGTCTCTTTATGGTTGTCTATAAGCAACAAGTTTGTCTCTATTATTTTATGTCTATGACATTTATTGGATGTTTTATTTTCTAGGATTTCCCATGATGTACTAAGAGATTCTTGTTCTAGTTGCCTAAAAGTTAGAACCTCTTTCCGAAGGTTAACTACTCTATGGATGGGAGAGAAATATAAACAAAATTTAAAGTATAATGTTTTCCAATCACCTTGCATACTTCCTACGGCTTGATTATACCAATGTTTAGCTCTTCCAGTCAAAGAGAATGAAAAAAAGCTTCCATCTAATAGTGCTATTGGACATGCCAGCAATGCGCAAGCATGCACAGGTCTGCTCGAATTCTCGTAGATGCAAGTATGGGTTTTCGTTACCTTCTCCTAAGAAGGGTTTATCCTGAATCATATTAATTAAACATGGGCGTAGCTCATAGCCAGGTGTTATGATAGGTTCATTAGATTTTGGTGGCCCGAAGCTTTCGCGCATGCCATAAAGACAGATAGGAATAGAATTAAAAGCATCCATAAGGATGAACACAAAAATAATGAAGAGAATGAGATAAAATAAGAAAAGATAAAAGTATAATACAAGATTAAGCTAGACTAAGTCAAAATCAGCAAACCGTTCCCCGGCAACGGCGCCAAAAATGCTTGTTGGTATAAATTAACTGCACTCCATTAAATAAGATTTAAGTAAAATTATCCACAAGCGCACAGATATCATACCAGTGTCACATTTTATCCGGAGGTTTTAAATATCGTATCCACAGGGAACAGTTGTGATGATGACAAAGTCTATAGACTTAACCCTATAATTAGGCTAGATAATATCAAGAAAGAGAAAATAGCTATTGAACTCTAGTTCTGACAACCGGTAAGTTTTATATAATATTGTTCTAACTGGACAAGTAACCTGAATAAGAGCAGAAATCAGAGTTCTCTCCTACCAAGAATCTATAAGCCTATTAATCCTATCAACGGGAAGTGGACTACAGAGGATTCAACGAAGCTATAAAGTCACCTTCGCGAGCTACCACTATCCGGCTAATCAGGGGACATCCACAAGCAATCATAGCCCAGACACCATGTCTACACAATGAATTACTACTCCAATCAAGTAATGACCAAGATCAAAGCACTCAATATGAGCTGTGAACTGAAGAACAAATAAAAACAACTGCTTACTTGTATCGGAATGTTGAATACAAAAGTAGCTCAGAACGCAGCTCCGGGCAAGAGAGCTGAATCTAGAAGAATACAGCCACGAAGAAGCACCGACAGGTCGGAACTCCTCCAGAATCTCTACTCCTCTACTCTATCTCTCTAATCTCTAAACAAGACTAGATCTAGAAGAACTAGTCTCTCCTAATTGCTACATCTAGATGAACTAGAACTAGATCAACTAGAGGGACCCTAACCCTAATTATGTAGAGAATATAAAGCACCGGGGTGTAGAATACCTCTAGGAGGGGCCTTGGTGCGTCATTATATAGGCCGAGGTGGAGTAACGGGCAAGGAACCGCCATGTCATCCATCCGCATCTTCATGTTGTGTGCACCGTTGGATCAAACCGACCTTAGATCGACGTAGGGATGCTTTGCTTGGGTGCCAAGGAAGCGTGGGAGGAAGACTCCAGAAGACGGCGGCCCGATGCCACAGGAGGGGGCCGACCGGCGCCAGGGTGGGGCCGGCCGGCCCCACCTGGTCTCTCCTGTGGGTCTCGCTGCTTCGGGTGTCTTCTAGATCCTTCCTGAGTCTGATGACGGTGTTTACCAACACGGATAAGTTTCATGATAATTATGCACTCTAATCCCTCTTTTATACTTTTCTAGAATAATATCTAGAAAATATAGAATATGCAAAACTCGTGGAAATTGTCAGTTAAAACCCTAGACTAGTGTGTATTCATGTGCCTTTTCATGTCTAAAGTTCTAATAAATATTGACGTAATCCACCGTCAACATGCATATATGACACACAGGAGAATTCTATGATAAAAGAGTAGATAGCAAAAAGTGAAAGGATAACGGGAGAGTTCAAAGTTCCTAAATACTTCTCTATTACTAGGGTTCTATAATAACTGATTTATGGATAGATATAGCAATTACACAATAGCACTTTGGAGCAGAAGTACCTTTTCAACTCTCGAATAAGACTGGGAAGAAAGTAGTTGGGGAAGGTTGCCTAAAGCTCTACGAAACACCAACCCCGACGTGGTGGAATACGAAGGCCTAACAGAGCTGTCTCTGGGGCTACTATAACTAATCGTAAGAGTTTGGCGCAATCTCAGGTAACCTATAGGCTAGACTCCATGTCTACACTATCGATTACTACTCTAGTCACACATGATAACTAGAGCACCTAATACAGGCGAAGATCCTATGCTAAAGTATAACAACTATACTAACCAATCAAATGTAATGCATAAAAATAAATAGAGAAGATAAAATATATTAAAGCATAAGTCTTACAAGAATAAATATAAAGACATACCGAATCTCTAAAGACTTTTGCAGAACCCGAGCGTAGCTCCGCTCTCTCTAACTCTCAACTAGAACTAATCTATTACACTGGAAAGTTTAGCTCTAATTCTCTAGAGATGAGAGGTCATCCATTCAAGGGAAGCCTCTATATCTCCATAATAATGTGGTGCCCTAGGGAGGGGGTCTGGCCCTGTATTTATAGCCCGGTGGGAGAAACGTGAGCCCTTTGATCAAACTGACTTAAGGTACGGTGGAGATGCATCCTTGAAGGCAGTGGAAAAAGCTTCTAGAAGACAGACATGAGGCGGCGTAGGGGAGGGCCGGCCAGCCTAAAGGCTAGGGCCGGGCGGCCTGGGCTTAAGCCCAATCCGGATCCACTTCGACGACGTGTTTTCTTGTCCCTTTTAGGGCCTAATAGTGCATGTTTCGATGTGGAGTTGATATCTCTTGATTCTGGACTCCGAATATAGCAAATGATATGTCCGTTTCGATCATCTCGACGAGCCCATCGCAATGGTGTAGTCTAATTACTTATTTAAGATACTTTTCTTTAATAGAAAATTGCATACTCCTGCAACACAAGTGAGAACACCAAAACTCATGAAACTTGTTAGAATAAAAACCTACATTCTATGCTTTGTAATTCATTTTATATTATTTCATGCAATAGTTGATGATTATATTTGCTATTTAATGACCATTAACAAGTTCCCCCAAGCTTCACCTTTGCTAGACCCTAGCAAAGCTCAACTTAGAAACTGTTATTGATATCCATATCTTCTTAACAATTTTCTTATGCCCCCTCAAAAATATACCTGTATTTAAACAAAAATTCTCCTCTGGTGAAAGGTCCTAAATGGCTAGAGGGGGTGAATAGCCTATAAAAATTTTTTGCAAAGCACTAAACAAACCGGTTAGTAAACTAAATGGTGGAGCAAGTGTTGCGTTAGTCTAGAGGGGGTTACAAGCCAACCTAACCAATTCTAGCAATCCTAATATACTATGCACATTAAGAATATGATCCTTAGCAATCAAAGTACTCTACACAACCTAGTATGGTACTTTGCACAAATGTAATCGCAAGGTAGGAACCGAGGGGGTGCAAACCGTGCCTTCGGGATGATGACCAATCACCGTCTTGTCAATACAATGAAACCCGAAGAGATGATCCAATAGGGAAATCCAAGTTAATCTCGAAGGATCAAGCCACACAAGAACACCGAGGGACACACGATTTTTATCACGAGGTTCACGTGCTTGCCAGCACGCTACTCCCCGTTGTGTCGACCGCACACTCGGTAGTTCGGTGGCTAATCGGCGTCACAAGCCAAGCCCTCACCGGGCGCCACAAGAACTCACACGAAGTGAGGGTAACTCAATGACATGAGATTCCACTAAGGATTCCTTTCGCTATCTCCCACGGGGTGGGATCAACACCCCTCACAATCACCTCCGGAGTGGCCAAGAACAATTGTAACATCCCTGTTACCCAATACCCAAAAAGCACAATTTTCAAAAAACTTTTTCGAAAACTAACCCATGCATGGTGAGTGTCATATAGGAAACCGTCCCTTAGTGAGTTGCACTAGCGCCTAAACTTGAATTAGTAGCATGTGCATTGTTCTTTTTCTTGCACACATGTGATTTGCCTCTTTATGGATTTATGTGTTGCTTTGTAAGCTAATAAAGTAATTAACAAAGGTGACATGTGTACACCCGTGACCAAGCCCTAGACCACCCTAGGTGAACCCCACCAGCATGTACACCTATGTATGTGCTATGCCTTATACCTAGTAGAAAGCAAAAGGGAGAAAATAGGTTTGGAAAAGAGAAAGAAATAGAATAGGGATAGAAGAAGGCCGACAAGCGGCCGGCCGGCCTGCTTGGCCCTTCTAACCTAACCGGCCTGCCCCTCCCCTTGCCCCACACCAGCGCGGCCCAACAGCATCCCGCGCCCGACCTTCTCTTCTCCCGCGGCCCAGCCCATCTCCCCCACGCCCTCTTCCCTCCACCCGACGCACGCACGCGCCCAACGGCCAACGGCCCGTTACCGCTTGAGAGGACCGCGCCCTCCACCCCTCTCACGGAGGCGATGACAAAGGCGGGCCCCAACGGACCCACCTGTCATCCCCAACCTTTCTCCCCTCCTCTCGCTTTTCTAGGAGAGCAGCACCGCGCCGAACTACGCTAGGGCGCCATCCTTGCCGTCCCGTGCCAAACCGCCTCGCGAGCCTCCCGCTGATGGCCGCCACGCCGGCTTCGTCCCGCGCCGACGCACCGCTTCACAACAAGGAGCGGCGCGGCCCGCCCTTGGCCGACGCCACCGCTGAGCCCGCGCTCTTTCCGCCGGCCGCCGCTCCAAATTGGAGGAGCCGCGCCCTTGCAACCACCCCGCGCGCCCCGAAACCCTAGCCAAGCGCCCGTGGATGACCTCCACGTGCCCCGGGGCACTGTGCACCGTCCATCGCCGCCAAGACCTCCGCTTCCCCCTACATAAACCCTCTCCGGTGCCCTGGCCTCCCTTCCCACGCCCCGCCCCCCGGTGGCCTCACCCGAGCCAAGGGAAGAGGACCGAGCAGTGTGGAGAGAAGAGAGGGAGCCGGCAGGGAGTGGAGCCGATGATGGTGATCTTGTGGTTCAGTGTGTACACACTCTGCAGAGTTGATCGATCTATACGTATAGCCGTGTCCACGGTTACGGACATTCCTATGTTTCCACCCCCTCATGATTAGCGAGTGGAGTCCTTTCTCTTCTCTCCCCCTAGGTGTGGTGGTTTCCGGCCGAGGGCCGTTGAGGCGAGGAGGAGCGGGAGTCTTCCTCGCCGACCTGAGTGAGAGTGTGGTGTGACGTGTGGATGGATATGGATGGGAGGGATGGGAGGTGTATGGATATAAATGGGTTAAAACTTGACAAATATTATTTAATTATGCAATTGCATAGGAAACCCAGAGCCTCAAATAGGTCTTTTGATTACCCTTGCATCCACCTTCCACATAGCAAGCTTCATTCATATGGGTGGGATTAGTGGCCAGTATAAATCGTACTGATACATTGTGGTTCAGGGGAGAACATCGAGTGGGAGACCGACGAGGATGATGAGGAGGAGTAGGTGTCTCGTGCCACGCGCAAGTGGATGACTTGCTGATCCGCTTCTTCCTATCTTATGCTTTTTCCGTATGTGTGTGTGAGTGTGATTCCGCCTTGATGGCGATGTAATAAAGTACTTAATCTCGCTACTTGTATTTAAATATTCCGCTGTATGAACTCTCTGATCCGCTGATTTGTCGATGATGGCAATGAGCCCTTTGAGGCCATTGCATTATTGTCGAATGAAAAATCGTCTTTTTCCCTTCGTGGAAAAGCGGGTTGTTTCGATTGGTATCAAGAGCCATACTTGCCCGTAGGACGAGACCTCTAGAAATGGCCGATAGATTAGGATGAATTCTTTGTCTTCGGTTATATTTACCGACCTTGCATCTTTTTATGCATGGCTTATCTTATATTCTAAACCTAAAAGTTGCCTTTTACCAATGCAGCTATGGAGACGCCGAACGAGTTGAGGACCAACGGGATGCACTACGGTGGGTTCGCCAAGGTTCTTTGCTTGAGGTGCTACCTTGGACCTCGGGGTTAATCCCGAGCAGGTCCAAGACGTCATCCGGGGGAGGGGCATCGTTGCCATCTCCATCGAGGTGCCGCCGAGTGAGAATCGGCCGCACATCCGTGGTTTCACGGAGCTGGAGGTCGACACCACCGTCGACATGTGCGTTCAGTCCGTTGCGCGCACGGCCCTCCCGCGTGTGTGCGCAACTCCCGCCCGACTCCTTGCGCCACGGCCCCTTCTCGCATGCTGCCCGGAGGCTTCGACACCGACTCCGGGCGCCCGACCCCGCCGAGGCTCACCGACATCGTCGAGCCGGGTCGGACCCAGGTTGGTCCGCATCTTTGGACGTGACCTCCAGCTACACTCTCGCCCGGGATCGTTACATAACGACCTTGGAGGCCGAGAACCGCCGCTTCTGAGGAGCTTCTGCTCAAGGTTGACGACACCGTCGCCGAGATGGAGCGGGACGAGCTTCGGCCCGCGAGACGAGCTGAGCCGGGAGGGGAGAGCCGCCGCTCCAAGGAGGCCATGCTCGAGAGGGAGAACGAGCGACTCCTCAGTGGAGATCGCCAACCTCCGAGACCAGGTTGGGGACTTCGGGCTCCGCAACCACTACTTGGACGGCCGCGTCCTTGAGCTCGAGAGTACCCCGGCTCGTACCACGGAGCCCCTTCGGGAGCGAGAGGACGCCACCGGGAACTTCAACCTCCGCTACACGGGGCTTCCGAACGAGGTCAGGGGGGAAAGAAGAGGATCACTCAGGAGGCAGACCACGCCTAGAACAACGTGCTCCACCAGGTGCAGCTCATGAAGAGCGAGCGCATCGCGCCACGACCCGGCTCCGTCGTGTGGAGAAGGCCTGGAGGAGGTCGGACAAGCGGGCGTCGGCGAGTACCACCAGCTGCAGCAAAGGCGGTGCCCGCCGTGTACCGCCGCCCGCCCTTCGTTGAGAGCTTCCGCCCGCCAGAGCGGGGAGCACGCTCAACCTACGAGCCGCCGACACCGCCCACTGCGACCCTGGCGGGACTCCCCGGATGGAGTCGGCAGCCCTCCTTCACCAACGGTCAGCGGAGTGCATTTGCGCCACCCACCCCTGCACCACCACCTCGCACACCACTCGAGCAGCACCGCCTCGGGCCCGAGCCTGCTACCCCACTCTCTCCAGCTACCCCACCTTACGACACCTAGGTGTTCTACCCATGCTTCTAGTAGTGTAGATTAGCATCCTTACATGTTGCCCTCGTGTGGTGCGGAGACATGTCTCACCTACCCAAGGATAGAGTAATTGTCACCCTTTTGGAGCCTACTGCGAGTAGAGCGTTTCTCGCGAGAGTCTTCTAAGCGTAGCCGCTAGAGACATCGCCATGTAATAAAATGAATGTAATGGATGCTTGGATTTTATGCAATCTTTATGGATTTTTATGCTTCTTTGATTGAGTGTACTATTAGCGTTTTTCAAATTAATTGACTAACAACTTAACCACCCAATTTTAATGCAAGCTTGGTATCTTTAATCAACCCCTCTAACAGATGTCCCTCCGCCGCTCTAGCCGCTTGTTGAACCGCCGAGGACGCCGATGCCGGCGGTTTGAGGTCGTGGGCGTGGTCGTGGCGTGGCCGCTGTGGCGCCGGCCGCGTCGGACACGTTCCGATCAACTTCGAGGAGGACGAGGTTGTCGTGGAGGACGTTCTCGAGGAGAACGAGGCGCCACAGCCCGCACCGGTGGGGGTGCTGCACCTAACCCACCACCGGCCGGAGGTGCTGTCCCCCGACCCACCACCGGCGGAGGCGCCGCTCCACCGCCACCGCCGCCTCCGCCTCCGCCGCCGCCCGCTCTTGGCTGAGGTCATGCGGCGCACGAACCTGTTGGAGACCCCCAGGCTGAGGGAGTCCTTCGCCGCCATGGAGGTCCGCCCCAACGACTTCCGGCGCAAGCTTGAGGGCTTTTCAAGCCGAGGCCACCGACCTTTGACAACTCCGACGACCCCATCGTCGCCCCTCGACCGGCTCAAGGAGATCGCGGAAGAACCTCGACCTCACCACCTGCACGGACGAGGAGTGTGTGGCCATCGCCGCACACCGGCTCATCGGAGCTGCACGTGCGTGGTGGGACAGCTTGCGACATGCACGAGACCCCGTGCACATCACACGGGAGGAGTTCGAGGAGGCCTTCATCGAGTACCACGTGCCGAGGGGGTGATGGACGCCAAGGTGGAGGAGTTCCGCAACATCCAGCCGAGGATCCCGAGAAGATCCGGGAGTACGGCAACCGCTTCACCTCCATGATGCGGTATGCCCCCGGCGACACCGACACAGAAAAGAAGAAAATGTACTTCTTCAAGAAAGGTCTCAACACGCGCATCAAGCTTTCTCTCTCCGGGCACACCTGCCACACCCTCCGTGAGATGATGAACAAGTGCACGGAGATCGAGAAGGATCGCTTGGAGGCCGAATTCGTCGAAGGAGAAGAAGAAGAGACGTTTCGAGGGGTCGCCCCGCACCTCCGCTCCACAGAGGTCGCGTGGAGGGCTGCCCTCGCACCTCCGCACCCGCACCAGTCAAAGCGCTGCGCCCACCGTGAGGAGGGGTGGTGGTACCTACACCACCAACTACCCCCCGCCCCGCCGAGGTAATGAGCGTGGAAGACCCCCCGCACCGAGCACGTGGAAAGGCTGCCGCGTCTACCCCCACAAAGCGGCATCCCTTTCACTTGCCGGGTGTGGCAAGCCGGCCACAAGATTCTCGACGCCCGACAGAAGACTGGCTGCTACACCGACGGCTCCAAAGACGGAGGCCGCCCCGCCCAGCGACGCCCACGGGAGTGCCGGGGAGCCACCCGCGGACCGACCCACCTCACGCAGAGGGACGCCCGGGACGCCCCCGGCGTGGTGTACGGTATGTTCATGGTTAACGGAGCTAAGGCTTCGGTGCTTTTTGATTCTGGTGCTACATGCTCATACATATCATCCAAGTTTGCACGAGAGAATCACGCACCGTCACTCCACGACGGGGAGCTATTGTAACAAGTTCCCCTTGGGAAACTTGAGGTGTACGCACAAATGTCGTGGAGTGAGAATAAACATCGAGGGTCACCCTTTTCTAGCCAACCTCACCCTTCTTCCTTCTAATGGTCTAGATGTCATCTTGGGGATGGATTGGTTAACCCAAAGACAAGGGTGTGATCTCATGCTCACCTGTGTATGTAGAGTTTACCCATCCCAAGGGTCATGTAATCAGTGTGAGCCCAACCACGGCAAAACGGTCTCCATGTTGTGTGCCCTAGAGGCCAAAACCATGGAGGACGTACCTATAGTATGTGAGTATCCGGATGTGTTTCCCGAGGAGTTGCCGGGAATGCCACCGGATCGTGATGTTGAGTTCGTGATCGACCTTCTGCCTGGTACGGGTCCGATTGCCAAACGACCCTACCGTATGTCGGTCGATGAGCTGGAGGAGCTCAAGAAACAGCTCAAGGAGCTCTCCGACAAGGGGTACATCAGGCCTAGTGCTTCCCCTTGGGGATCTCCTGTCCTGTTTGTGAAGAAGAAGGATGGTTCGATGAGGATGTGCATAGACTACAGGAATCTGAATGCCGTGACTGTCAAGAACAAGTACCCTCTTCCAAGGATCGATGACTTGCTTGATCAGTTGAGAAATGCCAAGTTCTTCTCCAAGATTGACCTCCGATCAGGGTACCACCAGATGAAGATCCGGCCCGAAGATATACCCAAGACAGCCTTTGTTACTCGGTACGGGCAGTATGAGTTCACGGTAGTGTCGTTTGGGCTCACTAATGCCCCGGCCTACTTCATGAACATGATGAACAAGGTGTTCATGGACGAATTAGACAAGTTCGTCGTCGTGTTCATTGATGACATACTCGTCTACTCGGCTTCAGCTGAGGAACATGAACAACACCTGAGGACAGTGCTTGAGAAGCTAAGGCAGAATCAACTCTACGCTAAGTTCAGCAAATGTGAGTTCTCGGCTCGAGGAAGTTGCATTTTTGGGACATGTGCTTACCGAAGAAGGAGTGGCAAAGTGGATCCGGCCAAGATTGAAGCCGTGAGGGCATGGGAGCAGCCACGTAACGTGGACCGACATTCGGAGTTTTCTTGGTTTAGCGGGCTACTACCGCCGCTTCATCGAGAACTTCTCCAAGATTGCAAGACCCATGACCAATCTCTTGAAGAAGACCAACGAGTTTGAATGGACTCCGGGTTGTGAGAACAGCTTTCAGATTCTGAAAGAGAAGCTTACCACCACCCCTGTGCTAGCCTTGCCAGACATTCGTCAGGACTTCGTGATCTCTTTGTGATGCTTCGGCCATGGCTTGGGATGTGTCCTTATGCAAAATGGGAAGGTGATCGCTTATGCCTCCCGGCTGAAGCAACATGAGCAACGCTACCCAACACACGATCTTGAGCTTGCAGCAGTTGTGCATGCTTTGAAGATCTGGAGGCACTACTTGATTGGTAACAAGTGTGACATCTACACCGATCACAAGAGCCTGAAGTACTTCTTCACTCAGGAAGATCTGAACATGAGACAGCGAAGATGGCTAGAATTGATCAAGGACTACAACCTGGAGATCCACTATCATCCGGGGAAGGCTAATGTAGTTGCAGACGCCCTGAGCCGCAAGAGCTATTGCCACTACCTCACGACGAGTACCACCCCTCCCGAGCTATGTCGTGAAATGGAGAAGCTCCAGCTAGAAGAAGTGCCGAGGAGTCAGATGAACTTTCTGAGAGTGCAGTGCAATCTTGAAGAGAGAATCCGCAAGGCCCAAGAGACCTGCCCTGAGATCATAGAGTTTCGAGAACTCATGAGGATAGGCAAGTGTCCTGAATTCAGAGAAGACGGACAAGGCACAATCATGTACAAAGATCGTGTCTGTGTACCCCTAGACGAGAAGCTACGGGAAGAGATTCTGTCAGAAGGGCATGATTCCAAGTTCTGCATACATCCAGGAAGCACCAAGATGTACAACGATCTCAAGAGGACTTTCTGGTGGAAGGGTATGAAAGCAGACATCGCGGGACATGTGGCTAGATGTGATATCTGCAACCGTGTCAAGGCCGAGCATCAAAGACCCGCTGGCCTGTTAAACCCACTCGATGTGCCCACCTAGAAGTGGGAGAGTATATCCATGGACTTCATAGTCGGACTGCCCCGCTCTCCAAAGGGGCATGACTCTATTTGGGTGATAGTGGACAGGTTGACAAAAGTGGCCCACTTCATTCCGGTGAGCAACAGATATATCGGACCGATGCTCGGCGGACCTATACATCAAGGACATCTTAAGGTTACACGGAGCTCCCACCAGTATCGTGTCTGATAGGGGAAGCCAATTCGTATCTCAGTTCTGGAAGAGCCTCCACAAGGCGATTGGCACCCGACTCGATTACAGCACCGCTTACCACCCGCAGACGGATGGGATGGCCCGAGAGGGTAAAACCAAATCTGGAAGACATGTTGAGGGCTTGTATACTCAAGTATGGGAAGGATTGGGAGAAATGCTTATCTCACGCAGAGTTCTCTTACAACAACAGCTACCAGGCTAGTATCAAGATGTCACCTTTTGAAGCCCTGTACGGGAGGAAATGCCGTACCCCACTCATGTGGTCCGAAGTAGGCGAGAGGTCGTTCTTTGGACCCGCCAAGATCAAAGAGGCTGAAGAAGGAGTTGCTCAAGTGCGAGAGAACCTGAGAGTTGCGCAAAGCAGACATAAGAGCTATGCCGACAAGCGAAGAAGAGACCTCGAGTTCGCAAAAGGGGACTATGTCTACCTTAAGGTATCCCCACTTCGAGGCACCCGCAGATTCCACGTGAAAGGAAAGCTGGCCCCCCGATATGTCGGACCCTACCGCGTCCTATGCAAGATTGGCAAGTTGGCCTACAAGCTTGAGCTACCCGAGGAGTTGACGGGAGTACACCCCGTGTTCCACGTGTCCCAACTCCGCAAGTGTCTGAAGGTGCCAGAGCAGCAAGTGCCCACGGACATCTTGGACCTCCAAGACACGCTTGAGTACAAGGAACACCCCACGAGTATCCTTGATCGAGCAACCAAAGAAACAAGAAGCACCACAATCCCCATGTGCAAGGTTCAATGGAGCAACCACACTGAAAGAGAAGCCACGTGGGAGAAGGAGTCGGAACTCCGTATGCTTTACCCCTACCTCTTCGAAAGGTACGCCTTCTTCTGAATCTCGGGGACGAGATTCTCGTAAGGGGGGGAGTCTGTAACATCCCTGTTACCCAATACCCAAAAAGCACAATTTTCAAAAAACTTTTTCGAAAACTAACCCATGCATGGTGAGTGTCATATAGGAAACCGTCCCTTAGTGAGTTGCACTAGCGCCTAAACTTGAATTAGTAGCATGTGCATTGTTCTTTTTCTTGCACACATGTGATTTGCCTCTTTATGGATTTATGTGTTGCTTTGTAAGCTAATAAAGTAATTAACAAAGGTGACATGTGTACACCCGTGACCAAGCCCTAGACCACCCTAGGTGAACCCCACCAGCATGTACACCTATGTATGTGCTATGCCTTATACCTAGTAGAAAGCAAAAGGGAGAAAATAGGTTTGGAAAAGAGAAAGAAATAGAATAGGGATAGAAGAAGGCCGACAAGCGGCCGGCGGCGGCCCGCTTGGCCCGCCTAACCGGCCTGCCCCCCCTTGCCCCACACCAAAGACGGCCCAACAAAGACGCGCCCCCTCGACCTTCTCTTCTCCTTGGCCCAGCCCCATCTCCCCACGCCCTCTTCCCTCCACCAAGACGCACGCGCGCCCAGCGGGCCAACGCGCCCGTTATCGCTAGCGCAGGACCGCGCCTCCACCCCCTCTCACGGAGACGATGACAAAGCGGGCCCCAACGGACCCACCTGGTCATCCCCAACCTTTTCTCCCCCTCCTCTCGCTTTTCTAGGAGAGCGAGCACCAAGGCTGGCTCACGCTAGGCGCCATCCTGCCGTCCGTGCCAAACCGCCTCAAGCGAGCTCATTTGGATGGCCGCCACGCCGGCTGCCCCGCGCCGACGCACCGCTTCACGACAAGGAGCGGCGCGGCCCCCGCCCGCCGACGCCACCGCTGGAGCCAGCGCGCTTTCCGCCGGCCGCCGCTCCAAATTGGAGGAGCCGCGCCTTGCAACCACCCCGCGCGCCCGAAACCCCCAGCCAAGCGCCCGTGGATGACCCACGTGCCCCGGCACTGCGGCACCGCCCATCGCCGCCAAGACCTCCGCTTCCCCTACATAAACCCTCTCCGGTGCCCTGGCCTCCCTTCCCACGCCCCGCCGCCCCTGGTGGCCTCACCGAGCCAAGGGAAGAGGACCGAGCAGGTGGAGAGAAGAGAGGGAGCCGACGCCGGGAGTGGAGCCGATGATGGTGATCTTGTGGTTCCAGGTGTACACACTCTGCAGAGTTGATCGATCTATACGTATAGCCGTGTCCACGGTTACGGACATTCCTATGTTTCCACCCCCTCATGATTAGCGAGTGGAGTCCTTTCTCTTCTCTCCCCCTAGGTGTGGTGGTTTCCGGCCGAGGGCCGTTGAGGCGAGGAGGAGCGGGAGTCTTCCTCGCCGACCTGAGTGAGAGTGTGGTGTGACGTGTGGATGGATATGGATGGGAGGGATGGGAGGTGTATGGATATAAATGGGTTAAAACTTGACAAATATTATTTAATTATGCAATTGCATAGGAAACCCAGAGCCTCAAATAGGTCTTTTGATTACCCTTGCATCCACCTTCCACATAGCAAGCTTCATTCATATGGGTGGGATTAGTGGCCGTACAAATCGTCTCGATACATTGTGGTTCGGGGAGAACATCGAGTGGGAGACCCGACGAGGATGATGAGGAGGAGTAGGTGTCTCGTGCCACGCGCAAGTGGATGACTTGCTGATCCGCTTCTTCCTATCTTATGCTTTTTCCGTATGTGTGTGTGAGTGTGATTCCGCCTTGATGGCGATGTAATAAAGTACTTAATCTCGCTACTTGTATTTAAATATTCCGCTGTATGAACTCTCTGATCCGCTGATTTGTCGATGATGGCAATGAGCCCTTTGAGGCCATTGCATTATTGTACGAAAACTGTGTCTTTTCCCTTCGTGGAAAAGCGGGTTGTTTCAACAATCTTCAATCTTGCTCAACTCCGGCTTGCTGCTCCAACTGTCTAGGTGACGGCAATCACCAAGAGTAATAAGCTCAATCGCAGCAAGAACACTCACTAGTGCCACTAGATGCTCAATAACAAGGCAAATGTACTAGAAGCTGTCCCAATCTCTCTTTGGATGCAAGCAATCAAGCAAGACGAGAGGGAGGAGGTTGGCTCAGCTCTAGGGTGCTCAAGAATGACCAAAATGTGCAAGAGAGGCTCCCTAAGCCAGCCAACACACTTATATACCCACCACTCAAACAAACCAACCGTTATGAACTTGGTGGGGCTGACTCGGGGCCATCGGACGCTCAGATGCCTAGCATCGGACACGTCCGCGCTTGTCCCCAAGCACCACACGGTCGCCACGTGTCCCTATTTGAATTCGACCATTACCCGCGCTTTTGAAAAGTCGTCGTACGCTCAGGTGATGCCCACCGGACGCGTCCGACGCGCACAAAACAGCTCAGAAACTCCACGAGTCAGACGCAACCACCGGACGCTAGGGGAGCCATCTGACCCAACTCAGAGAGCTCCTAAACCTGGCACACACCCATAGGACGCGTCCGATGGGGTGGCATCGGACGCCCAATCGTCCAATGAATGCACGGCCACCGTTCTGACAAGAAAATGCTTTGCACCGGACGCGCCGACTCCGAGGCGTCGGACGCACTGATGCACGCACTGTTGCACGCGCCAGAAATACCAAGTCCTGGAGGGGGCATCGCAAGTCCGACGCCCCTGGTCTGAGCATCCGATGCCCCTAGAAGGGCATGGCCTCAATCGAAACACTTCACCCTTGCTTCTATCTTGCTAACCACTAAGTGTCTATTACTTGTGCACATGTGTTAGCATTTTCTAAAGCATTTTGCAAGGGTTAGAGGTTAGCTCACTAGGTTCTAATACAATACATGAAGTCAAACACCTAGTGGCACTTGGATAACCGTTATTGCGCTATATCGCCCCTCTTAATAGGACGGTTATCGATCCTAAACCCAGCCGTCAACTTCTCTACTCGCCTACGGCCGGTGAAATGGAAATGCCCTAGCATATACCTTTACCTCTAGCATTCCATCTCTCTTTTCATCATTTCCGGTAATGTGGAGCACTTGATCTTGTGGAGCACCTAGCCACCATCACCTTGATCATCTTCTCCACCTCATCATGTATTGGACCATCCTGTCATAAGCTACACACTTAGCAATTAGGATTAGTCCAAGGTTTCATCAATTAGCCAAAAACAAACTAGGGCTTTTATCTGGGTTTAAGCAAAACTGAGCTGACATTCAAACTTACTCATATTACCCTTGACTATGGGGCTTCGTAGCTTTTACTCAGTTCTTGAGCAATCGAAAGACAGAAAGATCTAGCCAAATACTATGTCTCAAGCTCTTCATTCAACTACCATTTTAGAGTTTTTAGAGGTTTTTAAATCAAACTCAGAGCTTTCTTTATATGACACTCTTAAATCTCTCAGTATATGTGGTATTTATGGATTCTCACCAAGGCAGTAATGATGTTATGCCTTTCTTTTCTTCCTACAACTAAGGCTTATGTAGAGCTCATAGGTGTGGAGAAAACATGAAAGAGCATATTTGCAATGCACATATTGTAAAGTCAAACAATAGTGTGGAGAAATAAGTCATGCAAACAAATCAAGATGTGCAAGTGTATGAATATGGTGGATATTTGGTGGAAGTGGTGAACCTAATTCTACCTTGCTCCACGAAGACATATCTCTCTTTTAGAACTTGGAACTTGGCCAGAGAATATGAGCTATCTTACCCTTTTCTTTCTTTCTTCTTTCCTTCTTTTGTTCAAGGAGGCGGGCATCTAAGTACCTATTGTTTTAATGTTTGGACACTTGTCCTTTTTCTAACTCCCTTTTTCCTTATTTTTTCTTTTTTTAGAATAAATTTTGCATTGCTCACACCTCCTTTTGGCACTATAGATTCTTGAGAGATAGCAACAAGAACTTGGAGCATTTATTTGGTGGCTATCCTATAAGAATGTTTTTGGTGTTTACTCCCAATGTAGGATTAAACCATTTTTTGGATGGATAGAATGGAATGGCATGTCGTTGCGCCTACTCCAACGTAGAGTAGTGCATATGTAGGTGGAGTGTAAGTGGATCTTGATTCAAGAGTATGACAAATCTCTCATAAGGGTCACAAAGGTTGACAAAACTCAATGCAAGACAAGCAGCTTATATGTGAAAGTTTATCTAACCTAGATATCATGTTTGACTTTGGTAGGAATGTAAGCTTTGTCATACAAGAGCTCATCATATAAGGTTTTGCATTTTTCAAAAGAAATCTCTAGAACTCCAGTGTCACTTAGAACAAGATAAACAGTAGCTCAAACTTTTTTAATCATATCAATCAATCACCTAAACTTAGCTCAAGCATATGCAACCCACAAGTCTTAGGCTCAAAGTAAATCTTCATGTTAAAACAGTCTAAGCTAAAACTTGGGAAAACTTAAGTCTAGCAACTAGGCACTTTAAGAGCTACCCCTTTCATCTTTTAAGATCATCTCTAGAGCTTTTTATTTTATTGACTCATAACTAGACACTCATTTTATTTGGTTTTATATTTTAAAGACTCACAAAGACTCGACAATCATGGACCTTCATGTGCCCATATATTTTTGGTATTTTCATGACTATAAGACAGACTCAATAATCGTGTAGGTATACTTACCTGATAACTAGGGAATGTCCTCCCCCAAGCTAGTTGTTGTCATGGTTGAGCATTGAAACTGAATGATCCTCAAAGAGAAGCTCATACTTATAAGAGCAAGTGTTGTTAGGAATACTTCAATCTCATTACCCAAGAAGTTACTTCCTTCACACAGGGGTCAATTTGTGTGTTGGAAAGATGTGTTCAAGTGATGAAGATGAAGATTCACGAGTGAGTGGCTCTTGGATTCATCCTGCAGAAAGCTCTCACAAAACACCAAAACTTGTGAAATGGATTTGGATAAAATAGTTTGTGGTTAGCCATTTTGAGGATTAGGTGTTATGAAGCTTTAGAAATATTTTTCAAGTGGCAAGGTGATAGCAGAATGCTCATCTAGTATTTTTAAATTTTCTATCTTTGTATACAAAAAAGCAAAACATATATTCATGATATTTTTGATATTTTTATGCCACCACAGTGAAAACTCCTATAGGCTTTTACACACCATGGGAAACTCATATGGGGCTTTAAATGTTTATGATGAATGAATCTGATGCATGCTTATTTATTTATTTATGTTGTTTTCTAGGAAATACTAATGCAGAAAAGTAAACATGCTTAAGAGAAAATAAAACATGCAATGCTGAAAGTAAATATGGATAACTATCGATGTTACCTCACGGTGAGGGATCGATGTTTTGAGTCCTCCGAACTAGACTCCACCTTGCAGTAGTTCATTAATCGAGTACTTCTATTTGCTCCTAAGAATGACGATTAAGGTGGTGTCTCCACTAGTGGCGCTTCCAATGGTGGTTCCACCTTCTTCTTTTCTTTTTTGTTACCATCTCGAAGCCAATCTTATGTGCATTATTACTATTGGTTTAGAACTCCCACTTGTAGAATTTAGAGAATCTCCCCACACTTTGTTTGAAGTGTGTTCTGCTTATAAAGACAAGGTAGAGATCAAGTGCATAGGCTCTATTGGTGGGAAAACACCAACAGAACCAGAAATTTATTCATTCTCTAACCTTAGGCACAATAAGATTGATGTCTTTTCATATTGTTCATTTACATCTTGGGTGAGAATATCAAAAGTTTTAATATGGTATTTAAGCTTATGAGATAAAAGAGTGGAGTTACTTAACCTATGGAAGGATTATTTATCTTTATAAGTTATCAAGATTAACATGATGACTATCATCTTCCAAAAATAAGATATATCATATTTGAGCTCATTTAGTTAAGATTGAGATCAAGAGAATGGTGCTATGATGTGCACTCCTAAGATCAAGAGAAAATGATGACCACTTACCTTTAAGATGTTACCTTTATTACTGGAGCATGATGACACCATATGGTAAAGGGTAGATTGAATCTCAATGGTCTTTTCCATCTTTGCATCTTGAGTTGTTTATTAGCATATTGTCTCATATGTTGTACTCCTTTCTCACTCTTCTAGACTTCTGCTTCTCTCATTACTTCTTCTCTGCAAGGAATTAGTAGACAACACATACCCAGAGGAATATACTATTTATTTAAGGTATGGATAATGTTTGCTAAAGAGTTAAAGATTAATCGGTAGCCTATGTTTAAATGATTCACTATTATTTTAAATTTTCAAACAAGGTTAAAGAGAAGATATAATTTTAAGAATACCTCTAACCTTGATTTGATTCTATGAATAGTCTCTTTATGACTCATAGGATGATTGGTCCACTTTCATGGTGAAGTGTAGAAGGTGTTGAAGTGTTCTTTCATCTATTTCTTTTCTTTTCTTTTCGAACCATGATTAGAAATTTATTCTTTCTTTCCTGCATAAATGTTAGTGGACACATACCCAAAAGATTGCAACAAGTTTGGAATATGGGTTATGGTCCATATAATTCATGCGAATTTCATCTATGCTAATGAAAGGATGGACTTTTAGGATTACTTTGGCATAGATTTCTTTTAACAAATTTTGTTGGTAGCTGCACTTTTATATGGTTCAAAGCAAAGGTAACTTGCGACAAAAGATTAATTGAATAAACTTTGATACTTATAGCTCTTCCATGGAGAATGAGTTATGTCTTTCTTTTGTGCAAAGTTATTAAACTTTATCACACGCCTTGATTCATCTTTATTGTGAGTCCATCTCTTGACTTACCTGAATTGAATTTAAAAGTTTCCTACAGGGGTTAGTCTAACAAAAATATCCAGTGTCTACTAAAATATACTTTAAGTTTAAAAATTAATCTAGACACCACGTCTAATTTGATTTAAGAAAATATTTTAACCTAAGCACCACGCTTAATTTAAAAGCTTTTTAGAAGTAAACTCCGCACACCTTATGATTCAAAAATTGAACTAGACACCATGTCTAATCTAATTCAAGAAGGCAGTTTAAACCAAGCACCATGCTTAATTTACAAAGGTGCATGAAAATACTTCAAAAACCTAAGTATACAATAGCAACAAAAGGTAGCATGAAAGCACTATAGAGTTTACTCAATCAGAGATGATGGAGCATGATCATGGTGAGCATTTTTTTTATTTTTTAGATAAGAATGTAAGTGACATGCATATATGCAAAGAACTAAATATGCTGTGGATTTGATATGAGATGGAGTATATGTATGGATTATTCAAACTAAACATGCAGTGGAATGCAACAGGATAACTACCTATCAATTTTAAAGTCCATGAGCAAGACTATCTCACCTTTCTTGATCATACTTACCATGAATCACAATAGAATCCATGAGTTGTGCAGCATCCGTATTCATCACATATGATAAACTTTGAATTCATGTGATGATGACTTTTTCTCCAATCTACATGGGGTTAGAGGAATATATATAAATGTTTATACATACTTGTGAGATGGCAGGGCTTTATTGTTGATGAATCATGAATGTTTAGGCACCCTGAGTTCTTCAATACATGTCATGTTCTTGTGGAATTTCGCGAGTAAGGTTGGAACGGTTGATATCCTGGTTATTCCACAACTCAACAAATATTCCACAACTCAACAAAATAGAGGGTAATCCTACTAAAGCTAGCGGCATACTAGATTAGCAGATATCAAGATCATTACCAAAATCTTTACGCCAATTGTTTCCCCAAACAGCGCGCCAAAAGTGCTTGTTGGTATTTCTTATTGACAATTAAAATATGAAGGATTCCACAAGCGCATAGAAAACTATTGTAGCATTTTACCGGGAGTATTCTAGGTATCGTTATTTATATTTTACCACTAGGAAACAATAGATAAAGACAATGATAGTTCACCATCATGTATCTACTAACTGATACACCAACTAGACTAAAGTAGGGTAAATGATAGATGATAGAAATTATGCATATATGACACATACAGGAGAATTCTATGATAAAAGAGTAGATAGCAAAAGTGAAAGGACAACGGGAGAGTTCAAAGTTCCTAAATACTTCTCTATTACTAGGGTTCTATAATAACTGATTCATGGATAGATATAGCAATCACACAATAGCACTTTGGAGCAGCAGTACCTTTCCAACTCTCGAATAAGACTGGGAAGAAAGTAGTTGAGAAAGGCTGCCTAAAGCTCTACGAAACACCAACCCTGACGTGGTGGAATACGAAGGCCTAATAGAGCTATCATCTCAAGGGCTACCACAACTAATCGTTAGAATTGGGCGCAATCTCAGGTAACCTATAGCCTAGACTCCATGTCTACACTATCGATTACTACTCTAGTCACACGTGATAATTAGAGCACCTAATACAGGTGAAGATCCTATGCTAAAGTATAACAACTATACTAACCAATCAAATGTAATACATAAAAGTAAATAGAGAAGATAAAATATATTAAAGCATAAGTCTTACAAGAATAAATATAAAGACATACCAAATCTCTAAAGACTTCTCCAGAACTCGAGTGTAGCTCCGCTCTCCCTAACTCTCAACTAGAACTAATCTACTATATTGGAAAGTCTAGCCCTAATTCTCTAGAGATGAGAGGTCATCCATTCAAGGAACACCTCTACATCTCCATAATAATGTGGTGCCCCAGGGAGGGGGGTTTGGCCCTGTATTTATAGCCCGGTGGGAGAAACCTGAGCCCTTTGATCAAACTGACTTAAGGTACGGTGGAGACGCATCCTTGAAGGCGGTGGAAGAAGCTTCTAGAAGATGGACATGAGGCGGCATAGGGGAGGGCTGGCCAGCCTAAAGGCTAGGGCCAGGCGGCCTGGGGTTAAGCCCAATCCGGATCCACTTCGACGATGAGTTTTCTTGTCCCTTTTAGGGTCCAATAGTGCATGTTTCGATGTGGAGTTGATATCTCTTGATTCTGGACTCCGAATATAGCAAATGATATATCCGTTTCGATCGTCTCAACAAGCCCGTCGCAATGGTGTAGTCCAATTACTTATTTGAGATACTTTTATTTGATGAAAAATTGCATACTCCTACAACACAAGTGAGAACATCAAAACTCGTGGAACTTGTTAGAATCAAAACCTATAACTATGCATTGTAATTCATTTTATATTATTTCATGCAATAGTTGATGATTATATTTGGTGTTTAATGACCATCAACACCGGGCTATATAAGCGGAGCCAGACCCCCCAAGAAACCCTAATTCATTCTAATCCAGTTCATTCAATTCAACTCGAGTCAGTTGGTGATCAAGTCATCCAGAGCTTCAAGTTCTAGTTCCTCATAGCCTTCTAGTTCATAGTTTAGTCTAGTTAGATCTAGAGTAGAGGAAGTCAAGTTCTTCATCGATCTTAGATTCCCGACATTATCAAGAAGAGAAGAGTCTGGTATAGTTCTTAAGCTTTTCTTTCTTATTGTAATATCTGCATTTGTATGATTATTATTAGCAATATTGTTCTTTATTATTATGTTCTTGATTGCATTGTTCATCGTCTACTTTAATATGTCTAGTATAGTTAGTTTGCTATTATATTTATGCTCTGGTTCGTATAGCGTTCATCAATTTGATCGGTTGATGAGTGGTAGGTTGTGTGTAGGCATGGTGCCTAGATGCATTACTTATCTGTGAATATCCCTAGTTGTGCCAGGTAATAAGGTAGATCGTGGATAGGATTGTCAGGTTAAGTGTATATTTATATACATGAGGCTTCTGTACTCATCTTTTTCTGTATATTGCTCAAATGTGTTTGGGAATTATAGTAGTATTACTTAACGATGATTGTTAGACATACTTGCATAATATAAAGTAGCTTTGACTGTAGCTTGAATACTTAGGAGTTATTTCTCTATTAAATGATTAGACGACGTTAACATGCCTAGATTGCTATGAGTGAATTAGTATTATTATATGATGACTGATCATATTTATCATTTATCTATTATTTATCATGTGACACCTTCCTGTTGTTGAGGAGAGTTGATATTGGCTACATCTCTGATTCACTGCATATAAGTGTTATTAATACTATAGGTTAGCTGTTTAGCAATGCCTTCCTAGTGGTAGAATATAAATGACAACCTCGTAATACTCTAGATAAAATGCTACAATGGTATAATTATCTGTCCGCTTTCAGAATCATTCTTAGTTTATATCCATCTTTGTTATTTCTACCTAGTCATATAAAACGATAAGATTTAGTATTAAGGTTTATTCCTAGCTTTACAATTGGGGATGACAACCTAGTTTCATAGTTAGGAGTAAGGGTAAGGAGACTAGTGGCTAGTTGCTAAAGGCAAGTTAATTAATACCAACATTTTTAGCGTCATTGCTTGGGATAGGGATTTAAGATTTATTGCAGTGACGTTAGAAATGCCAACATACACCTTTGTAGGATTACACTACAATCAAGAAGTGGGACCAATCAGTGGATCACCACTGTTAATCTTACTCTAAAGAATATTCAAGCAAAATATGGCAAACATCTAGCTTGAGGGAGGAGCATCCCCTAGTTATCAGGTAATTATACCTATACAATTTATCGAGCCAGTTTTATAGTTATAAAATACCAAAAATATGTAGGCACATGAAGGTCCACATCTGTTGAGTCTTTTATGAGTCTTTAGTTAAATAAAATCTGAAAACCAATAAAATAAAGTCTTAGTTAGTCCTAGTTAATTAGAGTGTGTATAGAGTCAACTATGAACTAGAAAAATATTTTGGAGATGATGAATAGTTGCTCTGCTGGAAGTCTTTCAAATACCTAGTTTTCAACCTTAAGTTCTCCTAAGTTTTGGACATGATTGCTTTAGTATAAGAATTTACCCTGAACCTGAAATTTATTGAGTCATATACTTGAGCTAAGTCTAGGTGATTGACAGATATGATATAAGAGAGTCCGAGCTGCTATTTATCCTATTCCTAACAATGCTAAGTTCTGGAGATTTATCTTTTAAAAATTCAAAACCTTACATGATGAGCTCTTGTATGATAAAGTTGAATTCCTACCAAAGCCATATATGATAAATAATTAGAATAGGAAACCTTTGCTCATTTATGCTATTTGCTTTGCATTGAGTTCAGTCAACCTTCGTTGTATACTTATGAGAGTCTTGTTATGCTTTTTAAAATCAAGATCATACTCACACACTCCATCCACATATGCGTTACTCCTACTCTAAGAGTAAGCGCAACCATTTTTTACTATTATCCATATCTACCTCAAAATGTTTCACTCCTACATTGGGAGTAAACTCCCATATATATAAACCCATAGGACAGCCTTTGCTTAATTGCTCTAAGTACCTATTTGCTATCTCTTCAATCAACTATAGTATTTAATGATGCATGTGGCTATGCAAAAGTATTGGAAAAAATGATGAAAGAGAGTAAAAAGATGGACAAGTGTCCCAGCATCAAAACAATGGGTACTCAGATGCCCGCCTCCCAATGAAAAAAAAGAGAGAAGAGAAAACAAAGAAGAAAGATAGCCCATATTTTCCTAAGAAGTCCTGAAAGTCTAAGAAAGAGGAGAGATTTATTTTGAAGAGCAAAAGTAGAATTAGAATTAGCCACCATATACACCTATCCACCATATTTCACATACATGCACATCTTAGTTTGATTGTATGACTTGATTCTCTATAGATCCATTGTTTGACTTTACAATATATGAATTGAAAATATGCTTATCCTTGTTCTAATGTCACTCCAATAAACTCCACTATAATCCCTAGAATTAGAAAGGCATGACATCATGGATGCCTAAGTGAGATCCACAAATACCACATACTTTGAGAGTCTTGAGGGTGTCATACAATTAAGCTCTGAGTTTTATTGTGAAAACTTGCAAAACTCTAGAATATTAGTTGAGTAAAGAATTTGAGACATAGTGCTTAACTTGATTGTTCTATCTTTCAATTACTCAAGACCCAGTGAAGGTTAAAAGCTCCATAGTTAAAGGTAATATGGGTGAATTTGAAAGTTAGAGCAGTTTTGTCTAATCTAGAGGAAAATTTTTGAGAGCATGTGTAATTGTTAGAATGAAAGCATTGTAGCAACTCCTGATCCAACTCTAGGTTTTGCTAAGGGACTAGCAAAAGGTAAGCTTGGGGGAGTTGTTGACGGTGGAGCGTCAACATTTTATATATCAAAAGACATGAAAAACACATCAATATCTAGAAGGCTAGGGTTTTATCTAACAATTTCCACAAGTTTTGGTAATTTACTAATTTCCAGGGACTAAACCAGAAAACACCAAAAAAAGGGGCATAACTACAAATCTACATCACGGAATTATCCATAACTCAGGAATACGCCAAACTACTCTAGAAGGATCTAGAAGACACCAGAGCGAAAGGGAGGCGGGGCTGCTGCTAGGTGGGGCCGGTCGGCACCCCCCCGTGGGGCTCACCTTCCACCTTCTGGAATTTTCCTCCACCGTTTTTGGGGATCAATCTTAGCCCTATGTAAAGTTGGTTTGATCAAACGGTCGTCGTGCATCCCACCGGGCTATATAAGCGGAGCCAGACCCCCTAAAAAACCCTAATTCATTCTAATTCAGTTCATTCAATTCAACTTGAGTCATTTGGTGATCAAGTCATCCAAAGCTTCAAGTTCTAGTTCCTCATAGTCTTCTAGTTCACAGTTTAGCCTAGTTAGATCTAGAGTAGAGGAAGTCAAGTTCTTCATCGATCTTGGATTCCCGATGTTGTCAAGAAGAGAAGAGTCTGGTATAGTTCTTAAGCTTTTCTTTCTTATTGTAATATTTGTGTTTGTACGATCATTACTAGCAACATTATTCTTCATTATTATATTCTTGATTGCATTGTTCATTGTCTACTTTAATATGTCTAGTATATTAGTTTGCTATTATATTCATGCACTGGTTCGTATAGTGTTCATCAATTCGATCGGTTGGTGAGTGGTAGGTTGTATGTAGGCATAGTGCCTAGATGCATTACTTATCTGGGAATATCCCCAATTATGTCAGGTAGTGAGGTAGATCATGGGTGTGGTAGACCCATTGAGTCCTTTGTAGGCCTCCTCCCGTACTGTGGATTGGTAGAGTGGGACTGTCAGTTTAAGAGTATATTTATATACATGAGGTTCCTGTACTCGTCTTCTCCTGTACATTGCTCCGATGTGTTTGAGAATATTAGTAGTATTACTTAACAATGATTGTTAGACATACTTATACTAAATGAAGTAGCCTTGACTGTAGCTAGAATACTTAGGAGTTATTTCTCTATTAATTGATTAGATGTCGTTAACATGGCTAGATTGCTTTGAGTGAATTAGTAATATTATGAGATGACTAATCATATTTATCATATTTATCATTATTTATCTCTTGACATCGTCCTGTTATTGAAGAGAGTTGACATTGGCTACATCTCTTATTCACTGCGTATAAGTGTTATAAATACTATAGAGTAGCTGCTTAGCAATGCCTTCCCAGTGGTAGAATATAAATGACAACCTGGTAATACTCTAGGTAAAATGCTACAATAGTATAATTATCATGCGCTTGCAGAATCATTCTTAGTTTATATATATCCTTTATTTATTTCTGTCTAGTCACATGAAATGATAGATTAGATTAATACCAATAATTATTCCTAGCTATATAATTAGGGATGAAAACCTAGTTCCATGCTTAGGAGTAAAGGTAAGAGATAGGTGACTAGGCAAGTTAATCAAGTAACATACATCTTATATAGTTGTTATCTTAATAACGCTATGAGATGTCAACATCGCCCTTGTTTTCACATCATGCATGGCGTACGTGTAACAGAACTCCCCCTTCTCCGCTCGACGCGTCCTCGCGGCAAAGTCCAAGCCAAGTGGTTGTCCCTTCTGGTACTGGTGTTCTATCCTTGATCTTTTCTAGAAAACAAGTTATTGACCCACGTATGCCGTATTTTCCAGCTGTAGTATCATTGTCAGGTTCTCTTTTGAACTCAAAGCAATATTGCCGTGAACCAATGTACCCAAATATAAAGTATGCATGAGTAGGCACTGGTGGAAGAAGAGCTAGGTGGATTAGTGAGTGGATGCCGAACTTAATCATTGTTGGTGGTGGTTGCTAAAATACTACATTTACCTCATTTGTTGTCACAGCCATTAACGCTGGTATGATCCTCCAAACTGTTGAGATTGAATGTTGCTGAGGTATCTGGAGGCCATTGATCATAGTGCCAAACATACCCAGGTCTAAAACTCCCGGTGAGAGAGATTGGTGGTTCAAATCAGAAGAGAGTCCAATGTCAACATTATAAACCTGAGCAACGATATGATTGGCATTATCAATGAAACAGACTGAAGCATTCTGAACTGAACATCCTAATTTCTAATTTTTTCCCAACAATATATGTGATGGCATAAAAGAGGCTCCGTCCTTAGACAGCTGGTGGGCTCCTAGAGCCAGAAGGTCAATTTGTTGTGGCCCTTCTTTTTGTAGTTCCTGGAGGAGATCTTGCAATAGTGGTGAAGCTGCTGGGAGGTAAAGACGTTTGTCATAGAAGATCAAACCTTCTTCTACTGACCAAATCTCGGACTATTGCCCTTCCAGTATTGATGAATACATCTTTCAAAGTGCGTACTGTTGTTTAATGGTATGCTTAATGCTGGCGAAGATTAGAGCTGTACTGGCATTCATAAAATCTAGAATGTTCAGTTGTCTAGCCCTGAAAGATCTATTCATTGGGTTCTCTTGTATAGGCTTATTATTATTTATGCAAATCATGGGTGGGGAGCTAGAAGTGCCCTTACTGATGGTATTGTTCGATGTTGGTGTTGAGCTATTAGGGTGTGTGAGCGTCCGTCTTTAATGTAGCGAAGTTCTGGGTCTGTGAAATCCCAGGTAATTCTGCCAAGTCCTGCCATCCATGGTGCGCCCAATATGATATCAATATCATTACCAATGTCCATGAGGAATGCATTAATTTCAAAGGTGTCACTGGCAATCCTTAGGGGAACATTAAAAGATGCACATCTGCATGCTACCTCACTTCCACTACCAACCAGTATAGTTGTATCAATACGCTGCTCATTGAGTCCTATGGTACGAGCCACATTGATATCATTATGTTGTGTGTGGCACCTGAGTCCACCAAAGCAATTAGTCTAGTCCCATTAATCACTGTCTCCAGATACATAGGTGAAGCTCCATGCACTCCCGAATATGGTTTACCAATCATCATCATTATACTGTCCTGAGTATCCTCTACCACAAAGTCATTGACTGCAGTAATTTCAAATAACATCTTACATTTGTGACCTCGCGAGAATGGTTCGTCGCAGTTGAAGCAGAGACCTGCTTGGCATCTGGTTGCCATCTCATCAGCTGTCAGCTGTTTGAAGGGTTGTTGCAGCTGTGGGGATCTGTTGCTGGGGTTGGTGGTATTGGTGTAGTCACTGTCGGTGTTGTTGTAGTTGTTGATCGTGGAGGTCGATTCTGCTTGGTTGCTATTGATTTATTTGCATCTGCCAACACTACCAAACAGCGCTCATATGAGCACGCCAAGGACATTGCTGTCTCCATATCCTATGGATTCAATAGCTCAACATCTATTTTTAGTGGTTCTAACAGGCTTGCAGTGAATATGTTGACTTGCTGCATTTCATCTAGATGTCCCACCCAGGCGACCAGCTCAAGAAAAGTGCTCGGTATATTCATTAACCGAGCCCGTCTTCCAGAGGGCTGCCAATTCTCCCAACAGGTTGCGACGTGATGGTGGTCCGAATCTCTCATTAACACATTTAGCAAAGTATGCCCAACTCATATCATCATGAACCTGTGATAATCTCATATACCATTGTCATGCTACACCAGTTAGATGCTAAGAGGCATACCATGTTTTCTAATCCTCTGGAGTGCTTTGTCCCTTGAAGAATTGCTCACATCAATTCAGCCATGGCAGAGTGTCATCCTTTCCATCATAGGTTGCAAAGGATAGTTTGTGTGGACGAATTTCCAAGCCTTAGAATGCATTGGTGTTCTGAAGTGGTACTGACTCCTCTTTGGGTTTGATATTGATGTCGAGCAGTAGTTTGTTTTCTAATTCAACAGCTAATTCAGACATAGTAGATGTTTGGGATTTGGTTACCTGTTCTTAGACGTAGGCACGGGCAGCATCCGCCATCCTTTGTGTTTGGTGGCCGTCTCCAATGTCAACGCCATTGTCTTCCTTGTCTGCTGTAGGCTATCCTTTGGTTCCTTCACGCATTGCCCCATCTCGATCGTCGAGAGGCACGAACTCAAATCGCCCAATTGCTCGATGACATAGTCGATTTTGCCGATGATGGATCCTTCGAAGTAAGTGAAGAGCTTCTTCATTGTTTCGGCGTCCATGGTGAAACAGATCTAGATCTCTGATACCAGTTGTAACAAACACGCAGCAGGGAGGGTGGATTGGGTTAGTGGACTGGAGCAGGTGGAGATGGGGAAGGAGAGAGGGTGGCGCACCCACTAGGGGCGGCGGCGGCGTGGGTAGAGGGGCGGCAGCTTGGGCGCGTGGTACGGGGGAGGGTGAGAGGAGAAAGAGAGGCGCAGGAGATTGGAATAAAGGGAATTACCCTAATTACTTTCTTAATAGATCCCATTACAATCCTCCTGTATTTATAGTCTCGAATGGACTCTGAAAGACAAGGAACCTTATCGACCGGATCCTTCCTTTTTTACAACTTTACCTAATTTCTAGAAATATCTCTAATAATTATTTAATTAAGATAACTGCACGCGAGTGCGGGACCCATGGGGGAAGGGGCGGTGCCCCTGCGGCGCCTCCTACGGTGGCGGCGTGCAGCGCCTCCTATGGTGATGGTGTGCGGCGCCCCCACCCCCTAGGGTTTAGGGTGGATGCGGCCTCCATTGCCGCTCTTCTCCTTTTCTAGGCTTTTCGGTCCAATTAGCCCTTGATTTCGCGTCATGCGTAGCGTACGTGTGACACATGCAAACATTTTCTATTTCATTGTGGCTAAATGTGTCATGAGGTGGCCGAGTTGGTACAAATCTTGCCTCCAATCTTATCTAACCCGTCAAATCTAGATCGAACAGCCCATATCAGCCGATACCCCTTATGGGTAATTTTGTTAAAAACTATGCACTTTTCTAGTTTAGAACATATAAAGCGTTTTCTAAATTTTTTTTTTCCTTTATAGAAAATGTAATCATCAAAATACATTTGCTTGGTTCCAAAAGCATAACATAGATTTCAGATTTAATTTTAAACTTGTTTTGCTCATGAAATCTTCATTTTAGATCCAATTTGATCCATTCAAGTTGCATTAGGTTCATAATTAAGTAATCTACATGTTTATGATCTATTAAAACTATTTGATGAACTTAATGCAACTTGAATGGATCAAATTATGATCTATTAAAACTATTAAGCTTTCTACATGAAATCTTGTTTAATCCATAGCTTCTTCATTATAGATCTGATTTGACTGATCTAAACAAATGTGTATGATCGTAGCAATGTGTAGATTTATTTTATATGCTTTTAGTCTTGTTTTTATACTGCTGGTATATTGTTCTATTTATAGATTTGTGTGCTATGTATGATTGCTCTCTAGATACATGAATGTTGTTGTATTGGTCAAGTATATGGTGAGCACTTTGTTGGTGACCAGGACCAACAAGAGTTTCCTAAGCGCAAGTATAGCGTGGGATCTCCATGTACCTGTGTTGATGGTAGATAACGATCATTTTTAACCATCAACTAAATGCATAAAAGAGATCACCACTAGAGAACATAGGGGTTTTAACCGACAAATTCTATGAGTTTTGGTGATTTCACATTTTCTCGTAGGATTATTCCAGAAAAGAGAAATTAGAGGATTTAATTGTAAGATTTGCATGAAACTTAACCGCGATTTAAAAAATATCATGGACGGACTCGGGAAGGATCTAGAAGACACCAGAACGAAGCGAAGCTACGAGACCTACCTGGTGGGGCCGACCGGCCTGAGCCATGGGGCCGGGCGGCACCCCCCTTCCACGGCCTTCCACGAGCTTCTGGAGTATTCCTTCACTGCCTTTGAGGATCAATATTAGCCCTACATGAAGTCGGTTTGATCCAACGGCCATCGTTTCCTCCACCAGACTATAAATATGGGCCTGTACCCCCCAGGAGCAATTAGGATTTTGCCTCAATTCATTTGTTAAGATTAGATTAGAAGCTAGGGTTTCCAGAGATTAGAATTAGAGCTCTAGTTCTTCAAGTTCTAGATTAGGTTTTAGCTAGCAAGGTTCAAGTAGAGTTGGGCACTTTGCTTGGAGCTTCGATCTACATCAAGAGATTGGTAATTTGTATCTTGTTTATGACTTTGTTCTTAATTACTATATTGCTACTTATTATATTCTTAGTTTGCTCTAGTTGCATTCTTGATATAGTTATGATTGATGATGATTATAGTCATATGTTCGTAAAGCACCTAATTCAATACTCGAGTGGGTTAGGTGGTATGTATTATGTAAGCATGGTACTTAGATATCATATATACCTACGATTGCATCCCGATGTCTTTGGATAGTGTGGTAGATCATAGACGTATAGGTCTATTGAGTCCTCTGTATTCCACCCCTCGCATATAGGCTAGTAGAGTGCGGTCGCAAAGGAGGTGACTTATGTCTCAATATCCTCCCTAGTTGATGCTCCTTATGTTATTTTCTGAATTGGTTATACTATAGATGAAAGTATGTATATTGGTGTGATCTGTAGACTTATTATTTAGGGATAATTTAGAAGTTCTTTACTCTAGCTGAATCTCCTGTCTAACCAAATCATATTAGTTGAGTCTTTAATATATGTCTCTGGAAAGTCCTTTGTTATCATATTTATCTTTATCTTTATTGTTTATCTTAACTCACCCCTGCTGAAGCATTGGAGTGGTTGATTACTATAGGTTTGCACATTTAAAGCCATAGTCATAATTCTTTTCTACCCCCTTTTAGAGATAATCCAACGTAATAAATAAGTTTTCCTTTTGGCTTAAAATAAATCAACGATACTTGGGATCTTACCAGGTGAAATGCTACAACAGGAGAATTAACTGTGCACTTGCGGATATATTCTGTAGAGTTATTTTTAGAGCAGTCAAGTGTAGATTCTTTTTCAGTATTTTTGACATCATGTTAGGGATGACAACTTAACACGAAGTGACGTTAGAAATGTCAACAATCTGTTTACCTAAATCATTATTATCAGGTTGCATGTGTCTCCCTATTGCCATTAAGGATGATCCTAGTTTATTTCTACTTTGTACCTTGTTACCAATGGGTTAATTGCATAAGGGTAGAATGTTGCTAGAGCTTAATTGAATGAAATATGATCTAAGTTTGACTAATGGTTCTATATATGCAACTAAGGATAAAATTTGCTTTTTAGCAACTTGAATATAGGATGAGGGAGCAAATGGCTTAGTACATGATACTCTTTTGCCCTCCCTAAGGACTTATCTATCGGCAAAAGCTAGGACATAGTACAACTCGGAGTGCCATATGGCTTTGGCTTTACTTTAGTAGAAGGACTATTTCTTGCTTGTTTGTGGTTACGGCACAAAAGGGGCTCACCGAGTTGGATATAGTACACACTGCCTTTGTCCTAATGTGTATAGTCCGTGTAGAATGTGCCATCTAGAAGGGGGCTCTACACTTACTTGCCAATAACCTAGCGGCTACTAACTTATTAGGAAAATCTTTGAAAGGCTTCATAGTGAAAGCCCACTATGCACCTTGGAAGTGCAGTGGGAGTAATTAACCAAGGAATGGGAATAACTGCTCAAGGGTAAAGGTATACAATATCTATTGAGTTTTAGAAACTATTATAATAGCCATACTCACGGTTAGCAGTGGCCTAGAAAACTCATGAAATAATGATATAATGAAATTGTTGTTCAAAGAAGAGATGAAATGTTCATTGGGAAGCTAGTTCCTAGTTAGGATCCATCTAGAAGAAAAAGAGCTTTATCGAGAAACCCTAGATGAGAAAGGAGATCGTCCGCTAGAACCTGACCCTCTAAATGAGTTTGAGGAACCACCTAAGCATCTGTTGGTATCTATTAATGCCTACTGAATAATCTGTAAGCGCACAGATACGGTGTAGCACTTCACCGGATGAATAGACCCAGTTTTAATATCGAACCCAAAGGAAGATGTGTGAGGGTATTCTAAACTACAACATAACCACCTGAGTAGCAAACAAGGCTGTAGAAGATAGGGATATAGACAAGACAACTAAGGCTTCTAATTTAGGCTCTAGTAAGGTATGTATATGTTGCTTTACTGGAGAATTGGATAGAGGAGCATAGGCAAAACTGTAACCCGACTACCAATTATTCTCCTGCTCGGTCTATCGACGGGATAGTGGAATATATAAGATTCAACGGAGCTATAAAGTCACCTCCGTGAGCTACCACTAAATCTGAAAGATAGGATACATCTACGAGTAACGGAGTCTAAGCACCATGCTTACACTATCAATACTACTCTAACCCAAGAGCTACAAGGATTAAAGTACTCAAAAGAGTCGCAAACCAGTAAAACAAAATAAACAATGTTACTTACTTGAACTCTGAAGTCGATTCCAAAGCAATCTCAGATACAAGCCATAGAGGCAGCACCGACAGGCCGATACTTCCTCCAAAACTCTCTCTTTAACTCTATCTCTCTATTTCTGATATAGAACTAGCTTCTAGAGAACTAGCTCTCTCTTAGAATGCTAACTCTAGAGAGGTTATCCATTCAAGGGACACCTCCCGGGATCCTAACTAGGGTTTCCTGATAAAGCTCTTCTTCTTCTGGATGGATCCCCCTCCCGGGGGGTTGCCTCTCTTTTTATAGCCTTGGTGAATCAATGTGATCCCTTGGATCAAACTGACTTTGGCGGACAATGGAGATCAATCCTCAAAGACGGTGGAGCAACCTAGACAGAGTGGGCCATGAGTGGGCCCCTGGGCAGACCGGCCGGTCTAGGGTGGAACCGGTTGGTCCCACCTTGGGCCCGCTCGGCCTCTCCTTCGGTGTACAGTCTTCTCGTTCCTTCTAGAATCTTCCTGCGTGACCGTGGTGTCCAATCATGCATTCTATGTTGTATTATAGCTTAAAAGTGTGTCATTTTCAGTGTATGCCTGCAAAATCACTGATTCACCAAAACTCGTGGAATTCGTTAGTCAAAGCCCTACTTCTAGGTAGACGGTTTGCTTTTATATCTCTTTGAAAGGTTAGTTGACGGTTGGATTTAAACATTAAGGACACCAACAACATCCCATAGAACTCAAACCCTTGCCTTCTGGTCTTAAATATGCTTTTCTGAATAATGATCAAGAATCCCCTGTGATCATAAGTGATAAACTCTCTTAGAAAGAAACCTTTCGATTGATTACAGTCCTAGAGAAGCATAGATCTGCTTTTGGCTATTCACTCTAAGATCTTAAAGAAATCAGTCCTGATCTTTGCACCCATCGCATTCCTACAGACCCTAAAATAACACCTTCTAGAGAATGACAACATAGGCCGAACAATGCGATGAGAGAGGTTGTTAAGAAAGAGGTTTTGAAACTATGCCATACAGTGAGTGGGTAAGCCCTATGCAAGTTCTGCCTAAAAAGTGAGGCATGACTGTTGACATTTCATAGCGTCATTATACTAACAACGCTACAAAATGGATGGTACTGATTAACTTGTCTTTAGCAACTAGCCACCTATCTCTTACCTATACTCCTAAGCATGGAACTATGTTGTCATCTCTAATTAATTATATAGCTAGGAATAATTAGTGGTACTAATCTAATCTTATCATTTTATGTGACTAGATAGAAATAAATAAAGGATATATAAATTAAGAATGATTCTGCAAGCAGACAGATAATAATACCATTGTAGCATTTTACCTAGAGTATTACTAGGTTGATGTAGCCAATGTCAAACTCTCCTCAAAACAAGAAGGTGTCACAAGATAAATAGATAAATGATAAATGATAAATATGATCGGTAATGATATAATACTACTAATTCACTCGAGGGCAATCTAGCATGTTAACATTGTCCAACCCAAATAAAGAGAAACAACTCCTAAGTATTTCAGATACAGTCAAAGCTATATCAACTAGTGCAAGTATGTCTAACAATCATCGTCAAGTAATACTATCATGATTCCCAAACACATCGGAGCAATGTACAGGAAAAGATGAGTACAGTAACCTCATGTATATAAATATACTCTTAACCTGACAGTCCCATTCTACCAATCCACCGTACCAAGGGAGGCCTATAAAGGACTCAATGGATCTGTCACATCCACGATCTACCTCACTATCCGGCACAACTGGGGATATTCGTAAGCAAAACATCTAGACACCACGTCTACATATTGCCTACCACTCACCATACAATTGAATAGATGAGCGCTATACAAACCAATGCATGAATATAATAGCAAACTAACTATACTAGACATAATGAAGTAGACAATGAACAATGTAATCGAGAACATAATGATGAAGAACAATGTTGCTAGTAATAATCATACAAACGTAGATATTACAATAAGAAAGAAAAGAACTTAAGAACTGTATCGAACTCTTCTCTTCTTGACAACTTCGGGAATCTAAGCTCGCTGAAGAACTTGACTTACTCCAATCTAGATCTAACTAGGCTAAACTATGAACTAGAGAGGCTCTGAATGAACTAGAGCTTCTAAACTCTAGATGACTTGATCACTAGATGACCGAATGAGGTATTGAATGAATTAGGGTTTTCTAGGGGGTCTAGCCCTGTTTATATAGCCCGGTGGGATGCACGACGGCCGTTTGATCAAACCAACTTCACGTAGGGCTGAGATTGATCCTCAAAGGTGGTGGAAGGTGCTCGCAGAAGATGACATGTGGGCCCCACGGGGGGTGCCGACGGCCTAGTGAGTGGGGCCGGCCGGCCCCACCTGGCGGCGGCTCCGCCTCCCCTTCGCTCTAGTGTCTTCTGGATCCTTCTAGAGTAGTTTGGCATATTCCTGAGTTACGGATAATTCCGTGGTGTAGTTTTGTAGTTAAGCCCTCTTTTACATTTGTTTTCTAGATTAGTCCCCGGAAATTGGTAAATCACCCAAACTCGTAGAAATTGTTAGATAAAACCCTAGCCTTCTAGATATTGATGTGTTTCTCATGCCTTTTGATATGTAAAAAGTTGGCGCTATCCACCGTCAACAATGACGGTTGTTAAGAATGACAAGAATAAATTAATCCTACAAAGTACCGTCATTGGATGGCGGATCTCGTATTGATTACGGAAAGCTTAACAAGGCAACAAAGAAAGATCACTTTCCACTCTCCTTCATCGATGAGATGTTGGAGAGATTGGCAAATCACTCTTTCTTCTATTTTCTTGATGGGTATTTAGGATATCATCAGGTACCGATCCATCCAGATGACCAAAGCAAAACCACCTTTACATGTCCATACAAAACTTATGCTTACTATAGAATGTTATTTAGACTATGTAATGCTCTAGCTTCATTTCAAAGGTGCACGATGTCTATATTCTCTGATATAATTGAAGTGATAATGGAAGTTTTCATGGTTGACTTTTCTATCTATGGAAAAACTTTTGATAAATGCATTGAAAACTTAGATAAGGTTTTGCAAAGATGTGATATAACACCCTAATTTTTCCCTTCAAAATTTAAGTTTAAATTGACCTTTTGTCATTGGTTTCCTTTAACATTCATAGGCAATTATTAATGGATTTACAAAATATTCTAAAATGAACTATAAGGTAGGAACAATGTGATGTTGCATTCATGCTGTTGCATGTTTTATTCTTGCTGGCTTGATTGTTTCTAGCCTTGTCTTCTTTTGGTTTTACAAAATCTCCCATTTAAACCCTCTTCTAAAATTGGAAAACAGCATTGTTCCTTTTCTTTTTCCTTTCCTTGGACTTTGGCCCATAAACAGCAGCGGCGGTCGCTGACCCCAACCGGCTGCCGTAGCAGCGACCCGACCCGGCCTTGGCCCGTCTATCTAGCGCCGGGCCCATGCCAGCGCCCTCCCCCGCTCTTTGCCGCCGATAGGCGGAAGCCGGCTGCCAGTGGCCCGCCCTGAGTGGCGTCTCCACCGGCGGACTCAGCCCGGTTCGGGCTCGATACTCCCCATTTCCGTGCGCCGCAGCGAATCGAGGTTCGCCCGCCTTATAAAGAGCACGAGCGCGGTCCACGCCGCTTTTCGAACCCCTAGCGCCGCTCTTGCGACCACCGCTCTAGAACAGGCTTCGCCGAGTCGCTGAATCTGCCATCAGCGCCACGGTGAGCACCGGACCCGAACTCTGCGGGGCGAAACGCGATGCTCTCCGTGCGCCCGGCTATCCGTCTGCGCGGCTTCGCCAGCATGAAATATCCTATGCTCCCGGCGCGCCCGAGCCGCCGTCGCCAGCCACTCTCCGGCATGGCTAGCACGCGCACGAAGCTTCGCCGCCGCACGCGCAGACGCCTCGCTGCCCTTGCATCCGCGCCGTGCGTGCCCGCAGCCGCCGCCGCTTTGCCCATGACGCCCGCGCGCTTCGCCCGACCCGCGTCGTGGTCCACCGTGGGAACGATGGACTAGGTCTACGATCGTGGTCCACCGCCGGTCCACGGCCGTTCTCCCCCGCCGCACCGCTGATGCCAGCTGTGATGTCAGCACGATGTCAGCCCTGGTCGTCGTCGTCTGCCGCTTTTGCAAAAAGGCCCCTGCATTTTTTGGAAATTAGGCCCGCGGTCCAGATTTAAATAGAAATCCAGTTTTATTATTTTAATTCAAAATAAAGTTCGTGGTATTTATAGAATTGCCATCAGTAGCTTATTTAGGTCATATCTTGCTCGTTTTAGTTCCGATTTAGATGGTTCTTGTTCCTATGCGTTCGCCTTGACACGTAGATTGGTTTCGTGAGCTTATTTACTGTTGTCTTATGCTGTGATGTACTCGTTTATGCTCTTTTATTTGAACACTGTGTTATTAGACCATTAATGATGTCATTGCTTGTGTGTTATTCTGATCCTGGCACACATGCAATTTGCACCTGGTTTATTCCTTCAAATTCAGGTGTGACATGTGAGGAAAATCACTTAGTCCTTAATTAGAAGAAATACCATTTTATGGTTAGAGAAGGAATAGTGCTTAGAAATTTAGTGTCCGAAAGAGGGATAGAGGTAGATAGAGCGAAAATTGAAGTGATTGAACAACTACCTCCTCCCATTAATGTTAAAGGGATTCGAAGCTTTCTAGGCCATGCAGGATTATTGCCGGTTCATACAAAATTTTTCATATATTGCTAGACCTCTAACAAACCTGCTAGCCAAGGATGTTCCCTTCGAATTTGATAACGCATGTTTAGAAGCTTTTGTAACTCTTAAGAAAGTGCTCATCTCTGCACCAATCATTCAACCTCTTGATTGGTCGTTGCCTCTTAAATTGATGTGCGATGCAAGTGATTATACTGTGAGGACAGTTTTGGGACAAACTAGAGATAAGAGGAATCACGCAATCGCATACGCTAGCAAAACTTTGATAGGACATCAACTTAATTATGCAACTACTGAAAAAGAGCTACAGGACAAGTTTAGATCTTACTTAGTAGGAGCAAAGATAATTGTTTATACTAATCATGCTTCTCTTAAATACCTTCTCACTAAGAAAGATGCTAAACCTTGACTCATAAGATGGATTTTACTACTCCAAGAATTTGACTTAGAAATAAAAGATAAAAGATGAGTAGAGAATCCTATTGCCGATCATTTGTCTAGAATACAATTTGAGAGTATGCAGGAACTACCAATCAATGACTCTCCGAGATGACACGCTCTACGTCATCTCCAGATTGAATCCCTAGTACACAAATATTGTCAACTTTATGGTTGCGGGTTATGTACCATCAGGAGCGAATAGGAGAAAGCTTATATATGAAAGTCGTCTACACCTATGGGATGATCCTTACCTCTTCCGAGTATGCTCTGATGGATTACTCTGGAGGTGCGTACCAACTAGAAAAGGAATACAGATCATTGAAAGATGTCACTCATCACCATATGGAGGTCATTATGGAGCATTCCGCACATGCAAAAATCTAGCAAAGTGGATTCTTTTGGCCAACCATGTATGAAGACACCAAGAACTTCATCCGAAGATGTGGAGCATGTCATAGACACGGCAATATCAATTCTAGAGATGCCATGCCACTCACCAATAATCTTCAGATAGAGCTCTTTGATGTTTGAGGAATTGACTACATGGGACCATTTCCAAAGTCGGGCAACTCTGAGTACATTCTGGTGGCAGTGGATTATGTTTCTAAATGGGTAGAAGTCATGCCATACAAAGCTGCAAATTCAAAGAACTCTAAAAAGATGTTTTATGATACCTTTCCAAGATTCGATGTCCCAAGGATGGTGATTAGTGATAGAGGGACTCACTTCATTGACAAAGACTTTCGCAAGTACTTGATGAAGCAAAGAATCCAATACCATGTTGCTATTCCGTACCACCCTCAAACAAGTGGTCAAGCAGAGACTTCCAATAAGCAAATCAAAACATTCTATAAAAGACGGTCAACGAGATGGGGACTACTTGGAAGGAAAGGCTACCTGAGGCACTATAGGCATACCGGACAGCATATAAGACACCTCTTATAGAGTTCAAAGCTCACTAGGCAATCAAAAGATGAAACATTGACTTAGAGGCCACCGTGACAAGAAGAAATTAAGATGCAACTCTCAGAGCTTGATGAATGGCGAGAAAGAGCATATCACAACGCTAAGATCTATTAAGAGGACCAAAAGGTGGCATGATAAGAGAATTAAGAAAAAAAGCTTCAGCCCCAGAGACAAGATACTATTATTTAATTCCAAGGTGAAGTTATTCGAGCATGGTAAACTCTAAAGTAAGCGGGAAGGACCATTCACGGTGATAAATGCATCATCACATGCAGCGGTGACACTCTAAAACAATGAAGGTACATTATTCAAGGTAAATGGCCAACGTCTTAAGATTTTTCTAGAACCTTCTAGGCCACTGGAGGAATTAGATGAAATTCATTTTCTAGTTTTTCTCTAATTTATTCAAACTGCCATCTCCAGCGCGAATTGGGCCACAACCGAAAGATTTTTGGAGAGATAACGGGCCAAGAAAGCACCCTGCGAAAGGGCATCGGGAGACAGGCTAGGGTTAGACTGGTCGGTCCCACCCCAGACCGGTCGGTCTCCCTAGGTGCCGCCTCACAGTCCGCCACCTCTCTGTGCGTAGCTTGATCCATTAGGGTTTCGGACATTCGGCCGTGATGCGCATCTGCCGCCGCCTGTTCGCGATAGATCCTCGGGATAGAATGAACTCTTCCTCAAGCCATCAGGACTATGTAAACACCCCCTAGGGTCATTCTCCTCTCATCCCAAGAGCTCTCCTCTCTCAACCCAAAGCAGAAAGCTCTCCACCATTCCACCTTTTGCCAAATGGCTAGCCCAAACCACCCATACACAGTTAAAGAGTCGGAGGACATCCTTTCACTAGCGGTCATCCCGCCGAAGCAGCTGGCAGTAGTGCCACTGAAGGAGATCGTCCCGGTGCCATCGAAGGAGGTCGCCCCAGCTCTACCTCAAGGGGCACCAATGGAGCAAGCCTACTACGCCCAGGCTATCAACAGGCCTGCCATCGCTCCACCAACTCGTCGACCGCTCCTAGGTGATAAGCCGCGACAGCTAGGTCAACCTCGCGTCGCTCTCCCTAAGGTACTAAGTTACCACCTCCTAAAGAGGGGAAGAGGCTACTGAGTGTCACCACCAAGTTCGGGGAGGTGACTGCAATGAAGTACACCAATGCCAAGCCCTGTGTGACCTTGGAAGGTGTCTGAGTGGACCTGAGCAATGTGAAGTTCACTCCACCACTGAGAAACAATCCGGAGCCTCCGAAGAAGAAGGCGAAGACTACAGCTGCACCACGACAACCTCGCCTAACCATGGCCACCCTAGAAACTAGAATAGATCTCCAGGCCTAAGCCCTTAAGGACACGCAGAAAGTCTTAGAGAACTTTGGCCAGTGTGTAATCGCCCTAGAGGGAAAGCATGAGTAGCTATGTGTCAAGCACAAAGCGCTCAAGGTTAGGGTGAGAGAGCTAGAGAAGAAGGATTAGAGATAGAGAGGCTATAGGCACACGTGTAATAATCATTAGTTTGCTTAGTTAGAATTTGATTCATTCATAATTGTCTTGTGTAATAAGTGTGCCTCATGATCAATAAAAAAGTCAAGTCTTTAGAGTCATCTCTTTCTCTAGATATATATATGGCACAAGGAGGATCTGACCCATGAGACCAAGAAGGCATGCACCCTAAAGAAGGCAATGCCACAGTGAAGCAACCTCATATCAATGATCAAGAACAGAACAAAAATATATCAGAAGAAGCAACAAACATGTAAACCAACTTACAGCACATGTAGCATGCATCCTCTCAGGGGAAAAAAAATTGCAGGATAGGTACAAAATTTTGTCAAATTCATCTCGAATTTAATCACCAACTCATCTCATAGCACAAAGCTGAGACACGGGTAGCATGCAGGTAGCAGCACAGGAGGGGGATCGAAAGGGGGATTCAGGTCATTAATGGCATGGGCACTCACGAGGGCGGAGAGTAGAGGAGGGCTGCCTCCGGGCGGCGCGAACCTGTTATGCAGGGCACGCGATACTGCCAGACCAGCAGAGGTCGTAGGCGGCGCCGCTGCGGAGGCCGTAGACGATGACATTCCAACGAGGCCGCAGCAGAGGATCGGAGGCGATGGGGCTTGCGAGGATGAGGACGAACCGATGGAGAAACGTGAGGAGCGGAGTAGGCGAGGAGGAAGCGCTGGTGAGGAAATCGAAATAATGACGACGATGGGGGGCTAGAAGGGGTTCAATGTTATTAGTGCACGTGGGCCCTAGCGCGGTCACCAAGCTAGGCCCAAGTCGACACATGTTCCCAGCCCGTCAGGAAACGCCGAGCATAGCATGTGGCGTGCGATCAGAGGCAAAGAGATGCTTAAACGTGAGAGCTCCAATTTATTTGTGGTTGAGAGAGTATCTACTATGACTACGGACTTGAGATTGTCGATATAGAGGAAAACACCGGGCGAAAATAACACGAATATACAATGCTAGTTTGAGGAGAAAAATCTATACTCTACTAAAAAAATCTATACTCTACTAATAAATCTATATCCTACTAATAAAGAGGTAAAATTTCAGTCTATTCCTTTTGTCCGTTGTCCCGTAACTATCGGACGAAGGAGGGTTTCTTCCATCGTATAACTAATGCTCATATATAGCTCGTGGCTAGCACGATACAGACCTGATACGGACTTCGATCCTAAAACGTACTAGGTCGTGTATGTGATCTGGACTCATAAGCCGTTTTCATATATGTTTTAAGAGCTCTTTTATGGTGCTTGAAAATGCCTCCTAATGCCTTCCGATGCCTCTTAATGTTTTTGCAAATTGTCATTTTTATTAATTTAATTTCCGTGTAAGGGCAGTATGGTCGTTGTCGCTCCCACTCCTCCCCCTTGCCAATACCCTCCACACCAAAGTGGCTCGCACGCACCCGCCGCCCTTGCTGTTGCCTGCCGCGGCGGCTGCCTTGCTCTCGCACGGCGTCGTGCCGCCAACTCCGCACTGCCCTTGCACGCCGCCGGCCCCGCTCTGCCCTCGCCTAGCATTCTATGAGCATGCACATCCACACCAGTTGTCTACATCCTCTTGTCCATCAATCTTCTCCGACACAAATGCAGAGTGCAACAGGTTCAGAACGGAACAATTGCCTCCACGTACCGAGTACGCCGAGTGCCTTCCCGACGTTACAATTATAGATTTACTATTGTATCCTTAATTATGTAAAAGAATTTCTAAAATAGAATTACCACACTCCTTCCTAATCGCCTCAAATCTAAAGGCGTTGGGAGGCGTTTTGGTGTATATGGCCCACAGACCATAGACAAAGCAAATGTCTCTCCCTAAACGCCTCTCAATGCTTCACCTTGTACAGGCCCATCAATCATAGTCACAGGAAACACTTTCTAATGCCTCTTCAAGCAGTAAAAAAAACTCATGTTTGATATTCAGAAAACATTAAGATCTGTCTGTCCGTCATTGCGTAGCTAGAGTCCGGCTTAGCTTCGTGTCATGGAACGCCAAGAATTAAAATTAGGACTAGGAACACGGCACAAACAATGTGTATAATTTAAGAAGACGAACTCAGAAAGTCGAGCACGGAGCAGTTTGTGGGGCTGCAGGTTGACTAGACGTCGGCACGATGCAACCCACGCAGAGCAACTCCAATAGGCCTCTTAAACAAGCCTCTATTCTAGTTTTTAGAAACTTAAGTAAAAAAACAACTCCAGTGAGCCTCTTATTTAGACTCTTATTTTAGAAGGGCTCTCAAAATATAGTTTCAGGCCCTTAAGAATAGGAGGACCCTATCCCTCCTCCACAATAGGGTCTTGGACTGAAGTTGAAAGCAAATTTGGATCTCTATTTTTTACAAACTAGCATGCAAATGAAAAAAACAGGGACTCAATTTGCATGTTTGTGCTGGAGTTGCTCACGCCCAAGATCGCATCATACGTCAGGTCGCCCAGCCGCAGCATTGAATATGTTGGTGGAGAGGCCCAGCCCGGTACTGCTCCCTGGCGACTTCTTGGAGTCGATCCGCAATACAGGTAGCACTAGAGGTGTCATCGGTGGGTTTGGAGAGAAAAAAGGCCCTCGCATGTTCCGTGTTTGCATCCGGTCCGATACGTGAGGAAGGGGAGGGAGGACGACAATGCCAGCTACTGCTTATTGCTTGGTGGAGAGAGCAGCATCGAGAAATTAGAGCTAGGGCTGCTCCGGTTGGGAAGCTGTACGTGCTGGTGTATTTGATTTATTTTATATTATGATACGATACGAAGAAGATAGCAACGAGGCCTTTAATTTGGCATAGAATGACACCCTAGCCTTTCTTGGCAGAGTGAAAAAGAACAGAAACTGAAGGATTCTCGCAGAGCAGTGTGAACTGGGACCAAGAGCTTTATTTTCCGATTTTTGGAAATCTAAGAAAGATACAAAACAGACAAATATGTAATCATATATTTAGGTATTAAATATATTTCATTGCTCAAAGAGCAATTTCAAGCAATTCTAGATCTCGACACTAAGGTGTAACTCAACTTGAGATTAGAGAGTAGTTCGAACATAAGTTTTCAAATTACTACAGATGGCATTGGAAGAAATTGATACGGGGCATTATTGGGTCTGTATGTCATATATGACATAGACTCTTGGACCATGCTCTTTTAATAAGTTATAAAATTATAATATGCTTTATAGCAATGATACCGCGTATTGCAACGCACGGACACATTTGTTAGTAAAATTAATTTTACAAAAAAATGTTATTCTTCGTAATAAGACAAATTTAATTGTATTGTTATGTTTCATAATATATGAACATACATATATATACACGGCAATGGAAAATAGCCACCAGTTTCGCACACAATTTACACGAAAGGCGAACAATGACATCAAGCTAGTTCTTTTTATTCCGCTCTCCTCCTAAGGTAGGCTTATAAAGATCCACAATTTCAATGTACTACAATGATAATGACCTGGACTGGACTAAAAACAGCTTCCTCTCTCAAAGGCTATCAAGAAAAAAGAAAAAGCTAGCTACTACCCATAACCATGTGCTCCGTACTGGACCTCGAACTCCCGGTGCAGACGCTCGCACTGGTTGTCGTGCGCGGCGTCGCGCGCTAGCCCGAGCCCGAAGAATTGAATCTTTTTGGCGTAGGCTGGGTCCTCCCAGTAGTTGCACTTGTAGAGCTTCTCCATGGACACGTCGTACTCGTGCTCGCCGCACTCGAACGGCCTCTTTCTCGACCTCGACAATCCGCCGCCACCGCCGACCCGATGATACTCATCGTCCAATTTCTTGCTATTCTTGGTCCCTGCCCAGTCGTCTTTGTTCATCATCCCGCCGTCTACCTCCGGTCTCTTCTTCGTTCCCGCCGCAGCCGAGTAGTTACCTGCGCAGCCCCGATCCATCTGAATCTGATCGATACCTGGTGCTTGCCTATTTTCTAATATAATCGATCTCGATCGCGCGTAGCCAATTAATCCTGCTGTCGACGACTCGTCGTGCCATGACACCCGGGACCGGGCCGTGGCTATATATATGGTTTTTTTAGCCCTGGTTATTGATGTTTTCCAATCCGAGTCTATGGAGAACACGAATCCTGGTTTGACTTCTTCAATGCCTAGTTTGTCACCAACACTAGATGGTACGTATTTTTATTTTTTGGAAATAAAATACAACTGCGTACCGATGGTACACGTTTAGCTTAGCGCCGTATATACCCATCTATTCTAGACAAAATTTCTTCTAATTTTTTTAGTATAATTTTTGTATATGGTCTCTTCTAATTAATTTTGTAACGTGGAAACGATCTTTGTTTGTTTGGCAACAACACTCTTGTTTAAAATACCCTCAGTTTAAAATGATAAGATATTTAACCTTTTTATTTCAAGTTTAACCACTCGTCTTATTAAAAAATATATGCAAACATAATCAAATTTAAATTATTCTTAAAAAACTTTTATTAATAAAGGAAGCCACAACAAAAGTAGTGATATTTTGTATAAATTTTTGAATAACACGAGTGATCAAACTTAGTGTAAATAAATCAAATGCCTTATAATTTGGTAGAGAAGGAAGCATGACATATGCAAAGCTTCTTGAGATAAGTTGATAATGGCTTTTCTCTAAGAAATAAAGACTTCTACTGCCAAGTTTTGCTAACGTAATTTTGAGAGGAAACATGTTCTTGTTAAAACCTGAATTAGCCAATGGTTTCACTAATTAAAACGTGAACTTAAAATCTTGAGAAGTTTGTTATCTAATCCTGTCTAAATAAATGTATCTCTTGAATATCCGATGAGGACTTCCTTTTTTTAATTCATTTCAGAAGAGCTCTTTTTATATCATTAATCATAAGTGAACATACTAATTCTTGATACATCGACAATTAATTCTTTATTAACTTCTGATTCAAGTATAGATTTATAGGAGTCCTCGAAGTTAATAGAACTCAATACATAATATTCTTCCACCGTCAGGCTGCCGCCACCTTCAATCCTGTCCCCTCGCACCGAAGGCCGAACCAATAAACCTCTTAAGCCAGCACACTTTATTTTGGAGGAGGAGGGGGAGCAGCCCTTGATATGGGTGGTGGGCGAGATGGGGCTACTGTGGTTCGCCATATGCAACCTCAACAAGTGGGCGATGGACTTTGACACCAACCTCTGCAACGTCAAGGAGTCCATGGTGCACGTCGAGGCTGCCGTTGTCGCCATCCGCATTGGTCATCCACAGCTCGAGCTCACTAGCTATGGCTGCGAGGACCACTTCCTCGACCAGGACACCACCTCTCATGCATATGTGGATCTAGTCTTTGTGTCGGGATGCAAATGCGTGAGTTTCGACTGGAGAATGATTTGTATTGGATACAGATATGTGAGCATGATCGAGATTTGGTGTCATCGAGTAGCTTCGTGGCAACGCACGGGCTTGTATAATTTTTTGAATAAGACGAGTGATCAAACTTAGTGTAAATAAATCAAATGTGTTATATAATTTGATAGAGAGTGAGTATAACATATGCAAAGCTTCTTTAGATAACGTGAATAGATATAGGAATCCTGATCTAAATAAAACTATTAAGTCCTAAAACATTTAGAAATCCAAATAATCCTAATTTAAATCTAACTCTTTACCGTGCATTGACTCACGAATTTTATTTTTGTGATCGTATTGACTCAGGAGTTAGGTGTCTGGAGTTTCTATGCCGGACACCGGGCGATGGACTCTTCTCCCTCTCAGTTCCGTCCTTTATTAATCTCTAGCACATGTAGTCTGTTTCCTCGCAAAAAAAATGTACGCCTTGTTCGGTTGGTTGCAAGTTGCAAGCAACTTGCAACTTTCTCCACTCTCTCTCCATCACATCAATTTCTACCCGCATATATGGAGCACTAAATATTAGTAAAAAAATAACTAATTACACAGTTTAGTTGTAAATCACGAGATGAATCTTTTGAGCCTAGTTGGACCATGATTGGACAATATTTGTCAAATACAAACGAAACGCTACAGTTGTAACTTTTTCTAACCCCAACCAACCGAACAAGGCCGTAGTCTGTTTCCAGTACGAGAAGTGAAGAGCGCAATCAATTGACCGAGCAAGACTCCGAAATCCCTGACAATAAAGTTAATTTTTTAAAACATAACAATTCTCGTTTTCTAAAAAGTTAATTTTTAAAACCTTAACTGATTATATATAAAAAAGAATATTAACATTTATAATACACAATTAATATTATTATTAGATAGATCGTTTATATACTTTTTAATAAATTTACTTGAACACATAAATGTTTATAAACCTAATTAAAGTTAAAAAAAAAAAGTTTGACATGAACATATAGAAGCAGCAAGAAGACAAATCCATCAAACTAGATGTACTACAAGAAAATAGAATAACAGCTCAACGGTGCGGGGACGACCGGCCGGTGAGCTCATGGCCGTTTGCCCAGGGAGCTCGATGCCGGACACACACGGAGAAGCCCAACATCCTCTGGCCCTTCACCATAGTTGCCTTACCCGTGCTTCAGCTTGGCCTGCTCGCTGCACTCTCAGAAGATGGGCCACTTGTGCCATGGCGAGGGGAGGGTGGTATTGGATAGGACGCGCCACATGGCCATGCATGGAGGGCACACCAGGAGTCGAGGAAAAGAGAGAGAGGATTTATAGAAGCTTAGTTAGCTTACGGATGGACAAGCCACATCTGAACGGCCATGGTAACTGATCGGTGATGAGGAAGGACGCAAAGCAAAACATGTACAGTCTACAGAGGAAGGAAAAAGTATGCGGTAGAGAAGGTGAGTTCATAATACCTAATGTTATCCTGAGATACACGGACGTGAGATTTTTAGTAACTTGTAATGTAGAATAGGATTGTCAAATCCGGTAGCTACATTAGGGCCACGGTTCAATATTTTTTACGTGGTTGATATCAGATCGCCTTATCTTTTGCGTTTACAGAAAAATAATTTTAATAATATCAGAAAATAGATGAAGTGAAAATAACCTAAAAAATGTACGACTGCCTCTAAATTGAATTACATGCATGTATACCCTGGGGCGGACCCACAGGGTATGCCAGGTGGGGCATGGCATACCCTGTGGAACAGCTTAGCATTGCTAATTTCATATACACTTGTTAATATATAAAATTATTTGATAGTGTTGACATTAAAAGCGTCCCAGTCCAGTGGTAAGCACTTAGCCATTGCAATCCTTGCTTGCAGCTTCGATCCTTTGGGGTTCCTTTTTGTTAGCAGCTATTCATTTCTATTTCTCCCAATTTTTGTATCCTATACTACACTAGCTTCGATTCTTGTACTGAACTGCTCTTCATTTTTATTTTCCTTAATTCTTTTTTATCACTGAACCAAGTCGGTGTACATTTAATTCTTACCGTGTGCTGCACTTTATTTTAATCTTGTCCTTTTTTCTATCCCCATAAATTAAGTAACAATAATTGTAATTTACATCCTCTATCCTACAGTAGTATACAAGGTGCAACTTTTTTTCTCAGATCATAAAATATATGGCGCCACATATTAGCTCTTGTTCATGACGCCCCATAGTGAAAACAAAATTAAGGAATAAGCTAGGTGATAATAGTGTTTTACATGATTGATTAGTCACATCGTTGAGCAGAAAATATTTTTAAGTAGATAAAGATAATACAATCAAGACATTCTTGTCATTTAGAAAGTGGTGGATAAACAAGTTAGACTAGTATTGCAACTCTCAAACTATGTGTATTTCATTTGAACTATCATATTTTAGTCATCATTTGCATCTAAAAAGAAAAATCTTTGAATTTAAAGTTTACCATGTTATTTAATGCATGTGGTTTTACCAAATTAGAGAAGGATCTACCGAATTGTACTATAAGAAACTTTTTGTGTGGCATACTGAAAATCCCTAGTTTGATTTTTGGTTAATTGATGAAATCTAGAACTAATCTTATTGCTAAGTGTAACACACGCAGCGGGGAGGATGGATTGGGCTAGTGGATTGGAGAGGGAGGAGGAGGAGGGAGGGGACGGCGGCCCAGCGGCGGTGTGCGACGACGTTACAGGGGCGGCGGTGGCAGGGGCGGCGGCGTGGCAGGGAGGGAGGGAGAGAGAAGGCGTGGCGTGGGAGAATAGGAATAACGAGAATTAACAGATTAATTTCTTAATCGATCCAATTACAATCTTTCTATATTTATAGTCCCGATTAGACTCTAAAAGGCGAGAAACCTTATCGACCAGATCCTCCCTTTTTACAAATTTATCTAATATCTTGAAATATCTTTAATAAATAAATATTAATTAAGATAAGCGCACGCAGACTTGGAAACCACGGGAGGGCGGCGCCCAATGGTGGCGGCGTGCGGCGCCCCCTACCCCTAGGGTTTGGGGTGGTCGCAACCCACGTTGCCGCCTTTCTCCTTTTACTAGGCTTTTGAGCCCAATTGATCCTTGCTCTTGTGTCTTGTGTGACGACGTATGACAGAACTCCCCCTTCTCCGCTTGACGTGTCCTCGTAGCAAAGTCCAAGTCAAATATTGGCCGATGCCGGAGAACCGTTGTTGCAGCACCTCTTTCACCTACAAGTACCTCGCTTGCTCCAGGAGGCTATCCATAAAACTTATGTGTGTATACATGACTTAAATAAATAATGTATATATAACATAATCTATATGCATAATTTAAATATAATATAAGAAAATATACTTCCTCCATTCTAGAATTATTGTCACTTCCGCTTTCTAAGAAACAGCTGCCAGTAATTTTTTATAAATAATAAGTATCATCAATTAGTATCATAATTAGTACTATTAGAAAGATCTTTGAATCTAGTTTTTTAATAAATTTATTTGAATATATAAATATTGTATGTATTTTTCTATAAATCGAGTCAATCTTATGACATGCACACCCAAAGTGACCATAATGAACGGAGGGAGTACGATAAATTGATATATTCAACCATAAAACTGATTTAGAATGGGCCCCAGCATCCCTGGAATCCTCTCTCTTACACAGCTTACCTTTTCTAGTATAAATCAGCATATTTTACGCAACATACCATGGCGTCGACATAAAGAAGCAAGTACACTGTCGTCAAAAAAAAAAAAAAAAGCAAGTACACAACATCGTTCCATCAACGGCAAATGAAAAGGGAGGTCCGATCGTGTCGCCGCGATGAAGGTGATGACAAACTTAGTGAAGCAAGTGAAGTAATCGCGCGGGTGCCTGCCGAAGCCCATAAAAAGACTTGCCAAGAACGAAGCCGATCGATGGGCTGCTGACATATACTATTCATCAAGGTTGCCACGAACGAAAGCGTTGGAGACACATTGGCTTGCCTGCCTTGTGTGGGCAGTGCTCTTGGACGCGACGATGGTGAGCACATTTTGGATTCTGGCCGGCTCACCACACAAGTGAAGGTGTTCTGCAAGTCCACCTCTTCTCATGGACACCTTTGTACCCGTCGCGTGTGCCGTCTGTACAGAGCTATATGTTTGAACACCCATTTTCCAGAGATGACATGTGCGCCTGGTGGCCTCTCGACGGGCGATGTCTGATTGGCCTGCAGAGCGGAGTACTCTGCTTCCATGGCCGCACGCCAGCTGTCATCCCAACGATCGAGCAGCCTTGGAGGACGGAGGCAGCGGTGAGCTAGATCGCCTTGCGGATGGGGCTGTCAGTGCCTTCCATGGGTTTAGTTAGAACACGCCAGCGTGTGCTCATATGCATGAGCATGAGCATTTTATGGCACAGATGGACTGGCTTACAAACTGCCCGCAGAAGAAGGAGAAAGCAGAGACGTATTCTGAGATGGGGGGCTCGTTCGTTTCAGCCTGGAACGGACCGGAATACGGCCTGTTCCACCCAGATCGCTATGGCCCGGTTTGAAGTCAGGCCGGACCAGGAATGTCTGTTCGGCCCGAAATAAAACCTGGTCAATCCGGCCCTTTCCTCCCTCATCCTGGCCCAAAATGGAGACGGACCCTCGTATGTCCGGATTCTATCCTGGGCTCCTCCTGGCAACGCGAGGGGAGGCGACGGCGCGGCGCGGCGCAGTGCGAGGTGAGGCGACAGCGCGGCATGAGGTGACGGCGACCGCTTCCCATCCAACGTCCACGCTCTCGGCCGCCTTTTCGTCCGTACACATCGCCCTCGTCTTCCTTGGCCCCTCTCTCCCCAGCGCGGGTTCTTGCTAGACGCCATCGCTAGGGTTCTTGCGTGCCTACGCTCGATCCTCGCTAGATCCATCGCTCATCGCCGGTGAAGCCGCACCGCATCCTTGGAGTTGGCCGTCGGGTGGGCCTAGGAGTAGGACTCCACCATCAACGATGTCTATAAGGACTAGCTGGCATACGCGCAGTCCCGATGAAGGTTAGCTTTTACTCAAGATTGCAGTGTTGTTGGAGGGAACTTGCGACTCATGCAGAGCAAGACTAGTTCAACCGTAGGGTACAGTCTGTGATCTAGATTTCTTATCTCAGATATTGTATCTGTAGTTCTTTATCTATCTATTTTGATTCCAGAGCATTTCAGTACATCAGTTCGTTTCTGATGCTGTCCTTGATGGCCCCTAAATCATAGTAATATGCAAATATGTTTATGTGCTGTCTTAACTAAAGTAATTGCATGTTTAATGAGGACGGTGGACACCGTTTTGTCAAATGTAAAATGGTGAAAAACTGTGTGCTGGCAATTATTGGATTTAGAACAAATTCAGTTGTAACTTGTTCATTTGTCAGATGGTAAATGTGGTCTGTGATCTTGCTATGTAAGTACAGATGTGTTGGTCACAAATTGAGTTTTTTAATCTCTGAATTCAGTCGGATCCGACCAAAACATTAAAAAAAAAGAATGCAAATGCTCCTAGAAAATGGCGTGCACCAACTGTACAGGTTCTGAAAGTGAACCCGGTGGACCTGAATCTGAATGCATGTCTAGAGGTGCACCTGATGTCAGCTCATCGGTGCCATCTCTTGCCAATGTTGTCTTAACTGCTCACACAGATTCTCTTACTCTTAAGCATCAGTGTTTAGGGCTTATAAGTTAACGCTGCTGCTAGATGTTCTGCAATCTGCATAGTGCATATGTAGCAGGGTTTACTTTAACAATCTTACTAGTTAAGGCCTGCAATGACACAGTCCGTTTGCACGATCGTACGTCTAAAAGAAGGGTAATCACACCAGTGGTGCATCTTTATTTGGTCGAGTTTATCTGTACTTGTAAAAATATTTTCATGTGTTGCTACCACTCTGATGGTGTGACAGCAACAGCAGTACCCCCTCTTTGTTTGTTTAGTTGCCAGTTTTGTTTTGATTCTGATTATTTTCATTGTGTTCTCTGCATAATCCTGTAGCAAGTTTATGATGTAGCAAGTTATATCAGTCAATTTCAGATATCTTTCCAGTATTGGAACTATGGGACCTTTCCTGTATATGTACATGTAGTGTTGATATGTGCTTATGTGTGTCTATGTACATGTAAGATTTATTAATTTGCCAGTGACCTACTGATTGTCCTTCATTGTGGTAGTAACAAACAAATTTTTTTCTTGGCAATTCTAAACACACCCATTCGCTTCTGTGTAATTTGTAACCTTGGAGTAATTGTTTGCACTTATTCATCATTTTAGGACGAGGCTTCCAAGGTCAGGACTGCTGGAAAGGCTCTCAGACAGCGACTACACCGAGTTTGAGAACCTGAGCAGGGTGTGACAAAATAAAGAAGGCCATCTAGCTAAGTTTTGAGTAGTACAAGACCAGAATCTGCAAGACTTTGGTATCTCATTAACGTCATCGGTAGCTAGGGTCTTTCTTATTTTATTTTTTTACAAGTGTTTACACACGGAAGAGTAGGACTGAATGTGTCACTTTGCATGGCACAATCCTGCAATTTGTACTTCACAGTTCAGTTTGTGTGTCTGTACATGTTCCAGGTATCTAAACAAGGCCCTGGTTTGAATCCTGTACTGCCGAACGGCAATAATTTTTAATGTATGGGAATTAAACCTCATGGAATGGCACCTAGGGGTTCTCAATTCTTCTCCAATGTACAGCATGAGGATGGGAGCCCCTGTCCCTGACCCCGACCCCGTCCCTCCTGAAGCCGAAACACCCAAATCCCACCCGATCCATCCACAGCCACAAAATCAATCCAGCAAAACCACAGATCCTCAGCCGCCTCTTCTGGATCTACCTTCTGAGGGGTCGCTCGCCGTCTCTAGGCCCAGGACGGAGGAGATCTCGCAGTCGCTCAGGCAGGAAAGCAGTATAGCGCGGAGGGAGGTGCAGGTGAGAACAAAGGGGGAAATCTTCAAGGAGCCGATCCATGATGCAGCAGAAGAGGAAGCGATCCTGGAGGAGTTGGTTCACGAAATCAAACAGCTACTACAAATCCAAGAAACGACATCAGCAAGGGCTCTCTTCAATGCTGAAGAGGAAGAGAGAGAGAAACAACAGATGCAGGATTCAAATGCTAGAGTTACTTCCTGTCCACTGCCCAGCAATGGAGAGGCCACGCATCAGAGGGCAACTCAGGAAACGGCTCGCTCATCAATCAATGGTGATGTCGGTGCGGGCCAGCAGGTTCAAGATTCAAACGCCGCACGCTCCAAAGGCGGGGCTACGACATCCAGAAAGAGTAACATTCAAAGGAAGCAGCCAGAACTGAGAAGGTGTGGGGAGGACACAGCGCCGATTTCGCCTCCTCTCCTCAACCCGGTGGATAAGAAGCGCTACTCAAGAGCTGAAAAGGAGAAATGGGTGCCTCAGCATTCATATCAATCACCTTCCCTACTGCAGTGGCGAGCCAGACCCAATGTCTTGTCACCATCAACCCTGCTACACCCCAGCATCCGAGGCTACACAGAGAAATCAGAAGGTCCTTCATGGCGGCCTCAGAACACGCATTGGCCGGAGGTCAGTGAGGAGGGCTGGGAGGAAGTAAAAGGCCCATACTGGTGGCGACGGGAGAGGAAATCTGTGGCATCGTCGGCCGGCGAGAAACAGAGGGCAGTGCAATCTCAAGGAGCTCAACGATTCAAGCAGCACGCCTATGGTAAATGCTTTAACTGCTTTGCCACAGACCATCAAGTACGCCATTGCCTCTCAGCTACCCGTTGCTGGCGCTGTGGAGGAAGGAATCACCACGCTCACAACTGCATACAAAGGTTGCCTACGTCCAGCTATAAACACCAAGCACCAAGCAACATTCTGCTTCAAACCGAGCACCACTCACCATCACTCTTTGAACCATCTTCCTCTTCAGTACACCACAGAGAAGGGGGCCGCTCCTATCTGGAGGCGGCCAAGGGCTTTCCTGCTGCTTCCATGGCAGCCTATCCTGGTGACCCGAGGGCTAGGCCAGCGAGCAAGGCGGTGTTCACCACTGCCACAGGTGACATCAGGAGGCGCCGTGATGCTTTGGTGGGGAGAGCAGCAGTGTGCAAGCTGCAGGGCAACAGCCACGAGTCAGAGACCTACCATGTTGCTGATGCTCTCAGATCGAAGATGGACATGGACTTCAGGGATTTCCAGGTAGTCAAGCATTTTCCGGAGCAAAGTACCTTGTGATCTTTTTGCGGATGAGCACCTCAAAGCGGAGAGTCACCCGTCGGCCGCTAGCCCGGAGGATGGTGGAAGGACCTTCAACTTTGCAGCCTGGAATGAAGGCAGGGAGGCAGTCGATGCTTTTCTGGAGTTCCATGTCAACATCCGCTTGGAGGGGATCCCACCTCATGCTTGGGGTCAGGATGTAGCTGCTCTCATCCTTGGTCGCTCTTGTGCCATTCACTTCGTTGAGGAGCAAACCCGCCGGCGTGAGAGGACGAGGACCTACGATCTGTGGGCTTGGTGCTCTGATCCTTGCAAGATCCCAAGAAGGGTGTGGCTTACCATCACTGACCCGGATCCTGAACAGGGGTCAGTGGATGTTCCCCTTCCTCTGATGCAGGTCTATCATGATGAGCCGATAGGAATCAAGCATGGACTGAAGTATGAGGTCTTCCCCCATCTGGCAGTGGTGGAGGATCTCTCCTTCTTCCACGATGATGGGGGTCAGGGTGGACACCCCAACCGGAAGCGCAAGAGGGACTTCATCTGGAAGTATGGGGAACCTGACTGGCAAGGAGAAGCCCGTGGCCATCACAGGGATGGCCGTGGAAGGGAAGAGCGCCGTAGGAGGGATGATGATGACTACCAGGGCGGAGGCCACCGCAGTAATGTGAGTACTTCAGCTTGGGGGCGCATAACAAGATGCCGCAATGGCGCCGCGCGGGTTACAAAGCAAAGCAACATCCGCGCGTTTCATCCTCGCCAAGGTGGATCCTTCCGCTCCGAGAGGCCTCGGGTGGGAGCCCAAGAAGACAGTAGCTACGACCGTGATTGCACCACGCCCGAGAACCAAGAGCAAGAAGAAGAAAAGAGTTTCTTTTTGCTGATCCAATTGCCCTACGTTCAGGGGGACTCCCCAAAAGTTGCATGTGAGAAACCAAATTCTTTCCAACAAGAGATTGCCACTTCCTCCCCCGCCTCCCCCCCTCACCTACAATCGATCCGGTGTTTGAAGAGTCCTTAATCTCTACCTCTCTTGGAGATGCAGGGGATCAAAGACAGGCACTTCAAGTAACTTTGCAACACCGAGTACAGCAAGGAACAGGGAAAGGAGGTGACAAAGAACTAAGAGCGCCTGGGCTTCCAACAACACTGGCAAGCAAGCAACAGATGTTGGTAAGCTCCAATATACCCTCACCAATGCATCTAGATTTACATGGTTCAACCCAAGAAGTGGAGAACTTAACTACAAATGAGCCACACCACCCACGTGATCCACAAATGTCTGTCATTGACATGGTTGCAGTGAGAGCTTTGTGTTCCCGAGAGCCTAGAACGAGCCCCGCCAAGTGTTCCAACTTGAATTTTGTCACCCCACCTAATGGAATAGAGAACATAGAAGCGCCCCCGATATAGCACTTGAACAAACAGATCCCGTTGTTTTTGCTCCAAATAGAGGTTGATCAAGTAGCATTTTTTTTGACCGATGAAGTACAGCTTGATCACCTTATGCTATCGACCAAAGATATAGACAAGTGAACCCATGGGCGCCGACCATCACCTAGACAAACATTTAGACATCATCGAGGGGCTAGCAGCCTCGGGGGGGAGGTTCGGGGACGTAACAATGAGCAATTTAGTGTGGAGGTAGTGCCTAGTTCTCAACAAAGGGAACCTCGTTATCCAAAAAATGCAGACCCGATGGAGGTCTTCTTACAAGTAGTTACATCACAGCTTGAACTACCGCTACTTCCCAACCCAATAACACCACAGAAAAGCCGGTTGGAAGAATTTAGTGATAGTGCCATAGCAGGCCCCTCACAAAGGAAAAGCACACGTTTGGCCAACAAAGCAAAGTCTAGAGTTGGCAAAGACACAGTCCAGATAGCTCGGGACCTCCTCAAAAAAAAAAATTGGGAGACTTAACTCCAACATCAACAATTGATCCTGCGGCTAATTTTCAAAAATTTTTCGCAAAGCACTTGGACATGCCTCTCGGGGAATCGGACATGGCGGCCATTCAGGATCCGGTGGACCATGGCGTCAAGATGGAGACGAAGGCCGGTAGGAACAAGGCTGGCCACAAGAAGATGGGAGCTGCCGAGGAGGACCGGGGCTTGGGCGTAGTCGGGCGGGGGGTCTCCAATGACGCCACCGACTGCTGTTCGATGGATTGGCCGGCCTACGGCTTGGCACGTTCGTCTCCAAATGAGTTGGGCCCTGCGCGGCCGTCACAGGGCATTGTTGCCCTTGTATCGTAGAGACTCGTATTCCTAATGCCTGCCGGGCGGCCTCGTAGCCTTCGGCATCAATTTGCTTCGGACCTATTCATCGGGCAGGAAGACTTCTCCGGTCTGCCGGGTCGTGTTGCCTTCGACCTCTCCCCGTGGCCCAACGGAGTTTTATTTGTATCAAGTACTTTTCGGTTATTGGATGCCAAATTTGTCTTACGTGGTTAGTCAAGTCGGTAGTAGCACCCCAGTTTTAATGGCACAAAAAAGATTGCGCAATTCTATGTTGGAACGTAAGGGGGCTTAATGACGGAGCTAAGAGAGCAAGCGTGCGAAATGTTATCATGTCCTCGAGGTGCAACGGTGGTCCGCCTTCAGAAACGAAGATTGAAAATTGGACCCAACAGCTCCCTGCTCGAATCAGTAGGGACGCGACACGGCATCAAACCGCATGTTCCTCCCAGCAGGTTGGGGTTGCTTTGGTGGCATCCTTATCGCAGTTTCTCGAAAGATTTTTCAGGCTCGAGCCCATCCGCACGACCACACACTCTATCTCAGCAAAAGTTACAATGTTAGAAGAAAATGTTTCACGGTGCCTAACAGCGCCTATGGGCCGCAATCGATCCGGATAAGGTTGCTTTTTACACACTACAAGAAACACGGGCTTTCGTGACAATCGATTATGACAATAACGACTGTTTTCGTCACGGCTTTGCCTGTTAAAGTGACAAACAGACTGTCGTCACAGAAGGTGGGTCACTAAACAGACACGTGACCACGAAGGACTTCATCATTGATATAGTGACAGTATTTTTGACGTCATTGATACAGTGACAAGGCTAAATCGTCATAATAAATTTAAAGAATAATGCCACGTGTAGGCAGATCACAAGACGTGTGATGTGGCAAATGACATGGTATTTCACTCAGGCCCATATAGCATGGGCTTTTTACCTTTTTATTTTCAGTTACAATCAGCCCAATTGATCTAAAATATTTTTAGCCCACTTACAAATTGGCTCTTATTTTATTTCATTATAACCAGACATTTACAATTGTGGGCCAACCCAATTAAAAATAATCACAGAATAGAAACCATGGCCAATTGCATAATTATAGCATAATTACATTCCAGCCATAATTAATCTTTCAGCTCATACATACAAACTGATCCAATCATCTAAACAAGTTCCAGTCAACTAAAAAGTTCCTACAGCTCGTGCAAGTTCCTGCACCAAAAATTTCCACCAAGCAGCCAGTGCATAACATGCTTCATGTGTTCCTGCAAAACAATAGACCAAAAAAATAACATAAATGTTCATTTCTGACCAAAAATCACTATCATCATTCTGAAAGAAAGAGCACACATATTTGAGTAAAAAAACTACGCACTAGCTTCAGCTTGCCCATTTAGTTCCATGCAAATTTCCAATCTATTAATTGGTCCATATGAGAATCAAAATCAAAATTCAATATATGGCAACAAATATTTACAGATTTTGTAATCAGTAAACAAGTACAGAACATCCTTAACTGGTAGTTCATGTTAGCTGCAGAGAGAAATTATAAAGCATACATATAGCAGAAATTTGCTACTGGAAGAATATGATTGCTAGTGAACCCATAACCAACTCAAAGTAAAATGAGCCTAGTACCCTACAGGCCTGTCAAATTATCTCTTTGTCCGAAACAATGCCAGTTTTACAGATCAAAGAAGTTGGGAATGACAGACTAGAGGCCTATGCCAAATTACCACAATATTTAGAATAAAAAAGCTACACTGACACGGATACAAGGGAATCAGAGAGCACTTCCTATACACGTAATCAATTTTAGCATAGGCAGGCAAGACTGACAGAGCGTTTTCCATGCAATGTTTAATCAACTTGATAATTGCTAATCTCCTTGTCTTACTTCTGCATGCAATCAGCAACTGAAAGCTAAAAAAGCAGAAGCCAGGAATTCCATGGCTGCATACGAGATGTGCATGCTGCCAAGCTAGCATCTATTGGCCATAGATTTACAGCAAACTTGGAGCAGCGATCATTAATTGATTACAGAGAGACTACCGACCTTTCGGTCCTTCCAAACAGGTATGCATCGATGCATCCCATCCCTATCCAGACACCGGTGGGTGAAACAAAGTATCTGCAGCCTACTGAAGAGATACTACCAATCTACAAGGCGCATAGCATCAGATGATAAGGAAAACGCTACACTCGCCGCCCTAGGACAAGGCAATCGCAAGCAGGAGATCCGTGTCTAGGACAACATGGAAGGATGAGAAGCAGGTGGGAGAAGATAGGTCGTACCAGAGGTAATATGGAACGAATCGACGGAGGAGGCATGGCCGTTGCTTGTGGAACGGGATCCCGCCGCCGCTGTCACCCGCGCGCCAGAATACGGTCGTCGTCGAATCTCGCGGCGTCCGCATACGCATCGACGCCGTCACCCACGAGCCGGGATCCAGCAATCGCCGTCACCTGAATCTCACAGGGCAGCCGTCTGCCTTCGCTTCCTTTTTGGTGTACTTAGGAGCCGGATCCATGTGCCCCTTTGCTAGATCTCCTTGCCTATGCAGGTGTAGAGGTGCATCTAGATCAGATGTTGGAAATGAACACGGGAAGAGAGATAGAGGGTAGCGCCGTATACCTTCATCCGCTCGGTTTTCTGCGCCGTGACGATGGCGATGTGGATGAACGGATCTGAAGGTGGCCGTGGCACACCTCGCGGCTCCATGGCTTCGATCCAAGATGCCTTGGAGCAGAGACACATCCTCTTTGCGGGTCGACGCGCGAAGACGCCTCCATGCCTACCATGGAGATCTGAGGGGAGGGCGACAGGGACGGCGGCGGGATCGCTGCGGCCTCAGCAACAGAGAGGAAGGGCAGGCTGGCGGAGAAGAGTTGGTCTGGATCTGAGGGGCGACAGCTTAGGAAGGTTGAGGATAGGACCGAAGACTAGGGTTTCGAGGGAAGAATTCGGGAGTATTTATTTCAAGCTCGATGTTTGTGAGCCGTTGATCTGATCCAACGACTAAAAAAGACGCTCAGGTCAGTTTGGGCTGGAATGAATCTAAAGTTGGGCCGAATCTTAAATTAACATAGCCCCTTTACGTTTGTTCTTCTCTTTTAGCATATTGAAGAAATATTTTATAAGATATTTGAGGTAACAAATTGATTTTAAATGGAAAAGTTGTCAAAAATAAAGTTATACAACTCATTGAGATATATAACTTTTGTTTTGATCATTTCTCCATCTAGTTTTGTTTAAGCAATTCAAAATTTGAATTTGAAAAGATAAGAAATTCAAAAACAAAATTAGGATAGTAAATAATTTTTAAATACAAAAGTCATCAACAACAAAGTTATAGAATTTATCGATATCTAGAACTTTTATTTTGATCATTTCTCCATTCGACGCAATTTAAAAAAAAGTGTAAGTATAGATTGTTCATAATTAGATACATGTTTCATATGTTCACATATAACTATGTGAGAGTTATATCAATTTGTGAACAATGTATACTGCCATTTTATTAAAACCATTTGAATTTTTTATCTAAAGATTATTTAATAAAAACATGTTACCATGCAAATTTTTAGAATTTTTTAACCAATTTTAGATATTATTACATTTATTCAATAAAAAAATTAATAAATAATTAAAATAATAATTATATTTGGTTAGAAAAATCTAAAAATTCACACAACAACATATTTTGAGTCTATAAGTATTGCATAAAAATTCCAAGCAATTTTAATAAAGCGAGACTACACATCCTTTACAAATAGAACCATCTCTCACTTAGTCACATAACAAAAGTATGAGATGTATCTATTTTGGCAGACTAAATGATTTTGGGATAGTAAACAATTTTAAATGAAAATGTCATGAACAACAAAGTTATAAAACTCATTGAGATCTCCAACTTTGGTATGTGACATTTCTTCATCCGAGTTTGTTTGAATATTGCAAAAGTTTAAATTTCAAATTATGAGAACTTTAAATAAAATTTTGGCATAGTAAATGATTTCAAATTGAAAAGTTATTAGTAACAAAGTTGTAGATACCATCAATGTCTACAGACTTTTTGGGGTCATTTAATAAACAAAGTTTGTTTGATCTTATTTATGTGATAATGGAAAAAATTGCAGTGGGTTAAGGATGATAATGGGCCTAGATTCTGGCCCAAGAGTTTGAAATTTGATTGGCCTGTGAGGGAACGGTTTGGTTGGCCTGATTGTTTGCTTTTAGGAGTGCACTATCAGTAGTGAAAATAAATTGTACACGTTGCTAGGTACCTTGAACACGTTGCTAGGCACCAGGCAATGCTTATCTAGGGGTTTTGTTCGTTAGCTTTGGTAACTGAGGTGGCAAGTTTGATTCCCACGTGCGTCAACTTTTTCAAATTTTGGCCAGGGTTTCAGGCTTTCCGTTTTCTCTCAAACGGTCAAGAACAACAAAACAAATAAAACACTCTAGCAGATACTAAGAGGTGCATATCTCAGTGGTTTGCCGGCTCCATTTTTTTTCCCTAAGGTGCTAGGTTCGATTCCCGTATGCACCTCATTTGTATAATTTTTTTACATGTTTGCTTGCAGTCTACAATTGAAGAAAGAAAATGAACACATTCGAACCACAGCTGCAATATTTTTTAGTTTTTGTCCTTGAAGCTGACGTAGACAAATGTAAAAAAGTCATACGTCCGTTTTTGAGAAGTGACGCTATTTAAATTTTAACTAAATTTATATAAAAAGTGCAAACATCCATTATAGAAATTAAGTACCATTAGAATAATTGTGCAATATATTTCATCATAAATTTATTTAGAGACATAAATACTAATAATATTTAATATAAACTTGATTAAATTTGAGCTAATTTGTTCGGTACATATCACATGAGTGTATTCTTTTTTGCGAACCGAGATAGTTTGACGATCAAGTATGGTCACGGATAAGTCATCACAAAATTTGTACAGATTATACTAAGATGATGTTTATGACAAAGACACACGACTTTGGTCATAAACAGTTGTCATCCTGTGAACAATCGTCATAAGCCGATTGTATTTATGACAAATAGGTGCTCATCATCCGGCGTCGTCATAGAAGCCCTGATTTCTTGTAGTGACAAGAGATAGCAGGCCTCAAACAACACATGCTAGAACAATGGTTAATACTTGGGGATTTCAACTTAATTTACCGAAGTCGAAGACAAAAACAATAATAGAATTAATATTCCCATGTTGAGCAGATTCGAAACATGATTGACAACCTACAATTAGTACCAATAGAACTATACGGAAGGCGTTTCACTTGGACTAATGACCAACAAAATCCAACCATGACAAAGATTGACCACTTCTTTGTAACGCCAGAATGGTTGGAGATGTTCCCACGAAACAGCACTGCAGCAGGCTCTAGCGTCAATGGGATCAGATCATTGCCCACTTTTCTTACAGTGGGAGATACCTCTTTTTGAATTCTATCGGGGTTTTCGTTTTGAGGCCCTCTTGGGCCAACATGCCGGGGTTCATGGAGACTGCTCGGGCAGCCTGGGAGCAACCAGTCAATACTCAAAATGCTTTGCTTTCGAGTGCATGTCAAACCACTGCGTACGGCAAGGGCTCTGAAAATTTGGCGGCGGGCAAGCTTCAGTAATTTCAGGCTGCAAATGGCAATTTTGCAGATTGTACTTTTAGAACTTGAGAAAGCACAAGAAAGAAGACCCCTATCAACTGCAGAAATAGAATTCAAAAAATACCTGAAAGCAAAATCGGCAGGCCTGGCTGCTGTCCAAAAGGCAAGGGCCAAACAACATTCAAGGTTAACATGGATCAGGGATGGTGATTCAAACACACGACTTTTCCACATCTATGCGAATGCAAGGAGGAAGAAGACTTTCATTAGTTCCATCAAAACTAACGCTGGGATAGCAAACACAAGACAGGATAAAATTAAAGTAATCACAGACCACTTTAGTGATGCGGTTGGGTCCAAGTATGATCAGATCAAGGCGTATAAACTGGTCAGCTCTAGGCTACGCACCTAACAACCTTGAAGAATTAGACTTGCCCTTCACAATGCAAGAGCTCAGTAACACAATCAAGGCGCTGCCTGCGGAGAAGGCTCTAGGGCCGGATGGATTTATAGGAATTTTTTACAAAAAATGTTGGGAGGTGATCAAGCACGATCTTTTTGAAGCAATGATGGGTTTTTACAATCACAAAACATCCAAAATGCACCTCTTCAATGAAGCTAACATTGTACTCCTACCCAAAAAACAGGACCCCACAGAGGTCACGGACTACAGGCCAATAAGTCTTATTAACAGCCTCACAAAGATCATCACGAAAATTTTGGCAACAAGGTTGGCGCCCAAAATGAACGAACTGGTTTCCCAAGCCCAAAACGCCTTCATAAAAAAGCGATGTATACATGATAACTTTCTATATGTGCAGAGGGTGATCCAATTTTTGCATAAGAAGAAACAGCCTGCACTTTTCATCAAATTAGACATCTCCAAGGCGTTTGATTCCATAGGGTGGCAGTACTTATTAGAGGTCCTTAAGGCTTTGGGTTTCAAAGTACCAAGTGGAGAAATTGGATCTCAAGCAATACTTGGATCATCTTCTTCCGAATACTTGTCAATGGTACACCAACCCCGAACATTAAACATGCAAAGGGCTCGAGGCGGGGGGACCCATTGTCCCCACTCCCTCGTTCATACTTGCCATTGACCCATTGCGAGAGAATTATAGAGCAAGCAAAGAGCCAGGGGATTATTACAGCCGGTTCTACCTAAGCAAGCAAAACCGAGATGCTCCTTATATGCGCACGATGCAGCCCTCTTCGCAAATCCAGTGCCTTCGGAATTGGATAGACTTCAAAAAATCCTATCAACCTTTGGTGAATGCTCCGGTTTAAAAGTGAACTTGTCAAAGACTGAAATCTTCCCAATCGGGATACGGGGAAGATGCTATACTGAACATTGTGCAAAATTTTCAGGGGAAAGATTGCAAAGTTCCCCTGGAAAATATTTGGGTTTGCCGCTGCATACTAGGCGCCTAAGGAAAGTAGAGGTGCAACCACTAATTGACAAGATAGGCGCGAGACTCCCAGGATGGAAAGGCAAATTTTTATCATCTTCAGGAAAGGAAATCTTGGTCAAGTCTGTACTCTCAAGCCTACCGATTTACCATCTGACAGTTTTCCATGCACGTAAATGGCTCATTAGGAGAATTGACCGGATCGAAGGAGTTTTCTTTGGAAGGGAGAAAACCCGGACAAGGTGTGTGTGGGGACACTCACTGGTCAAGCGGCCAACAACGTGCTTACCTAAAGCCAAGGGAGGTTTGGGCATTTTAGAGTTGGAACGTTTCACAAGAGCCCTTCGATTGCGTTGGTTATGGTTTCAGTGGAAAAAAAAAGAGAGAGCCTGGGAACAATTTGGATGTGCCTTGTGACAAAGTGGATCGAGAACTTTTTATGCTTCGACAGTGGTGACCGTTGGAAACGGGAAGACAGCCCCCTTCTGGTCCTCCAATTGGATCAATGGTACCATGGCAAGATCAATCGCGCCACTGTTATTCGAGAAAACAAAACGGAAAAAAATCACAGTGTACCAGGCCCTAACAAACAACAAGTGGATTGACCATATCTACCCCCGGACTCTGAAGAGGAAATCAGACAATTCATAAGACTTTGGGAAGCTCTAAGACAAGTGAGTTTGGACGAGTCAGTAGAGGATGATCTTACGTGGCGATGGACAGCAGATGGTGTCTACACCACTCAAAGTGCCTACCAGATCCAGTTCTCCGGAACATACAGTAGAATTAAGATAACACCAATTTGGAAGGCAAAAGCAGAACACAAGTGCAGATTTTTCGCCTGGACGTTGATGCATAAGAAAATCTTGACTGCAAACAATTTGCTCAAAAGGGGATGGACTGATGACACGGACACGGACTGTAAACTTTGCCTTAACAGCCTAGAAACCCCAACACATCTTTGCAAAGATTGTCCGTTCACCAAAGAGGTGTGGACAATCCTAAGACAGTGGTTCAATCTAACAATCCTGAACAACGTTGATGGGGCAGGCTCAATTTATTCATTCTGGAGGAAATGTCGTCGAAGAGTTGATAAGAATGTCAGGAAAGAATTTGATGGGATCCTAATATACTTCTGGTGGAATATTTGGAAAGAACGTAATCGACGGATTTTTCAGCAACAAGTGCTACTACCAAGGCAGGTGGCGGTGCTCTGTAAAGAAGAGATCATGCAATTCAAGATGGCCACGATGCCGAGAGATAGACAAGAGCAAGCTGGGATAGTTGCTATGTACTAGTTGTTTCTTTCTCCTGTTTTTGGTTTAGTCTAGATAGATAGGGGATAGTGGTAGTGGCCTGAGCTCTCGCCTCGGCTTGGGTTTTGTTTGTAAAGTCTTGTTTCTTTTTTCATCGTCTAATAAATATTGCGGCAAAGCTTTTGCCGTCCTTTCTAAAAAAAAGAATGGCACCTAGGCCAGGTTTGAGTGACACGCATGGAATCACACAAACCATGCCAGATTCCAATCCTGTTCGGGAACCATTCCCCAGCTGCCGAACGAGGCCAGTGGGGCCCGGAACCTGGTGGAGCCGTCGTTGACGTTGTAGACGTGGTCGGTGGTTCGGAACAAAGACGGGGCTGCTGAATCTGCAGACGACGACGGCGCTCCCGTGCATCGCTGTATATGTGAGATGTGTCAGAAGTTGTCCCCAATGAAGGTCACTAATTAAGGTCCGAATGGCTGAAGGGCAGCGCCTTCAAGAGAGGAACGAGCGCTGCTCAGTTTGCGAGGGGATGTTGGTTTGGGAATTGTAGGCAGCCAATCACCCGCAGATGGCAGTAGGACAATGTAGCAAGATACGATCAAAATTCAAAGGGTGTCAGTGGAGCAGTAGCATGACATGGAGACACCGATCGATTGAGGAGATGTGTGAAGGTGGAGACTGGAGAGGGCCTCTCGGCTGACAAGGTGAAGGGCATCTCGACACGGAGACTGCAAAAACTAGATGAAGTGAAAATAACCAGAAAAAATGTACGACTGCCTCTAAATTGAGTTACATGCATGTATACGTATACCTATAACATTCTCTAATCAATTTGCTCATCCTACCATCTCTTACTCTCTCCCGATCGCATCTGTCCACCGCACCACACTCTGTCGTCAAACAGGTTTGCAATCCAAAACCAACATGTTTTGAAACCATGTTTCCAATGAAGCGAACACAATCCAAATCCAACACGAGATCATGTTTCAAACAGCGTGCATCTAGCCAGATTAAGCACATTCATCCAACACGAGATCATGTTCCCAACAACGTGCATCTAGCCAGATTAAGCAGATTCATCCAACACGAGATCATGTTTCTAACAACGTGCATCTAGCCAGATTAAGCGCATTCACTACTCATGGACAAACCAACTTCCCGGCCAGACCTACGGAGCCGTCTCTCACCTTCCCCGTCGTGGCGTCAGATGGTCGGGATGCTGTCTCGCCCCTTCAGGCGCCGCCGGTGGTTCTGGCAACCCCAGGCGGATCAGCTCCAGCCGTAGCGCCTTGGCGTCAGCAGCCTTAGCGTCGTACTCCTTCTTCGCCCTCGCGATAGAAGCGTCGCGGGCGTGCTGATGGACGCGGGAAACCTTCCACTCTCCGGTAGCCGCAGCGTGATCCGCAATATGTTGCTTCTCGTCCAGCAGGCGTTGCACCTCCTGATTCTTCTTACTCATAATGCGATATGCCTCATGCAGAAGATCGAGCTGCGCAGCATTAGAATTCGGATCACACAGGCAGAACGAGGAATAATGGTTAACGGAACTCAATCCCAACTCAAACGAGCTGCACAACATTAGAATTCGGATCACACAGGCAGAACGAGGAATAATGGTTAACGGAACTCGATCCAACTCAAACGAGCTGCACACCATTAGCATTCGGATCACGCAGCCAAAACGAGAATCTGCGGGATCCTCGTCGTCGTCGACGCGCTGCTCGTGCTCCTCCTCAGCATGCTCCTCGTCGTCGTCGGCGCGCTGCTCGTGCCCCTCCTCGGCATGCTCCTCGTCGTCGTCGACGCGCTGCACGACGGCAGCTGCTGCAGGATCATCCTCGTCCGGGCGCTGCTCCTGCTCCGCATCACCGGGAATGTCATGGGCGAGTGGAGGACCATCGGCGACTGGAGGGTCCGCATCTTCATCCCCATCGAGTCCGCGGCGTAGTTCGACTTCGGCCTCTGCTCCCGCCGCCGCGCCGCCAAGGATGCGGAACACGGTATGGATGAGCACCCCGTTGATCTCTGCCACGAGACGCGGTGGCGCTTGCAGCCCAACGACGCGGGCCGCGCCATGGGCGGCGAGGTCATCCGCGCTGACACTGAAGCTTCGGCGTCCGCCGACCACTCGCTCGCGCAGGCCGTGGACAACCCCACCGGAGACATAGCTGACGAACCGACCTGCAACGAACACCGGGATACTGGCCTCGTCCAGGTTGTCCACCGTCAACACCGGGATACTGGGAACCTTCACGCGTGCTGCGGCGCGAGTCGCCCTACCTGACGTGCCCCCGCGCTCCGGTCCCGCCCGCGTGTACCCCGGGCCGCGACGCCGCGTGTGCGCCCGCAGCGCCCCGGCAAGCATACGGGCCCTCGGGGGCAGGTTGCGCGCCGCGTCTTCATCCTCGTCGTCGCGGTGGCGGGGAGGAGTGGGGAGGAGGCGCACCCGCACGCCGTGGTTGAGCGGGAAGGGCCGCGTCGCGACGAGGTCCTAGTGGATGTAGCCGTCCTTCGCCGCCGGGGGGAGGAGGAGGCGGCGCCCACGGGCGGCGCGCCTGAGCCGGACGTGGAGGGAGCTGTCCTCCGCCGTGGGGAGGAGGAGGAGGAGGAGGAGCCCACGGGCCGCGCGCCTGAGCGGGAGGAGCGGCTTCTCGGCGAGGGCGCGGGCGAGGAGGGAGCTGTCCTCTGCCGCGGGGAGGCGGCGGCGGAGCGTGGTGGCGTGGGTGCGGGCCACCACCGTGGCGGCCACCGCGGCCTCGGGCGACGCCGCCGGGATACATGCTTAGCGATGGAGGAGGAGGACGGGAGAGGAGAGGGTGGTGGCGTGGCGACTGCGGAATGACGGGTGACGGCACGGCCGAAGAGCTTTATTTGAACGGAGGAGGAGGCGGAGGGGGTGGGGACGGTGGGCCCCAGGTGAGGCGGTTAGAGGGGAGGCCGGGAGGGTCCCACCGTGCAAGTTAGCTATGGCGCGGCCGGCGACGGCGTTCGTGTTCTAAAAAAAGATGGCGTTGGTGTCGGCCCAATCCGCTCGGCCTTTCAGCCTAATAGCTGTCATGCATGTACAGTGTAACGGACGTTATGTAGCTATCGAGAAAATTTTTGTTTTCAAAATTTAGTCAGCAATTACGTAATATATGTTCTAATTTATCTCAGAATTGGAAAAAAAACATCAGGTAGCAAATTAGTCGTATCCAGGCCTTGTTCAAAATGCTAGAATTGAAAAAAATTGAAACTGTAGCATTTCCTTTGTATTTAGCAAATATTGTCTAATCGTAGACCGACTAGGCTTAAAAGATTTGTCTCGTGATTTACAACCAAACTGTGCAATTAGTTATTTTTTTACTTACATTTAGTGCTCTATGCATGTGGCTAAAAAATGATGTGATTGAGAGAGAGTGAAAAAACTTGGAACTCTGCTTGAATCTGAACAAGGCCCCACCTTAAACACTTCAATTTCAAGCATACATTCGCAAGTACAACATTCCTATGCCTACAACGACTTGCGAACTCGGCAAGATGGCTCCCTCCTCTCCAACACGTTCCCCGCATGCCGCAAGCCTCTATGGCGATGAGGACTCCCCTACCTTTCGACGACGACGCCACACCACCTCCTCCCCCGCCTCCCGGCCCGGGTCACCCCCGGGAGTCAGAGGCGAGCCGCCCCCGAGTGCAGGCGAGGGCAGCGCCTTCTCCGTAGAGGGCGTGGACGGAGGCAGCCGCGGGCGTCGCTGCCGCAGGCACCATAGAAGAAGGAAGCTTGTAGCTGCCAACGTTCACTCCGACACCGCCGCTGGGAAGGCACACATACTTGTCCACCAGAGACTGGGCCTTGAGCTCGACGACTACGTCCTCAACTGCCTGTCTATGGCTCACCGCATTGCCACCTACAAATGTCTGAGGCGCTGCTTCAACTGCCATGGCCTCTACCACCTCGTGAGAGATTGGACTCGGCCTCGCATGGTCCCTATAGGTGACGGTGGTCTTGCAAGCGGGGGGAACGACGAGCGTTTCGTTTGGCCATGTCGACCCCGAAGGGTGTGGGTCTGGTTCTGACATTGCAATCAAATAAAGGCTTAGCTCAGATAGGCTCTCGGGCTACAGGGAATCAAACAAAGGGTTGTGTCTGCGTTGGACTAAGCTGTGGCTGGCCTAGACCTGCCTGACAGACTCAGCCACCCTTAGGCCCTATATCAAACAAGCCCTGAGTGTGCGGTGGGGGTGGGTGGGGGGGGTGGTAGCGTGAGGTGGGGAGCACCCGCTCAAAAGCAAAGCAACTATCGGGCTAATTTTGGCGGTTGCCATACCTAAGATATGTACAAAATATCAAATATACGTTGTATTTATACATGATATACGTCTAAATAAAAGACATGTTGCCGTTCTATCTAGTGTCTCCATCGCTAGGCTTGTCATCATGGCCCTATATAGCAATTAGCAAAACCAACATAAAGAAACTTATCTTCTCAAAAACCCTACATTTGATCAGTCGACTAATTAAAGGTATTTTTAATTTTGAATTCTAAGTAGCTAATTAAATTACCTAAGAATTTTCTAAAAAAATAATTAACAGATTTATTTGAAGAGCAGTTTTTGCTAAAGCTGTCTGGTCTGTTTGTAAGATATATTTATATAGCACTAGATATGAGCTCGTGGATTGCAAGGAGCAACGTATTTTTATCCACGTCTACACACGTGGTTGCAGTTTAGGCGAGCCTATTAATCTACAAATCTAATTACATTGTGTTCAGAAGAACCTATTAAGAAATCTACAAATCTACAAATATAATTAAGCATATTTCGTGATGTTTATCACTTATATCGCGTGTACATCTAGTTTATAGAAATATAACATAAAAACTGGTTTCAATTTTTAATTAATATATTTACATAATTAATAAAAATATAATAAACAGTTTTGTAGTTGGAATCCTAAACTATTTTCAAAGGGTTATTTCGAACGGTGTCATGATAATTCTGTGAGTTTAGAGAAATAACATAGTTTCCGTGATATTGTAAACATGCATGTCATTATAGTTTTTATGGAACGTGAGAAATGCATTGTACGCTTCCAACAACACGTGGCCCACCTGCTGACGTCGATTATCCCTCCTACAGACCTTTCCTCGATCTCTATGACATGTGGAGCCTAGACATCATCCCCTCCTTCTCAGTGACATGCAGTGCTGATGAGGTTAGTTGTGCTCGACTGCTCGTGCATCCCTCAACCTGCCCTGGGCCACCTTTGCTCCAGATCATAGAAGCCGCTTCACCGAGTACGCACTCACGAAAGAAGTGATTTCTGAGTTGTTCTAAGTCAAACTTTTTAAACTTTGACCGAATTTCTAAAAAAAACATATTAAGATTTATATTATCAAATTAGTATCATTAGATTTACCATGAAATATATTTTCATAACATGCTCAATTTATGTTATAAATATTATTACTCTTTTTCTATAAAATTAGTCAAAGTTAAAAATATTTGACTATTGAGGGAAAAAAATAGTGCAAACCACGCCAGCCTGCGAGGTTTTCTCAAAGCATGTCGTTGTACGGTCGTTGGTGCCTTGGTGGGGAGGACGTGCGTTTGCCCCTACATCTCGTCGTTTCACTCGCGCTGCATACAACGAAATATCACAGCGGCAGCTCCACGCTGCCTCCGCCGCTCGCCAGGCCAAAAAAATAATAAAAAAACTACCACGCCTCAGCGGGCGCCAAAACCATGCAAAATGAAGCAAACCAGCAAAAAAGCTGCAACCGCCGGGAATCGAACTCCGGAGGTCGCTTATGACAACCCTTTGCACTGGCCGTTTGAGCTAAGGAAACTTGTTGTACAAGCAACACATTTATTGCTAATAATAATAGAGAAAATTTTACCCTAATTAATCACTCCTTGGTATACACAATCATGTCAAAGACTTACTTTACAGTTACGGAGGGAGTATAAGCAGAGGAATACGGCACGGCCCTCTGTCCGCCGCCACGCCGAGCCACGCCACGCGCTCGTGCAGTCGTGCCTCTCTAGGTTGTCCTCGCCCGCTGAGTAGCAAAGAACCGCAGAAGGCAGGCAGACCGGCGGCAGCCCTCGCCCGAGGATGCACCGGGCCGGGGATACTCGGCATCTCTTGGCGTACACGACCCCGGCGAGGCGTGCATCGACGGCGACGCGAAGAAGGGGTGGCGCTGTGGATTTTTCGCACGAATCCGTGCGGAGAAGGCCATCCGTGGATATAACATTGAGAGAAATAAGGAAAATAAAAAGGAAAGAAGGAAAGAAAAACGAAAAGAAAAAAGCTATGCTCATGGTTGGGATAAGAATAAGAGAACATAGAGGAGGGACACAAAAAAGAAAAAAAAATAATAGACAGTGCATCCTTTCAGACTACTAGGTGAAATTGTTTGAGAAACGATCCATAAAATTTGTTTCAGCTTCCCAAGTGAATCATTACAGATGTAGTCATACGTTAAGTTGTTTTGGTTGGAACTAGACCTCTACCGAACATGGCCTAATAGTATTCGTTTTTTCTAGACAGCTCACAATCGTGTAGCACTAGACAGCTCTGGGCATGGACCCACATGCTGAGCCACCCTTACACTAGTATAGAAAACTTAATGGTGGCAGTTAAAAAAGATTAACCATGATGGTTTTCTCAGCCGCCACCAAGCAAAGGTCACGCCTGACCGTCACAGTTAACCGTATTAACCGTGGCAACAATCTTAAGGCAACCGTTAGGATTAATGTTGTCGAAAAAAATCCAAAAAAAAAAAAATGTTACGACTTCGAGCGCCAACACTTTTAAGTCCTCTCACTACACCACTCACTAATTCATGTCTATACATATTAATATTTCGTAATCTTATATTGGATATTTTAGCAACTAAATAAACTCAAATTAAAAAATTAACTACAAAGTTTTAAATCTTGTCAAGTACTACAACTTTGGTATAGGGTGTATCTCCATCGGAGATAGTTTGAAAAATTCAAAAAAATAAGTTCTAAAACATGTGAACTTCAAACACATATTTGAGACTCTAGAAAACACATTAACACATATTTGAGATATTTTAGGAAATCAAAAATTTCAATTCCAAAATTTATAACTTTTAAACGCACATTTTAGACTCTAAATATTTTCAAATTACAAACTTTGAAACTACAAAATTGTAGACTTTATTGAATACTATAGCTTTTGTATAGACCATGTCAATATTCAAGATCATTTGATAATTTTAAATTTCAAATTTTAAAATCTATGCACTTAAAACATTATTTTGGGACCCTAAACGTCTTCTATACCTCGAGATCTACAATTAGATATAAAGTTTGTATTTATTCAATTTTATATGAAAAATTATGAATTATTTTTGGTTGCAACCATTAACCTTGGAGGCAAGCAACCACTACGGTTAATGGATCTATTAATCATGGTGACACGGTTAATTTTTAGCTAGCATCATGCAAAAAAAAAAAAAATTCGGTACTAGTATTATTGTTGACTTGTCAACTAGAGCAACTCCAAGAGATTCCCTAAATCTCTCCTAATTATTAAGAATAGATATTTTGATGAAAAAACATCCTCCAACAGCCTCTTTAAGTGGTCATCTAAATATAGCCATCCTCCATTCCGTATTTCTTGCTAGCTAAAGATAGATAGCGAGAATGACTCTCTAGAGTGCATGCAAGGTATAAAAAAGCAGTTGGAGAGCAAATAGATATAGAAAATGATTTATATAGAAATGGCTCTCCAAATGATAATGTAGAGAATGGGTCTTAGAGGGCGTGTTTGGTTGCTCGTATTTTTTGAGCCAGGCTGGTGGGATGCAGTTCACAGACGTTTGGTTGCCTGCACCTAGACTTGGACCAGGCCCAGATGGTGCAAGATGCCTCCGGCGGCCAGGCCCCCGAGAAACGAAAACGAAAAGCATTTCTCCGCAGTCTGGCTCGCGCGGACGCCTGCTGCCTTTGCTCGTGACTCATCACGGTGTGCTAGTGCTCGAGTACCGCCCCAACCAAACAGCGTCTCGTGGATGCTTGGGTCTGTAGCTGCTAGCAACCAAACAGCGAAGCGTGCATGGCTTGGGCCTGGGCCCCCGCGGCCTGCATCTGAGATACAAGACAGGCTGAGAGGAGAAGGCAACCAAACGGGCCTAGAGAGACTCTTGGAGATGCTCTAAGAGTGTTTCTTTATCACTACTATGTATTTTTAAAACCCAAATTTTCTGAAACAGGAGTGAACAGCCGGAGGTCGGAAACAAGAATAAAAAAGACATGTCCCACCTTCTCTCTTAAAATCTGAGAAATAAATAAATATTTGTTATGGTAAATATACACACTTTCATAATTTTACTAGGCATATTTCGATGTTGCCGGCGTGAACTGGCCAATTCTATTAAAGTTGAATGTACTGCAGCTGAATTTGTCATAACTATTAAAGCGAACCGGGATTTCAAAACTTGAAATTCCGAATTTTTTGCCCCCTCCGTGATAGTCTCGGGATATCTCGGCTATCACGGGCATCCACTTTTCAACCGATTACAAAGTCATACAACACATAGTACAAAAATAAGCCTAATACATAAACTAATTACAAGCCCTTTGGGCTAAAACAAATAAAACACCGATAATCTACTCGTAGCAGCGAAGCTTGATGATCTTTCAATCCACGGGCATCCTTGAGAGTAGACCGCAAACCAACTACTAATCTCAACACCATTGCAAGCAAAGAAATCTGCACACCACCGGATATGCAGGCCATGGTCAACACCGAATGAGCTTTGGTGGAAATAGAAAATAAAAGGATCTGGTGATCCTAATGTTCACCTGTTATTTGCATCCTAGCGCATGTAAAAAGGTATCAATAGTATAACATAAATCTTCTATAATTCCCAACCAAAATCTCACACTCACATACCACCATCATCAACATGTCTCATCACTAATCTCATCTCATCTCATATCTCACCACTCATCATCCCTCACAACACCCTCAATCTCTCAGTCTAAGCAACAAGGCGGCCTCCGCGACCCCTCGTCTCAACGGCCTCAAGCCGGACCTATCAGGGGGGGAGAGAAAGCAAAGCACAAGAGAAGCTAGTGAGCTGAACCCTGCACACAGGTAAGTGATCATAACCGAGACCGCGGCTATACGTATAGATTTTAACCTCTGCAGAGAGTACACTATTACCCCACATGAACACCGCCAATGAGTCACCATCAACAGTGAACACCACCACCACAAACTAGGCCGACGAACACCAGACCTATCCACCAGCCGGAGTGAAGATATATAGACGCCACTACATAAGCTGGGGTCGTGTCATCGAGGTTATGCGAAGTAACCTCCACCCTCCCGACACTAATTGCAGGGGCCACTGCATCAGCGTGCCTACTATCTCCCACAGAGACTGGTGGTCGCCTGCACTAATTTGGGCAGCGGGCCATTCCCACCTAGGCATGTGGTGTGCACGAAAAGAACCCGTGATTTATGGTTGCAACCTACTCAGTCCTTAAGTTGGCTAGAGCGAGCACCTTCCACCAAACCGTGTGCCTCACAGCACTAGACTCACCCCTCAGAGGTGATCTATCCACAAACTCCTCATCCCCAATGTCCCTCGAGGACCGTCGTCCCTCCAGGACTCTGTGTTCCCGCCACAGGAACTACCCTTGGTGCACTCCGTACACCACAGCATCCTCTCACTCTAGCCAGTATCTCCAAAGAAACAGGTCGAGGGCAAGGAATATCTCCAGAACTCCTTATATCACCATCACCCACTCGGGATTCACCGCTCCCGTCGCGTATCAAACCATCATATACCTCATGGGGGTGCCTCACGGCCAAACCCCAACCACCATCCACATATCACCAAACCATCACACATCACATATCAAAGGCATATATGTAATTATGATGGAGTAAATGCAAGCAAGCAGACAGGTATAAATGTAAGTGGCAAGCGCGAGAAGCTAGGTAATCGAGTGAAGTGGTTTCAATCAAGGCAATCAGGGCTCAGGCAATAGCATGCAACTCCTATTCTAGCAAATGAATAAATATAAAGCGCTAGCGACTCTACTTTGCAATGTCTAATAGGATTCTCTAAGTAAAGGTGCTGCCATGACACTGCGATGTCGAGGTAGTAGTGGTACGCATCTCACGGAAGTCGAGGTCGTCCACCATCAGGGTCCATCTCCTCCGAGTGCGTCATCGGGTCCATCCAAGCTTGACTCGTCGCTACGCAAAAATAAAAGCCGAGAACGACGAGCAAATAAGAAGCAATAAAAACTGCAAATAAAACTAGCCCAAAAGATCATAAGAACTGCTCTAGGAGGTAGGATAGGATTTTAGAAAAATTATGAAATTGGTTTCATAATTTTTGGAGCTAAAATGAATTTCCTATGAATTTTGGAAGGTGGAGTGGTTTTTCTGAAAAAGAAAAGATTAAGGAAAAGGGCAGGGATTGAGCTGGGCCAGAGAAGTAAGGAGGGGGCAGGTTGGCCGCGGGCCTTCGTGGTTCCGCTGGGCTGGTCTGGCTACTGGCTAGCTTCTACTGCAGGACTGCACTACAGGTGTTCGACAGAAAAGTTTAAGGCAGTGGCGACGAGCCTGGGTGGCCGGCGAGGTGATGGCGAGGGGAAAAGGCAAGGCCTTGAGGGTGCTAGGGCCTGTGCGCCGGCGTGCCGATGCCCGGCCGAGCGGCACTGCATGCAGCGGCACGTGTGCGTGCGTCGTGAGTGTGCGCGGCGCAAGTCCACGGTCGTGGCGGCCGGCGTGGGGTGTGGTGTCCCGTGCGAGTGCATGGTTGCTGGGCTACTGCGCCTGCGCGTGTGCCGTGGCCGTGGATAGGGCGCAGAGGTAGCGCGACGAAAAGGCGAAAGGTGGGGGCTTGTGCTCCCTCATGGCCATGGCCGTGTCAAAGCAGAGCTGTGCTGGTGCTGTCAGGTTGGTGGCTCCAGCCTCCAGGCTTCAGCCATGGCCATGGGCAGCCGGATGTGCTGGTGTGCGTGTGGAGGGTGGTTTGGTAGCCGGAGGTGCTTGTGATGTCTGCCTGGGTGTGTTTGCCGGCAGCTGGCCGCACGGCGGCCGGCAGCAGCGGCTCGAAGGCCGGACAGAGAAACCGAGAAACGGCAAAAGTGGCACCTTGGTTGCTTACCAGCGAGCTCGACGCCGGGGATCCCTCGGTGCAGGCGGATCGGGGAAGATGCCGGCGCAGCCACGCGAGCTCTGGTGTCGTGGCGTTCTACGCCGTGGTTCGTGGAGGCCTCGGGACGGAACGGATGGCTTCGGATAGTGGCTGCAAGGTTCAGAACAGGGCACGTCGGCCGGTCACGAACAAGAGCAGGACGGTGGTGAAGACAAAAGTGGAAGCTTCGAGGCTCACCGTGTGTTGGAACGGCGCCGCAGAGAGGTCGGGGCTCGGGCGACGGCGATGGCGTGCACCGGAGCGGGCGAGGCTCGGTGCTGTGGGTCGGAGAAGGCCGGGTCGACGCCGCGTTCACGGCGAAGATGCAAGGCGCGCTGCTCGCCGAGGTCGCAGGCGTGGACAGAGCTTCAGGCCAGGGCGAGGTCTTGGGCTGGCGGAAGACGGTGGCTTGGCGCAGGTGGAACGTGCACGCCGGTGAGGTCGCTGGAGTCTCGGTGGCGCCTCGGCTCTTGGCCGCTCGTGGGCTCGGGCGCCGTGGCAGCTGCTCGCAGAGGCGAGACCGGTCGCGGACGGGTGGTGCTCGAACGGGTGACGTAGCGGGCGACGGCCGCAGCCTGGCCGCGACGCAGACGAGGAGGCCGAGGAGCAGGCCGGGCGGGCACCGCGGCCAATGCCTCCCAAGGCGTGACGAGGGAGCAGGTCACGGGCTCCGTGGTGGCGGGCGGCGGTGCACCACCGCTGCCACCGCGAACGCCGCGGGGCGTGGGTGTGCGGCGCGCTGGAAGGCTCGGCAGAGAGAGGGAACAGAGGAGAAGAGGGGGGATGTGCATGGCGGCGGACAGGGAGAGGATGAGGGCGAGGCAAGGGCGTTCGGGGCTTTTATGGGCCGGCCGCTAGGGGTTTCGCGAGGGAGGAGCCCGGCGTCCGTGTTGCCGCCGATGTGATGGCCGGGCGCGACGTGGCGATCATCTGGGGCTGGAGCAGGTAGCGGCTCGAGGAAACTTCGAGAAGGACTCCGGTCGCGGCCGCCTGTCGGGTGCGGGGCGCGGTCTTGGGCAGGTCCCTCGCTGGCGTCGGACGGAGACCGGAGGATGGAACGGAAAGCTGCTGGGCGGGCCTCGTACGGAGGAAGAAGAAAGGCTGTGCTGTTGACGGAGAAGGAAACGGCGCTGGACGAAAAAGAGCACGGAGCTATATCGGCTTCTCAAACTGACGTGTGGGCCAGGCGGTCGGTGTCCTCATCCTGCGCGTCAAGCGCACGCGAGTGGTGGAGGGTGTGGCTGGCCGGTGGGCCAGGGATGGCGGTGCTGCGCTGGTGCCGGCGCTGCGTACGTGAGCAGGGAGCGGCGGCGGCTCCTTCGCAGCGAAGGGATCGACCAGCGGTTCTCGTGCGTGCTGCGCACGTGAGCAGCTGGGCTCTGCATGTTGGGCTGGGCCAAGAAGGGGAGGCGAGCTGGGCTTGCTGTGCTAGCTGCTAGCGAAAGGCACAAGGACATGCACGCTAGTTTCATGGCTTGCCTAAATTACGTGGCTCAAGCAACAATTAACTAGGCACAGGAGCATGCATGACTATACAAGTGTGTCACGTAGCTAAGGGAAAGGATATAGGAGCATGTATCTTGGTGTGTCGTGCTAGTGGTGCACCTCGTGCATAGACAGGATGAACAGCATATAAATTTAGGGAGGATAAGTGCACGTTGAAAAGGAAGGAAAAGGGAAGGAGAATTTCCTATTTTGAACTAGGTATTTTAGGCAAGGAAAACCTCCAAGCACAAGCAAGAACCAAATCACACGTGTCTCTATACTACATGTGATGCACAAATTAAATCAGGGAAAATTTGTCATGGTTGTGCTAATTATATTTTATTTAATTTTATAAATTACAGTTCGGAGGATAGGAGAAAAGAACATTTTCGCAAAAGCATTGATCGGATACTACATGCAACACACATTCAGACAAAAATTAAAAAAAAGTCGGGATTTTTATTACATAGGAATTTGCGGGGGGAGGATGTAACACCCTGGTCCGGGGTTTAATAGGATTAATATGATACTCATACCAACAAGTTGCAACTTCTTTTCCGAAAGCTCATCTCCAATGAACTCTAAAGTTAAGCGTGCTTAGCCCGGGGAGCAATTTCGGGGATGGGTGACCGGCCAGGGAATTTGTTCCCGGGTGCGCATGAGTGAGGACAAAGTGCGAGAAAAGGCCGGGTGTTGGTCCGTGAGGGTAGTATTGGTCCTATTAAAAGCTGTCGGTGTAGCGGGCCCGGCCTCGCGAGGCGGGACGTTACAAATGGTATCGAGGCGACTCTCGCGGTTTCACGCGGCGTGTGTCGCAGCGATTCGTGAGCATGGTGCGCATGGTTGGTGTGGATCCGTCGTGGTCACGGCGGCATGGCATATCTTGGCCTTCGACACACGGACGTGGCCAAGGGAGGAGGTTCCCCGGCAGGGGGGTGATCGACGAGGACGCCGACGCTTAAGGGGTGAGGATGTAACACCCCGGTCCGGTGGTTTAATAGGATTAATATGATACTCATACCAACAAGTTGCAACTTCTTTTCCGAAAGCTCATCTCCAAAGAACTCTAAAGTTAAGCGTGCTTAGCTTTGGAGCAATTTCGGGATGGGTGACCGACCAGGGAATTTGTTCCCTGGCGCGCATGAGTGAGGACAAAGTGCGCTTGAAAAGGCCGGTGTTGGTCCGTGAGGGTAGTATTGGTCCTATTAAAAGCCGCGGTGTAAAAGCGGGCCCAGCCTGGAGGCGGACGTTACAAATGGTATCGAGCCGACTCTCGCGGTTTTCAGGCGCGTGTGTCGCCGATTCTTGCGAGCATGGTGCGCATGGCTGGTGTGGATCCGTCGTGGTCACACAAAGATGGCATATGCGCCGGCTTTGGACACACGGATGTGGCCAAGGGAGGAGGTTCCCGGCTCGGGGGTGATCGACGAGGACGCCGATCGCTTAAAGGGGTGAGGATGTAACACCCCTGGCCCGTGGTTTAATAGGATTAATATGATACTCATACCAACAAGTTGCAACTTCTTTTCCGAAAGCTCATCTCCAAAGAACTCTAAAGTTAAGCGTGCTTAGCCTGGAGCAATTTCAGGATGGGTGACCGACCGGGAATTTGTTCCCGGGTGCGCATGAGTGAGGACAAAGTGCGCAGAAAAGGCTGGTGTTGGTCTGTGAGGGTAGTATTGGTCCTATTAAAGCTGTCAGGTGTAAGCGGGCCCAGCCTCGCGGAGGCGGGACGTTACAACTATTCTTTCAAATAACCTAGAGTAACTCTTGCAGTAATCTTCAAAATGGGGTCCTACTTTTTATTTAAGGGCTCCCCCACACTTAGGGATTTTATTTTCTTTGTTGCAATCAGCTACAGCCCTTAAAATAGGGTCCTCAAATTCATTCTAAGGGAGAATGATACATATAATCACTTGTCATCCTCTATCCTATCTAGCTTATTTCTCGTTGACAGACACCGGGCCGGCAGCCGGGGGGGAGGAGCTCCGGCGAGAGAAGGCCTATCTATCATCTTCACCGTGACGAACACGGCCAACAACGCTCGATTGACATTGTATTGCGTATCATGGATGATGTCGACGTGCAAGGGAAAATTTGAATCGTGGACGACGGTGTCACATTGTTGAGGGTCGTCGTTGGCTTGGATATGCCGATGCTATATGCCGCTTCATTCCAGGACTGTGTCGATGACATGCTCGTGCACAAGGAGGCACGCCCAGATTGCCCACAAGCCATAGGGTGTGCATGTCGACACCGACGACGGTGGCGAAGTCGCCGCCGCCGGGGATGATTCTCCTTTCCTCTTCGCTCATGGCCACATCGACGAGCTGCCCGTGCACAAGAGAGCACCGCCCGTAAGCCAACGGGGCACACATCAACGCCAATAATAACGTGGGCCATGTCGTTAGGTCTTTGGGCCAGTCGATTTAACCGCGTGGAATATCCCGAAGACCATAGTAGTAACGTGGCGAGAGGTGGATCAGCCAGCCCTTAATTAGTAGCAAGGAAAAAGCTTTGAGACTAAAGCACACGAACTAATTAATCAAAAGCTAGCTACTAGCTAGTCTCAAGCCATACACGATATATAAATTGAATTACTCTACTCGGCACACGGGCTACACAAACAACTATTCAAGCACAAGGTAAACAAGATGAACAAAGCTAGAGTCTAGTGAAGAGCAAACCAACGGGCAAGTGATACTATCACTTTCCAAGTTGCTTGCCGATAACCTATGTCCCCACTAAGGTGAATCCTTGGATGACCAATCTACCGACTAACCAATCCTCATCGGCACCCTCAACATGGGTACTTGCGATGAGTTAATAATCGCTAGGCACTTCAACATGACTAGAAATATCCACTAGAGTTGTCCTTCACGATCTCCCATGGAGTGAGCACAAAACCTCTCACAACAAACTATGATGCCTCCTCGCTACTCGAAGTCATCTAGGTGGCAATAACCACCAAGAGTAACAAGAAATCCCCAGCTCTAGTGATAAATGTGTCGTCAGATGCAAATTAACTAAGCAAATAAACTAGATCAAAGTTAAGTGAGGGAAGTGTTCTTGAGCTCCACTAGGATGTATCAATCAGTAGAAATGGCCAAGAGAGCTCAAAAGGGCTGAACTTACCCTCCACTTATAGCCTCCACAAAATTCTAGTCGTTATGTACTTGGGAAAGGTTGTCTATGGGGCCATTGTAAAAGTTTCACTACCAGAGAAACCCCATCGCAGAAGGATTATGAACATTCAATGGCTCAGATTTATTCCAAATTAGACATTGTAGGCTACTTTCTATGGTGCTCCTACTGGACCACCATTGGAGATATCTCATGGCTCTTCAGGTCCTCTGGTGAGTGGTAGATGAACGTTGAGAATCCAACGGTAAAAAGAGCCATCCTTGGATGTTTCTTTAGCGACCCATCTAGTGGGTCAAAAATCCAACTATTGCACAAGGTTCTACAAGCCATCAAAGAAGTATAGTGCTCCATTAGGCACCGAAGCAAGTGGCTTCGCATTTAAATCTCTAGCGCTTTGTAACACCCCAGGTGTTAGTGACAAGCTAAGCAGCAAGATTGAAGTTAAGCAACATACGTCAAGTGATAATGAACTATCTTTTATGTGTCTCACATCACTATCCATCTATAGTGATCACTAGAAAAGTTTTGTGAAGTTTGGAATCAAAAAGCCACATGAAATGATAAGATTTTATCCTTGCTTGGAAGGCCTTATCAAGTGCATGAGTATATGGAGATTCAACCAAGTCATGCAATTAACTTTACTCAAATAACTCTACATTAACTCTACAACAAAAGTCATAAAGGGTTCATGTTGAGCAAATGCCCGAAAAATGCCCTTAAGTGATGGTTTGATCTAGGTTGACCCTAAAGCACTTTATTTGGACCTTTTAAAAAGTGCAGCTTAGATTATTTACATGCCTGTGCACCCCTAATCAAAGTTGTAGAGAATTTTATAAGGAACAAACTTTATTTAAGGGGCAAGTCATGAAAATGTATGTAACATGCCTAAAAAGGACCAACAATCAGCCTACAGCTGCTGTTTTTCCAGAATAGAAGATATTCTAAGTCTGAAATCAAGGTCAACGGCATCGACGTCTCGCGTTCTCAAGTTTTTGTTAAGCAACATGATTTGGACCCAAAATAGAAGTTGAAGGTAATTACTTAAGGAAGAGCATACCAAAAGATGACACCCATCCGACTCAGTTTGACAAGGTTTGACAATCGTTCTTAACTGTTGTCAATGCACTGACACTATCAGATTGGAGCCTTTTTATCTGCAAATCTATTCACTAAATGGCCAAGTACCCTTAATAGACAATGTAGAGTAAAGTGTGGGCTTCAACTTTGCTTTCGGGCGCCAGGTCGAAATCAGCCCAGAAATGGCCCATATCAGTGTCCATAGATGCACCCGCCAGGTGTTCGATGGTGGGTCCCAATGGGGGACACGCGCTGTCCATGCACAGAGCTCCCTCCTCCATTGCTGCCGTGTGTCCACCTCCACGCCGCGTGCCCTGGCGCCTCTGCTGCTCAAAGTGGAGGCCGAGACGCTGCTCCTTCGCCCTCTTCCCTTTCTCCCACTCTCTCGTTCGCTCTCTGCCTCGCCGCGCCCTCTCCTTCGCGCTGAGCGCCGTCGCCGCCATGGCTGGCAGCAGGAGCTTGCTGCTCCAGCCGCGTCGGCCACTCCCGTGCTTCCTAGACCGCGTCACGGCCTTCGCATGCACCTCCTCTCCCTCCTGCTCGCTCTACCGAGGCGGATTTGAGCCGGTTCGGCCGCTGCTGCTCGCACCTCGCCATAGCCATGGCCGCCCAAGCTTCTCGGCCGCTGTCCGTTCCTCCCCTTATGGACTCTCCCACCTCCAGCAGAGCGCGGCACCACCTTCGCCTCGTCGTGCTACGCCCTGGGCGCTCCTTCCTCGCCGCCACAGGACACTGGAGCTCCGCCGTCGCCGGCGCATTGCGGCGGTGCCGCCTCCTGGCCTCGGGCGTGCGTGGCCAGGGCGCCACGCCTGGCCTCCCGCTGGCCCGAGCGCTGCTGCGGGTGCGGCCCGGGCTGGCACTGCTCGCGTGGCCCTGCCTTGGCCGTCACCAGCTGCCACGGCCGCAGGAGCCGGGCTGCTCCAACGTCCTCTGCTATGCGTTCTGAGGAGGAAGACAATGGACCTCGCGCTCAAATTGAAACAAGTTCAGGGGGTTATCTGCACAAGCCGTGACTCATTTGAATAGTTATGCACAGTGCATTTTCTCTTTTTCGTTTTCCTTTTACATGAAATCTGACTGAAACTTCGGAAAATCGTAATAAATAGTAGAAAAATCATAAAATAGCAAATGAGGACTTTTTGGAATCCTTGTGAGTAGATCTATCTAGTAGAGTAATGAGATTGCATGTTCTAGTATAGAGTTTGTGTAGTAAAAATAGATCTTTGCTCTCTAGGGTTTGTTTTTGCTAAATTCATATCTACTGTTGTGTGCTCCATTTGAGGTGAAATTTTTGTGGTAGCCTACTGGTGATATGTGTGTACTATGATAAAAATTTGAGGTTCATTGCGTGCAGTTGGATTGAGTTATTGATTTATCTTGCTTGATGTCTATGAATTGGATTTAATTGATTAATAATTAAAATAAAAATGTAGAAATGGAAAATGTGGTTCCACTGCCCTCCTACTATGTTGTTGTGATCTGTGGATGCTTAAATTGGCCAAGTGTTTCTGGAAAATGTGAAGTTTTAGATTTCCTCTCACATGCTTAATAGCAATTAGGATTTATCTTTTTCATAGAGATTGCTATGCTTATCCAAATGCTATGAAATTTGAGCAGTAGTCTTTTGAGAGTGTATGTAAGCTACTGTAATTTTATTAGAATTTACTGTGCACTTTTGATATGTGTTCCATATATGCTCCTTATTCCACCTAGTTATATAAATAAATGGAAAAGGATATGAAAATAATTTATTTAGGAGTGGTCATCATGTTTTCTAGTGTTTATTTAATATTCTCTAACTGTTGGTAACTTTGGTTATATCCAAATTGATGTTTGAAACATAAGTGAAATATTATTTCCTCTATTATTCAATTTGGAGGCTTTCTGGACAGTTTCTAGAACCTTGATGATTGCACCTTGTAAATGATGTTTGTTGTGAAACTTGTCTATAATAAAGTTGTAGATAACTTATATAACTAGCTTGTATTAAATTTTCATAGCTATAGCTTTTTATAGTTTGTGAGTTATGGCTATGCAAAGATCAGCTTCAGAAATGATTGCTCTCCGGCATTGCCTGACCGGATTAGAGAAATTGAATTGTTTGGCTATGTTAGAGATTGAATCATGCCGAGATTATTGAAGATGATTTGTAGGAAATTTTATAAGCTTTCCATATTGTCTTGTTGCAAGTCTTTTGGAATTGTAGAACTCTATAAATGATTTATTTACTCCGCTACTACATGTATGTCCAGAATTTTGTAGATGCTAATTATAGTATTGCTTGTGTGTGGCTAAGTGTAACTCATTTCTCAATGATGGTTAAGTTAATACACTTGATGTCTTGTGTGCTTTGTGTTATGCTTGATATGCTGGCTATCTTGTTGTTTGGCATGATGTGATTAGCTTGCTCTCTAATGCGCTTTATACCATCTAGTGTAACCTTATGTTGTGTTAAATACACTTGTGTGATGGATCATCTATTTCACTTCTATGTATTCATACATATGCATCGTTGCATGACATCTAGGTACGCTAGATGATGAGAATGTGGTGTTGAAGCAAAACCCCAAGATGGTGTTTGGTGGACTCATCCCGAAGATGAAAGGACTAAGCAAGCAATGGGAAGGGAGATACTTGCCAAGCGAGTATCATCTAACTAGCACCGACTTGTGTTGGATTCCGTGCAAGCCCAGGAGCATTTCCTTACCTATGCTTTCTAACAGTCTAATTATGCTTTATGATTGATGCATTAAGTATAGGAGTTGTGTGCAACCGTTGATGCATTATATCCTTGTTTACCCTTGATTATCCTCGCCTTGATTACCCCGCTAGTCTAGGGCGAAGTTTATTGCTTAGCTTGCTTAGACGGTAAAAAAGTCGGGTGATTTTACGTCATCCGCGAGCATAGGTGGTTACTTATGATTGATGGAAAGCTTTATGTTGATATCATCATGGAATTGGTTATGTTGTGAGAATTGGAGACCGGGCGGAGTCTTATGGGGTTGTTGGACCATAGTGATTCCGTCAGTAATGTCGATTAAGGACCGTGTCGTTGGCGCCCCTCGAGTCATGTTGAACGCATGCCTCACACTTAGCTGGGCCGGATAAGTCGTTCCGACCGCGAAGCCTAACACTATTCAGGCCGGCTCTCGATCCGTTCGCACCGTATTGGAGATGGATGGGGGACTACTTGGGGGCGCGAAGAGTAAGTCTCGTGTCCAGCTAGGGCGGGCTAAAGCAATCGGGCGGCCCCAGGTACGGTGGTTCTGTCGAAACCGCGATTCCGGATACGTGCGGGTGACCTGTAGCTCACCGGACGGGTGAGTGTGGTTTGTGTGAGGAATACCCCCCCGAGCTCAGTAGTAATCGATTCGAATCGCCATCGTTCTGGGACAAGTGAACACTTGACTTGAGCTACGCCATCGTAGTAATGATTATAGAATATGGTTAAAGATGATGATGAATTAAGCTGTTATAATTATGGTTACTACTTTATTGCTTAATCATGATTAATGTATTACAATGATACTTAGTATAGGTGCTCACCTAGCATAAATAGGAATGATTAAGCTGAGCTGTCACTATAAAATGGTTACCACCGCTTTTTCGGCAAATGAGTCAAGCTATCCCCCCCGATAAAGCCCTGTCATATCCTTGGAGTCTTTTTATTTTAAGTCGACGGGTAAGTCTAGCCGAGTACCTTCTCGTACTCGGGGGTTTTTTCCGCTTGTTGTTTGTGCAGATGGCCATACCTACCACGGGTATTGCGAGACCTGCTATTATCCAGTGGATTAAGTACCAAAGGGCAATGGTCGTTCTTACTATTCTCCCCACTTGCTTTTGTGGATTGATCATCAGGCTGGCACTGTATTAAACCTTAAGTGTGTGTGTGGGTTGAGCTTTTAAAACTACTTTGCTTTCGCTACTTAAATTGAGACTTGGTTTGTAATAACTTTAATTTCTGTACTCTGATGTTATCGGACTATTTGTGAAATGTTGTAACGTGTGAATAGTGACGCTAAACTTGTACGATCTTGGTTGATGATGTTTGGTTTGAAATCCTTCGAGATTTCCGGACTACCGGGTTTATAAGGGCTTAAGTGTGCTAATTACTTGCGTGGTGAGTGGTTTTTGCACTTATGCTTTTATAAATTGGACGGTTCTGTTACACGCTTGCTCCTCAAATGGCCACATCACCCTTACAGAGATGCATGCTCTGGTGGTGCAAACCCAGGGGCACCAGAAAAATCCAAGCGAGTACCCCTTGGATTGCACACTAAGTTAGTTGAACAAGGGGAAGTTTAAGGCGTAGCCTGCTAAGCTCCGGTTATCACCCTCAAGGGGCACCCGAGAACTCCAATGAGTGAATAGAGACTGCATTAATCCCTTCTTTCATACTATCTTCACAAGTGTGCTAACTCCAAATGTGTTCCATTGAACACCTTTACTTTTAAGCACCAAGCTAACAATTTTCAAATGATTTTTCAAAACATATTCACTTGATTCCTTAAACGTCACTAGGTCTAATGCATATGCAAAGTTAGATCACACCTAGTGGTACTAGATTACCATGTTGCTTTAGAGATCTTCACTTAATAGTATGCCTATCTATTCTAAACCTCACTATGCACTATATTGCACCATGGCCAGCAAAATAGAAACCCTCTTAGTGTGTACCTTTGTCTTTGGGCTTGTTTTCATCTCTTTCTCCTTCTTCTCTCTCCAATGTTGAGCTCTTGGTCATCTTCATAACCATCATCTTCTCCTCCATGGTAGCCTCCTCTTGCTCAACTTGGTGTGTTCTAGACATAGCTTATCATCACTTAAGCACGTAGGTTAGTCCACTAGTTATCACTCAATTACCAAAACTAAATTTGGGCTTTCACTCGATGAGTAGGATCAGAAGTGATTGCCAGCCAAGCTATTGTTGCCAATGACGGGGCGCTATTGGTGTCATTTAAGTCACTCTTGAAGCCTAGATTCTTTGCCTACAACTAATGTAGCTCATCTAACTTGAACCCCATTCTCCACCTATAGTGCGAGACAACACATTGATCACTTGATGTCAACTTGACGGCACCATAAAGATTGTTTTGACACTTAATTTTATAACCAGGTTGGACGAGTTGACACTGACCTATAAACAGGGCTAATAGTGGAGGATTAGGCAGAAGAATATTGGACCACTTGTGTTTACACTGGATGGCCCTCCTCACTCCTCGTCAAGTTGGAGCAACCTAGTACTCCTTCATAGCCTATTGCTTCATGTTAGACCACTTCTTGCCACATGTAAATCGACAATACTCAACATGCATATAGATATCCAAATGGTTGGTAGCACAACACGACATAATTTTAAGAGGTCTAACATGGAATGACAGATAGACCAGATCTTGCCATACCAGCTCATAAGCTTAGAGAGAGGAACTCCACCAAATCAAGCAAAATTCAGTCCCCTACATCTACTTAAAGGCAATTGGGAAAACATAGTTTCAAATTATACGAGAGGACTATTGCAGGAATTATCTCCTTTACTTTTGTGGGATCCATGTGTCAATGGTAGAAAGTCTCCTCTCTTTTCTCTTTCCTCTCCTTCATCCTCTCTCGGAGTTGGTCATATGAGAGGATCGCATGCCCATAATCTCTCTCACCCAATGTGGTGGCGTGGTCGGCCCGAGAGCAAACCCGCTTAGCAATGTAGCATGTGCTCGCCTGGCCAACTCCATAGCTTGATGAAATGGCTAGCCCGTGAGTTTGAACGCCCTATGTGGCCAGCCCACGAGCTTGCTCCCTTGCTGGAGTGGGGCTTGGGGCCTTCCCTGCGAAATCGCCTATCTTGCATGATCGCTTCACGACATGTGGTTCTTTGCCGGTGCTCATGCATTGATAACAGGATGGCGACCGGCCCCGATTTTGGTGATAGCGTGCGATTCCAGCCACAAATGGCTCCCAATGGCGGACTTGCGATCACAGCATCTAGCCAAGATGGACTAGGATCAGTGCCCAGCTAGATTGCGGTGGATAGAGCTTGGACATTGCAGAAGTCGGGTGGTGGCATCGAAGAAGGTTGATGAGGAAAGGGGATTATGAAGTCTCTCCTTTCTTTAAGGAATAGTGGAGGAATACAAGATTTATGAATACAAGATTGTTTTTCTCAATTTGATGGACGTATTAGAGGTGAAACTATGGAGGAGCTGTCTGCAGGTGTGTCTAGTTACCTACTTCGTCTGTTCCAATATATGTGCGCGCCTTATTTATTGAGAGCTTAAATATTAAGTTTGATCTAATATATAAACAAAGCTATTAATACTTGTTGTACAATAAGTACTACTATATTGATCGTGGACTACATCTTATGATACACTTATTTATTTAGAGATGTAAATATTGATATTTGTCAAGTTTTAAAAAGTTTAACGTTTATTTTGAGACAAAGTGTACTTCAAAAGAAATGCAAAGGTTAGTTTGAGACAAGTCTACCAAATTAAGGTAATATTACTATTCATATATCTAAATAGGTTTACTATAAATATATATTCTTTATAATGAATCTAGCAACATTTGTTCAATGTCATATATTTTTTATTACTAGTGAAAATACACGTGCGACACGCACGTGTTATATGGCTGCATTAAACAGAAAACTTTGAGATTGCAGGATACACAAATAGGAAACAAATATTTTGTTTAATAATCAAATACTGACACTAATGGAATACACATAATATAATTATTTTTTTTTTTTTTGTATTTGAAGATCAATGTGTATCACAATATTATATATATAACATGTGTGAAGTGAAATTGAACATAATTACATAGCACAAATCTTCATTTAATATTTTATGCACAAGTATACACGTCTCTTATCTTGATAGGCTAAATATCATTAGGTCATTCATATATTCCCAGTAAAACTTGGTCACCTAAAAAATCTTTCACAGTCGATGAATAATAATAAATCTATGTGTAACTTTGATTTTTCTAATGAGAAGACCAGGGATAGTATGGTGTCCTAAGAGACCAATGATCAGTTGATCTCATTGTTCTATCTTTAAATGACATAAATTTATAGACAGTATCTTGACAATTTCATATTTTCCTCATGTAGTCATAGCATCTTTATACCGTTGTCGTATAGTATCTATTTTTTCTTCTGTATCTATTTTTCTTCCAAATGATATATTCAGTTGTTTAGAAGGCCTGATGCAGTTTGAGCCAAGACCCAAACATTGCCAAATGATAAAATAATAACTACATTTTTTTTCAACAACGTTGATTTCTTCGAGCGTCATCCGTCTTGGCCATTAGATTTTTTTATTTGCATTTGGTGTACCCCTAGCATGTAAAGCAAACAACATAAGCCTTTATTTGGTATGAAAAAAGTAGCAAGTAATCTAACATAAAAGATCAGTACATGATCATTTATCAAGTAAAACAGAATTTTTTTTTCATAGCAGCTGCCAAATTTGTACATATATCCATGTCTTTTGATTGCCTGATGCAGATGCAGTAAGAATCAAGATCTAAATATTGCTAAGAAAAACTTTGCTTTACAGCATAAGAACTACGGCTCTGAACCAAAAATATAGAACTGGAACTTACAGTGAAGCTGAGAACAATATCAGCTCCCACATAATTGACATAAGATTGATAGTACTGAAACATCAAGAGTCAAAGACTTTGCATAGAGAACTTATGGTTCCTTGTAGTACTCAAACTTTAAAGGATATAAGCATCTTTGTTCTAAATAAAACAGAGAACGGAAACTTGATAGTGAAGCTTAAAAATTACGGCTCCTATATATGTTCATTAGAAGGAAAAAAAATATTGCCAAATACTTGGTTACAGTATAACCTGTAAAACCACTGAGAGGCAAACATGTCCATTAAAAAGCAAAGCAAAAATATTAACATCATATATTTACGTGCCACTCACGATATTCTTCACCAAAACAGGTTCTACGGGATGAACGACATCCTGCTTTTGGATGGACAACATATATTCAGCTCCATGGCCATGGGTATCCCTCGTTAGGACACATTCAGATATTGATGCCACTGTCGATAAAGCTGGAACAGACAATTCCAAAGTTCAGATTAAAAAATAAGATCAAGGTCTCAGTGTGTACATATTTAGTTACAGGTTGCTCGTATATGTCAAGCAAATACTTTTTAGTAACAGTCACCTATACGTAACAGTCACCTATACAGGTTGCTCATGTAGCCTCAAACTGCAGCAAAAAATATTAGTCACTTATGCATAGCGATTTGCCATTGATTAATAAGGGGAAAAAATAAAAGTAAAACTGCATTATTAATCAGCGTGATTGTTTCCAAACCTAGGGTTGAAGATGGGCCTCGCGTATGAGGAACTCAATTAATCAAGGCTCCACCGGCCCTGTGCTGAATTGCTTGGTGGACTAAAAAGAACTACACATTGGGCCATGGGAGATTGTTGTGAAGGACGGCGTGCACCATCGGTGGCAAGCCCTCAAACTAAACATCTACCACCAAGAATTGGGTCATCACCCTTGGTTGGATAGACGCTTGAAAGCAAGAGACACAACCACACCAAGAAAACAGATCGGCTCCGGCCGAGCAAGCCAAAGAACGGAGGTTGAACCCGCATCCGCAGGCGTCGAAGGGAATACGAACCTTGACTGTGATGATGTACTTGAAGACAGCGGCCCTCACGCTCACATTGGTTGCCCACACGCCGCACCGCCCGTCGATGAATACGGACCACTCCCCCCCGCTCGTCGCGCCCGGTGGCTTACGTGCCCGCTCGCCGGGTTCAGGCGGCGCCGCCGACCGCACAGGGCGAGGAGGCGCTACATACATGCCAGCTGGCGCTGTGACCACGACGACCATTGATCTCGAGGAAGAAGATAGGAGCATCGCAGAGATCATGAGGGGGCGTCGGGAAGAAGGCATGAAGATGGAAACAATCATCGACTAAACGTGATTGATTGCTTGTCGTGAGTAAACGTAATTGAATCGATTCCTTGTTGTCGTTAGGATTAGGATGGAAGGATTCTCAAATTATCTGGTGTATATGTCGGTTACACAAAGATGGAAGGAGAGGATTGCGTGAGGAAGCCACGGCATGCAATTGGGCGTAGAGCAATTATTCTGAGGGGGGTGTAAGATCTCACAAACGGACGGCTCATATAATACGTTGTCGAGATCGAACGGTAATTAAGTAGAGAGAGTAAGATCTCGGACGACGGAGGGCTCGTATTGCATGGTACCAAGATCAGACGGTTATCATAACTCGCTCTTTTATAGTGTGATGATGATGATAAGCACAATATTTTTCATCATCATAAGTGTTAATACTTTTTTCTTATATAAATTTGGTCAAATTTGAATTTTTGAAATGCCTTTTCAAAGAAAAATTTTAAATAAGTTCCCATCTTCTTTCTCAAGGACAAGGGTTAAAGGGGTCAAGGAAATTAAGGAAACGACGTCCGCCCGTTTCTACAGCAGATTCCAAATCTACCATCCCAGAAGTCCAGAACCCAAAACCCCCCACAATCCGCGCCACGATGCTCCGCCGCCGCCGTGCTCCCCTCCTCCTGGCTGCTGCCGCGGCGGGCGCCGCGTTGGTAGCCGCTTCTCCCTCCGGCGAAAACGGACGAAGCGTCGCCTCCGCGCTCCACCACGGCGTCGCCCGCTCCTCCCGCGCCGTCTACACGGTTGGCCCTCCCCTATCTGTTTCTATTGCTGCTCCTCCTCCTGGGTTCCGGATGGTGCTTTTGCTCAATTTTCTAGCCGTTGGTTTTCCCAGATTGGTTTTGTGGTGGCGGATTACAAGTATTCGCTGAGGGGTCTGGATGCTGGGTCGGCGGATTACCGTGTTAAGCTCTCCGAGGTATGGGTTCTGCCCGGGATGTGATGCTGTGTCGTGCCAATCATATGTATGGGTGTTTGTAGCTAAGTAAACTCCATGCTCCTCTTGTTGAAGTTGTCTGGTAGTGATGCATAATTATTGGAAACCAAGGTTTGTTTTGAGATGATGTGAAATTCATGTTTAGACAACAAAGATCCCAATGCGACCATGTATTCCTTCTGCGCTGTCTAATCAGGTTTGTGCTAACACGAGGAATCCATTGCTTCTGGTTTACTAACTATTTGGATCACAGGTTCAAAATCATTGCTTAGTAGGCAACATGATAAAATGCTTGATTGGCCTTGATGTCAGTAGTCTCCAGGACTCAATTTTAGTAATTTCTATGCTCTTATTGAATATATGCAATTAGTGTTTCATTTTAGAATGTGGCAATTGATATACCTAGAGCTTTACTCCTTTCTCTGACTGACCTCATTATTTCCTAAACCAACTTGTGCAATTGACAGATTCTATTCTTCAGGCCCTCCACTCATTTGATTGGCATGCCATAGTGTTCTTCTCTTTTAGAATGGCTGTACCCTGTCACCCTGTGATATAGCACCTAATGTTTCTCATTCATTTAGAGGTAGATAGACATAGTCCACAGATGATTTCAGACGAATGCTTAAATGATACTCCTTTTTCCTTTTTGGCTTGAGTGTAGGTTCATCTGCGTTCAGCAAAAAAGCTACTTAAACTATGTGAAGCAAATGGTGGGTTTTATGTAAAAGCTGGTCAATATGTTTCATCACTGAGACAAGTGCCAAAGGAGTACTCATCAACTCTGTCATGCCTGCAAGATCAGGTTCACTATTAGTATCTACCCTGAATGATTGTACAAACATATGGCATTACTTGTTATTTACTATTTTTTTCTCTCTAAAAACTCAGGCAACTCCAACCAAGTTTCAATATATCAAAGCAGTTATAGAGCAGAATTTTGGCAAGGAATTGTATGACATGTAAGTATGTGAATGTTTATCCTTTTTAGATTGTCTATTTTTTACTGGTACCTGTGGTCGGAATGGAATTTTTATAGTTTGGCAGGCTTTTGTGTCTGCACACACTGTTAGTTCTGTAATCCACCTTGTACCTTTCATTCAGCTGCTTGTGTTGAATGTTCTTGCCAGCTTGTTCCTTGTGTACTATCGAAGTTCGCTACTAGCATACTCAATAAATCATTTGGCTGTTTTTTTACATTAGCTCAAAATTCTGGGATAGTAAAAAGAACATTTTCCCATATCCATGTCATTGACATCATTTGAAGTCCTGGACATGTAAACGTACAAACTATTGCACTTTATCTCATACTTTTGCTTGTTTCTCTGTGGATTAGGTGCTATATAATTCTGTCTATAGTACCTTATAGTGTGAAAAAAAATCATATGTGTGAAACAATCATAAACGTTAATATGTGAGTATCAGATTCCTGGAATTTGACGAACATCCGATTGCTGCTGCATCAATTGCTCAGGTTCATCGAGGTCGATTGCATAACAATCAAGATGTAGCTGTCAAGGTGAGGTTCTTGTTCAACTGTCTCAATTCCTGTTCCATTTTCACTAAGATATATCTTTGTTTCAAGAAAGATATCGTCATGATGGTTAAAGAGCTGACAAGGAATTTTCACTACAATGTTACATGGCATATCCAGTTATCCACGAATTCAATGTTCTTGTTTATACCACACCACCAGTTTTATCTGTTGGGATACAATTTGATTTACCGTATTTAGAATACAATGTGGATGCTGTTTTAGTATACAATTCACCCTTTTAGAAGGGTATACGTATTTATGGAATAGCTTTTCACTTTTATAGTACCCTATAATTTCTTATTTCATACTTCAGTAAAACCAACAATTTAATGGTGCACATTATTCCAGTTTGGACTCATTGCATTTCATAAAGACCAGAAGTAAGTTTAGAAGTTGGGTCATGTTTAAATAGGTTTTAAATTGTCACCTTCTGGCATAATTTTAGTGGAGGCATTCCCATAAAAAACTATATGCAGGGAAACTTTTGAAACTGAAGCAACTGAACTGAACATGAATATTTCATCAGAATTGCCTTGACTTGAAACTTTATTGAGGTTATTTTAAGGATAGTGGTTAACTTGTCCCTTATGGTTTTGTTCTGTCTTGTATATATATTAATATATGTTTAGGTCAACGTTGAATGGAGTATAGAATTGTTAGTAAACAAGGTAAAAACATGGCTCTAATACATATGTTGTTCTTTCCATTTTGTTGTTTTTAGTGGTGCAGTGAGCACAACATCATCACTTAGTTCATTCAGAGTAGAAAACACCTGCAGCAGATATTCCTCTTCAACATATGCATAGATGATAGATCTATACATATCCTTCCATACACATATCAATTTGCTTGAGTTAGCGCTAAATCTATTCAAATTGTAGCGAGCTTTCATAACAATTTTTGTTACATCTAGGTTCAATATCCTGGATTGGAGCAACGAATGAAGATAGACATCATGACAATGTCATTCTTGTCAAAAACGGTCTCTTGGGTATGAACAGCAACATTTTGTTTCCTTTTTTATTGTGCAAAATGCTAATAATTTACCAGTTGGTACATCTAATTCATCTTGTATGCTTTAATACTTTTACTTCAATATACTTTAAGATCAGTAAATGGCCCCATTTCATTATGACTAGTAGTTTGGGTATCATATTTTTTGCATTTGAAGGAAATCGTAATCGAAGTATATAGTTTCATGTGGCAACATTAATTGTTGATTGATATAATTATAAACAAGACTTTATTTATGCTGAATGAAATGATACCAGCATTGAGTCTTGAAAATGGGTGCACTGGCCTTTAAGATGGCAATTTCCATTATTGGGTAGCTTTGGATAGGCTGTGGTTCAGTGACCACCATTGTTCCCATCTTGTACTCGACTGTGGTCATTATTTTAATTTATATTTTTGAAAAAACAAACATATTTCTGTGGTTCTTTTTCTTAATTGAATTAATTGAATTTTGTGGACACTCGAGACTTTGACATGCACTATAATCTGTTGCCAAATGCTTTGTCCTTTTTTTGAATGCCAATTGCCATGATTGTATTGGTGCGATTTAGTGGCAACTGGTCCCGTCCTTTGCCCTCCACTGTGGTGATCTTATCTTTTTTAGGTTAACATGTTTCAATGATCCTTCTGGTGAAGTGAATTTTATTGATTTAAAATCTGACATATACAAGCTACACAATGCATTATAAACAAGTCTGCCTTGGTGCTTGTACTTTATTAGATGCATGACTGTATATATAGCATGAATGGAAGTCACCATAAGTCGATTGCTTTGAGCAAGCCGGACTCTGTGTGATGTACCCACTGTATCATCATCTTGTCTGCTGTGTTATTATTATTATATAATTGTGGGGCATGCTTTCATCATTGCTGTGCTAATTAGTTTTTTACCAATCAAAACTTTTACATGAATCACCTTGTGTTCTAGCATAGTTTCATAATGTTCTTTTGGCTGGCACGATGAAAATGCTTTGTCTTTTTTTCTTTGCAGGTTTTTCCTGATTATAAATTTGACAGAATACTAATTGAATTTGAGAAATCCATGACAATGGAACTTGGTAAGTGCATCCAGTTTCTTTTATTGTAAATAGCAGATAACTCTTTTTTTTTTCTTGAACAAGGTAACTTTTATTTAAATAAATGATTTCTGAGAGATTTCCTGTTTAGTATTATCTTTTTGAATTATTTCTTCCGTATACCCTGTAGGCATTACCAAAGGCCATTTTTTTTTTTTCATTAAACAAGTTTTGCATATTTAATGCTAGCTTCCGTTGTCTACTAGTAGTTTTCTCCTAATCTAATCAGAAAATAAAAAGAACAATAAGTCTTGTGAGCAGATAAATAGGTCCATGCCTATAAAAAGTTCAATTAGGTTCTTTCACTTCGATATCTCATGATGACATTGAAAGTCAAGCTGTGTCCTTATGTTTGGCGACGCTTTTCACATGGATTGAAGTTTTTTTTTGTTGGGTGTCATTCATTTAGATGGTTTGTTGATATGATCATTATGATTCACATAATATGTTTTTGTATTATTGAAATAGCTGTACCTTGTTCATTTACAGATTTTACACGGGAGGCTAAGAATTCTGAGCGAACAGCCAACTGCTTCAGGAAAAATAGTGTTGTTAAAGTGCCTTATGTGTTCTGGGTATGAGCCTAATGAAAATTGTGGATTTGAGGTTGAAACAGTATCTTAAATTAGAAGAATAAACATATTGTAGTTAAATAAACTATTTAAAAGTCAAAGTGCAACAAATACACTCCATCACATATGCACTCACAACACAAGGTCAACAAGAACATAAACTTGTTCTTAGTGACTGTTCAGTTGTGGCACAACTTGTTCTTAGTGTTTAGGGTTCAGTTGTGGCACTTGTTTCTCTCAAACATGCAGGAGAGCCGAATATCAGTTGATTAAAACTTAAAAGAAGAGGTAAAGTTCTTAGGATATAGATCCTAACTGCCTAAACTTATCCCTGTAGCACTAGTAACAAAATGAGAGAGATGATCCAGCTAACCTAAACCTACCCCAGCAGCATTAGTGTCTGGAGATCCTTTGGCCATGCGATGCGCCACAAATATCCTTCGTTGATCACACTTGCAAGTTGCAACACTCTATTGAGGCCTGCAGACACACCATTGAAAACACAACTGTTCTGGTGTTTCCACAGCTCTGAAGTGGCCAATTTGGACCAGACTATTGAAACCTTTACCCCGTTTGGCACAACTCAGCTTTTTGAGTGAAGTTTTTTGGGAAACAGTTCATGAGCAGCTTTTTAGGTGAAGCTGAGCTGTTTTGGAAAAACTATTTTGTAAATCAGCTTCACCGCTTCATACATGGCTAAGAGGGTAATAGGGGAGAGAGTGTGAAAGGCTACTTTTTTCAGCTTCACCTCTCTTCATTCCTTTGTGAGAGCATTAAAAGAATGTGCTTCACCTATGAAGCTGTTTTGAAAAAGAAGCTGTTGGTGAAGCTATGCCAAACTGGACCTTACAATATGTCAATGTTTTTTTATCTGAATTTGAATATGATGTGAACTATGTGGCTTTGCATTTTTGTGACAATAGCTAAATCTGTTGCAGCAACTGACAACCAGGGAGGTTTTGACGATGGAATTTTGTTATGGACACAAGGTAAATGATTAATCCTTATGCAAACTTATGCATACAACGATTATGTTTGCACATCATTTATCTATCACTAGGTTTGTTGTGGAGTTCCTAGAATTTCATCTTGCAATTGCTTGGTTGCTTAACCACCTAAACCATGTGCCAAAATATCAAAAACAAGACATTCCATTACTTAAAAGATTATGGAGGAAAAATAAAGGGAGGTCAGCCTGAAGAGAAGGAAAAGAAGAAGCAATCTGAAAATTACTTACTACTCCCTTTTGTTCTTCTGTTGTGACAGGTTAATGATTTGGACTTCCTGCGGAAAACAGATATTAGTCCTACAAAGGTTTTTAGCTCGACTCTGACGTTAATGTATTTTATGCCATGAATCATTTGATTGAAGGCTTTTTGGTGTGTATACATATACATATTTCAAATACTGTAAAACATCTTGACGTTAATGTATTTTTCTATCTAAATGATTTCATCAAAGGCTTTCTTTGTGTGCATACGTTTCAAATTGGAAAAAAAAAGTTCAGCCAAATTCATAAACTCACTAGATTCAGGCTCTCTACTCAGCCTTCATTAAATTTGTTAAGTTCACCCAGCAGCACCAGCTGGTTCACCAGAAGGCAGAAGCTTGAACAGCTGAGGGAAGGGCACACAGTATATTTCAGCACACTCTGTCACAAAGCTCCCTCATGCCTGTGCCATAGACTGGTATAGAAATGGTCTGCAATTGTTCCTTCTATAAAAAATGTGGTAGCCAAGTACTAAACTGGGTCATTTCTCTAGTACCATGTTGTTGATTCATGCACAAACCCACCCAAATTCTGAAGTTTGTTGTGGAAAGCTATGGACTGGCTGTACACAAATATAAGAAATGAAATATGAAATACTACTTTATTAATTCTCTAGTTGTCTTGTATCATCATTCTCATCCTTTGTGGCATCAAAAAAGGGGGGGTGTTAATTTTTTGGGGGTATTCTTTTACATAAGAATACTTAACACTTGTTAATAAAATGCATAATCATTAATCAGGACTGTATGACCTGAAAGCATGACACATCTGAAGTACTAAACTATGCACAGGCATTTTTTCTTATATTTCATCATTTATTTCTGTAGCTTAATGTTAACTGTCTCTTTGTACTTGGTACAAAAAAAAAAATCACCTGCCTTTGTATCTTCCAGGTAGCTAAGGCTTTGATTGAACTCTTTGGTGAAATGATATTTGTACATGGTTTTGTTCACGGTGATCCACATCCTGGAAATATATTAGTTTCTCCTCAAGGCCATGGGAAATTTTCACTAGGTACTCGTTTTGCTCCTGAACATGGTGTTGTTGTACTTACCTGTAATCATTAGACACTTGTATATTACAAGCAATAACACTGTACATGCTATAAACAGTAGTGAAGAAATACTGCTTGCATTGAAGAAGGTGGTTACCCCTCATTATATTTCTGCTCTTCAGGAATTAACACGTGAAACTCCTTTTGGTTGTCACGAACTCTCTTTACCCAGTAGATTTTGTCAGGGTAGACAGTAGTGCTACTTATCCCGTGCAGTCATGTGGAAACGTTTGCATAAAAATTGCTTTCCTTAAATACCTAGGGGAAAATTTCACCCTAGGCCCCATTTAGGTTTCTTGTCCACGTTGCATCTCCTGCCAGTAAACGTTTATTGCATCTCCTGCCAGTAAACGTTTAAATCAATCAGTCTTCCGACAAACTGGTCAATCATAAATAGAAGATATCAAAATATACGATTTCTCGGATGGATTGAGTCTGAAGGGAAAATGTTTATTATCACTCAGACTTGAATGCTGTGAGTTGTGGTTTCACTGGTTTATGCAGGCTGAAATAAAAACTGTCCTAGTTTTGCTGCACTGATTGTAACCATCATACTGGTTCATGTATAACTGGTTTCAGAAACCTCAAATGTAATTTGTGCCATGTTAATTAACAACACAATATACAAAAGTTGGAAAACTAGACATAATGATAAATGTATCTGGTATCGTCAAATATGAATTCCACTTGTTTCTTTTGTTTCTTTTACTTCATTGATATAGTACTCATAAGGTCCTGGTTGAGCCATACATTAAAAGAACTAATTTGCGTTGACAACTAAATATTTGATGATTCTTCTGGAATACCCAGCGATTGCAAAACACAACCTTTGGAATGAGGCCTTGCTCATTTGGAGCAGAACCCTCTTCCTGCTTTTGAAAAGGTGCATATTTAGTCCTTGATAAAATCTTTTGAATCCTTGTAAGGGGGTTGATAGGAGGCTAAGGAACTAAAGCTCCCAAAAGGCAGTACCAGGCATTTGTTCTTGTGGGAGCATCTTGTTCTCCACTGGATGCTAGCTTTATTATGGGGTTGTAGGGCTTGCAGGGAGCTAATGGGAGCACTCACCATTTTGTGGAATATGAGTTCACCTCTTTTATTTGTAGAATCTGTACATCTAAAATGGTGTATGGCTTTTGCAGTTCTGTTGGATCATGGAATTTATAGAGAATTGGACCAAAAGTTCAGACTGGACTATTGTCAGCTATGGAAAGCACTGATATTATTGGATGGGAACAAAATTCTGGAATTGGGTGAACAGTTTGGTGTTGGCAAATATGCAAAGTACTTTCCTGTAATATTCACAGGGAGAACTATAGAAAGGTAAAGGTTTATTTCTCTTGTATATACCATGGCACACTAATCATTATCATTGAGCAATAAATATTAGAAAGAGTCTCATCAGCATTCATAGGGCATTGTTCTTGAGAAAGGAATAAAAAATGATAAGCTCATGCTACACAGTTTAATTCTTATCGCAAGTGAAGCAAATGCACACATATCCAAATGTGTAGAAATAGGACTGCATAAGAAAAAATGAATCAGTATTGGTTATTGTTTTCATTAACGTATTTACTATTTATTATACTGAATGTGAATGGATGGAGCCTGCATTGTCTGTTCCACTAAAGTATTGAACTAGAATTACCTTCCGTAGAATTTTCTATGATTCCTAGTTTAATCCAAAAAATTTGCCTATGGATGGCTTCTGTGTGATTATTTTGATTTGAAACTTATGCATCCTCTGTGTACCTCATGTGCTTGTAGCTGATGTCACAATCTATTTCCTTCCTGATTCCTGAGTAAACTATGTTTGTATAACTCATTCTGCCATAATTATCAGCAAGTCAGCTCTCGGCACACAAATGTCTGGTGAAGAGCAGAGGCGTTTGAAAGAGGAATTAAACTCTCTAGGAATGGATGATATATCTTCATTTATGGAATCCTTGCCACCGGACTTTTATGTCATACTGCGAACAGAGTAAGGAAATTGTAGTTAGAGCACATCATGTTATTGCTGTTAACTTCACTCTTGGGGCACCACCAGACTCGTAATAAACTCGATCTCAATTCCAGCGGACTATTGAGGTCCATTTTAGGGAACCTTGGGGCACCACGCCATGTTCGGCTTCTCACTTATGCAAAATGTGCTATACATGGCCTTGAGAAACAGCCCAAAACGGAGTCTGGTATGTCTTAAGTCAACTGGAAATAGTATTTATCAACTTCCTATCCTAGCTTACAGCCTCTTAAGGTCTTGGAGATGTTTAACTGTGTTCAGGTGCAATCAGCCGTATATTCTTGAATGTCAAAACAAATGTCAGCTATCTCCGCCTGAGAGTAATTATTGGTGAGTAATGACACGATCACTGCCCTAATGTTTCGAGTTTGTATAGCACTAACATGTGTGCTAACTTAAAACTGCTCTCAGAAATAGCTGCTTTGTTAGCGAATGCAAATGGTGCCAAGCAGAAGGTCATGAAGAAACTGAGACACATGTTCCAGGAGATCAGTCAAGGTTTTCATCTCCTTATGTGAAATCAAGGGTTCGAGGAAGGTGGGGAAAGTTGAAAGTACATCAGGCATCGAATCATCAGAACAATTGGTCTGTTGCAACATGTAAATTGGAGGTTGTGCTGTGTCAAGGAGTCAAATCACAACTGTGATTACTCTGTTGTAACTAGCAAATTGTACGATCGAGTTGCTGACTCCGGATTCCGGATGGTATTTTTGGGTTTGGACCGTGGGGAAAGTTGAAAGTACATCAGGCATCGAATCATCAGAACAGTTGGTCTGTCTGTGTCAAGGAGTCAAATCACAACTGTGATTACTAGTTGTAACTAGCAAATTGTACGATCGAGTTGCTGACTCCAGATTCCGGATGGTATTTTTTGGGTTTGGACCGTGTACAGTTCATTCTAAAGTGTCAGAGGCGGCAAAGAATTGATTTTTGTAGCAATTATAAAAAATAAATACTGCCACAAGAACCAAACTCGCCACAGAAGGTTCAATGGAAAGAGTAAAGACGGATTTGTCTGAAAACTGCACATATGAGCAGCTAATAGTAGTTATATACACGTGGTGTTGATTCTTGAGCATTGACATTTCTGGTCCTACAAAATTTCAGCCGGTCTCAGGCTTTCAGCAGTGAAAAGCACACGATACTGATTGCCATACACTGAATGAAACCCTGAACTGGAGTAGCAAAAGCCTAGCAAACACCAATGTGAAAAAAAATAGAGCATTGGCTAGAGCTTAAGCCACTCTAGATTGCCAGGCCTTAGCCATCTTCTTCCCGAGGTATTGAGCAGCAACTGTACCACCAGAGGCGAGCAGACCAGAAACAGCTTGCCGCACACTTGAAACCATTACTCGTCGCCTCAGGGCCTTCCGTACACAGTTTGCTGCCATGTCCTTTGAAGAAACTATGGTGCGCGGTGGCGTTTCTACAGAAATAGTTTGCAGTGAGAATGCATCACATAATGAACAAGGCTACAAAGACTGATAGGAACATCAGAGCCATTTCAACCTTTTCCATGCAATGTGCGTCTTCCTTGCATTTGCCTTTGGATCGTCCACGGAAGAACAGAGAACAGTTCATTTGCTGTAGATGGACCACAATCCTATAGGCACACAACTCTATAGTTAGACATTCAAACCAAGCATACAAGTACACTTATTGAAGTGATGTCAGTTGTCATGATTTGTACAGGCTCCAAATTTATACTCACTCACTCCAGTCCCGTACAGGTCCATTAGGACATTGACATGATCTCTTGTGTTGCACTGACCACTTATGTCTTTTAAGAATGTAGTAACATTAATCTCATGTTATAAATCTAAATAACTATTTAGTTACATCAAAGTTAAAATAGTTTGACTTTGGACAAAGCTGAACAGACTGATATATGGGACCAGATGTAGTAGTTACAACTGCTACTAGAATGGGAATCCACACCAATTTTCTAGAGTGGTAAAAATGTTTGTGCATAGCAAAGGTAAGAAAAATAAGGCAGCAAGACAAGTGCAAGAGAACATGAGCACACAGCATGCGGTCGCATGTTGTTTGGTCCACGAAGAATGGTGAAAGCCAGAGGCAAAGCACTTCTATAGTTTTATCTCTTTGAACAGACTACGAGTTTGAGCAGAAGGTAACAAACCTGCCGGAAAGACTTATATTGTCCATGGGATAATGTCTTCAATAGCCCTTCAGCAATATACTCTTGCAAGAGGGGTCTGTACATCAATTGAAACGACTGAAAACTACCTTCAACAATCTTCTTCACCTGATTTATAGTAGGAATTGAGTATGAAATTATAAACCAAATAGAAATCCCATCAACAAACTGTCTTGTCCCTTGTAGACAAGAGCAAAATGAAACAACAAAACAATAATGTAGACGATCTTGGAACCCAGTATGCAGATCCAATAAAAGCAACAGAATTTAGAGGCTAAGCTCTCAAAGACTAATTGTCAATTATCTTATCAGTCCCTCCTAGGAAAATCAATAACTACCAACCAGTACATTTTGCTCATCACAGTGAAAACAGTAATCAAATAGTACACGGTACCTAGATGTATGTTCCATTATGCCACAGCTAAGGGCACCACAAAAATAAATGGTGATATGGTCAAATGGACCACATTTGAACAAAAGAGTATTAAAGCCAAATACTTTGTATCATGCGACAATCCATTTGTTCATGATTGAGTTTGCAAAGGATAAGAACATGCCATTTTCAATTTAGAGAAGTACACAAATGAGTTGTTTTTGGATGTGCCAAACAGAGAGGAGCACCTTTGTGAAGAATGATGTAATATTAAATCGAATTGAAATGACAGGTATAGAGCAAAGGCGAACATGCATTTCTTTTGTTGATACCTTATCTTTGTCTTCAGCAAACAGCATTCTCAAATCACCCATATATGATAGACTACAAATTTGAGCATATAGGTCGTACTGCACAAAGAGGGATAGGAGGAGGAAGATCAGAAATTCAGAATCAACTTCCAAAAGAAACAAAATAATTTCATGGCAGGAAACTAACCTCGGTGAACTCTTCTGGCAAAAGGAGTAGAGAAGCTGAAGTTGCCATTTCTAGGTTAATTGAGTTGACCTTCCTTATATCCCAGTTGTCAACAAGAACATGAACCTTCCAAAATACAGAGGATCAACTAAGATAATGTCAACTTCGCAATTCAAGATATCCATATATACACATAAAAGGCACTACAATTATGCAGTGAGCAGCTCATAATACTAGCGAAACCAATAAATAGAGTAGTTACAAGAATATAGTCCACATCACGCAAAATGCGTATCACCACAGCCACAAAAGAAATTGGAGCCACAGTGTAAAAATGACAGAGCATATGAAGCGCACAATCCCAATCTAGCAAATTCAGCATTATGTGATTGTACATTTGAAGAACGGAGCATTTCACATTCATACCGGCTTCTGCAGCCGGCCACTGAGGTAGAACCTGTCCCAGGTCAAGACATCCATCGCCAGGTCCCTCATCCTCACCACCCCATACTTTATCCGCTGCACCACCAACAGACAGATTTCTTCAGCAAGTACTCAATTCACGCCGCACAGCCAGTGGAACAAAATGCCAAGCGCAGCCATTCATGATACCTTGTCTCTCCACTCCACAAACGGGTTGAAGTACACCCCGACCCCGACACGATCTGCCAGCCCGGTGATCTAAGCTCCAAAGACCAAACAGTCGATAATTCACACAGTTAGCCAAGCCAACAACAGCCAACCAGAAAGATTGCGGTGGTGTTGGGAGGTCAGGAGGAAGCTTACGGCGCCTGCACCCAAGCCTGCCATCCAGCGGGAGTAGTGCCCGGGGTTCCTCTCCAGGTTCTGCACCGACCAAGAAACAGTTCCTTCAGGATGACAACATCAAATTTGACGGATTGATAATTGACCAAACTGAAAGGAGGGAAGTGAGGTGAGGCGAAAGAGATGGATAGGTTCCTAACACCTCGGAGTGCCACTGGAGGGGGTCGGCGACGCCGAGGATGTAATCGACCATGGACGTCCCGTCGCGGCGCGCGTGGAGGAGCGTGGAGCCGTACGCGCAGCAGAAGTCCACCGGCGGGAGGAGGTCGCGGAGCGGGCCGGCCAGCTCCGCCGCCCTCTGCTCCTCCTCCGCCACCGCACTCATTTGGCCGCGCAAGCTGGTTGCTAAGAGGCGAGAATTTAGTTGGACCAGGGGAAGGGGGCGCGGCGGTCGCCGGAGGAAGGAGGGAGGGGAGACGGCCGCCGTCGGCGCCGGCGGGCGGGGTTTAGAGGCGGGTGCTGAATCTGGGCCGTTGGTAAGAGGGTCGACGGTCTGCATTGGACGCCCTGCAACAAACGGCCCAAGTAGATAAAGCATTTTTGTTTCTTTTTTTTCTTCTTTATTATTTATTATATTTTATTATATTATTATGCTGAATTTTTTTATCATATATTTTATCGCTCCATTCAGAATTACACCATATAGGTTATTTTGAAAGGTTCATAATTGTTTAGTTTTGACCATAAATTAGTTGAATTATAAGTATTTTAGTATTAAAAATTATGCAACTAGATTCATTTAAAAATGTTTTTCACAACTTTTTAATGCATTCCTGTAAACAAAACAACGGTCAAGGTTGAAGTAAAAAATTGAGATAAAATTAAATGCAGGTGAAATGATAAAGATAATTCACTGCCACATGTTCTATTGCATCCCTTAGCATCAAATTGAAGGGTTTTTTTTTTTTTTTTTTCCGAGGCGCACATATGAACACGCTATCTCGTGTTGAGACTTGAGAGGCACGTTGCCTGAGTTCTTTTTTTACCTTTGCATCAAATTAAAGTTTTTTTTTTTTTGCGAAGCACATTACAAAAAGCACGCGGCAATCAAGAACTTGAATTCATATAGACAAGTTCTGCCGTAAGAAAACCATAACCCACTAAGGTACACTCAGTTAAAGTTGATAGTTATTTCATAGCCAGTTAAAAAGTTAGTCCCCAAGTAAAAAGAGAAAACTTTACTACAAAATATTGGACATTTTACATAAAAGTTGGACAAGTTTGTCATTTTTTTTCATTCATTTTAAGTGCCCCTGGATTTAAATTCTCTGCGTCTTGAAATTGCAGCCCCTGCCCCTTTCTGAAATTGTAACCTACTAGGACACAACTTCGGAGCATACATGGCTCATCCCTACCTAGAATGTAGAAATTGAGAGTTGAGACCAACAACAGTTATAATCCGTATCTTAATCCAAACATTCAATATCCCATATCACATTATAACGCTATCTGTAACTGAATTTGAAATTGAGGGGAAAGGTAATGGCCCACGTTCATGTATTCATATCCATTTCCATCCCTACACTTGTGCTCAGCGTTACAAACTTACAATTGCAAAGAGCACAGCATCACAAATCAGAGAGATTATATATATCAGTATATTACAAATCATACAAATTGCCCACTTATAGAAGCATCAACATATCCATCCAAGTGAAACATTCTGTAAGTACAACCTGAGCACAATTTGCAATGGCAGGCCATGGGATAGGAGCGTTCTTGCTCACTCCACAGGTGTGCCTGTCTTCGATTAACATTTAAATAAAAAAAAAAGAATCACTGATTTTAATATGAGGTTTCCCGATATATGTTTTCTGTCCGATGTCATCTCCGGTCGAGTGCAGTAAGAATTTGATCAGAAACAATAGCTCCAAAATTGCTATGCTAAGTAGATAGTGCGTCGTGAATTAGCTTGTTTGCGATCTCCTTTGAGAGACCCATGACGCTATCACTAGAACCAACCTGCCCAAGTCAAGGAGCTAGTTCACATTTGTATGAATGGAAACAAAACCCTATAAGGCAACCAAGATAAGGTGAATGAGACACTGACCACTGCTTCGACAAACGGCAGTGTCAATGGATGTTGAAGCAGCAAGCCACCTGCGACCCTGAATACTACTCCCTCATCAATCTAGCAAAGAGGGCAGAGAAAAACACAGTGACATAACAGCATGACAAATATGAAAGTCTTGAAGCTCGTGATGGTAATCCAGCATTCAAGTAGAATAAATGAGCACATACCAAGCTCTCGATGACCTCTTCTGGTATATCATGGAAATAAACCTGCAGAGTGTAGAATAATCATGCAAAACTTCCTTGGTCAATTATCATCTACAAATATTACACTTAAGACAAAAACTTCCTTCTGACACAATAAATTTGAAGAATCCTGTCTAGCAAATATTCATTCCCCAACATCAGCGAATTTCATTTCTATAAAATACATCAATATAGCGATTATGCGTCTGCATTGAACCATCTATCCTGTTGCACTAATAAATCTGATTTGAATGGCAACATAACAAGTGTAGCCTTGATGAAATAGCCCTTTTGGTTAAAAAGAGAAAATTACCTCAGCTTTGTCCAAACTTCCAAGTCTCTTCCCAGTTGTAAGATTAGTTACAACTACAGACCCAACAGTTGACACATGACCTCCAGAATAGCCTGGAGAAGATAATAATCCACTTAATAAACAAATGCATTAAAACATTGTGAATCAGATGTGTAGTGGACAACAAACCTTTCAGGAATTGGCGTGCTTTCTTCCTTCGTGGTTGGCTTTTCTCTAATAATCCCTTCATGGACGACCACCTCAAAGTCAACTACAATTCAGTATGTAATCATACAAATGATAACACACTAGCAAAAGATATAAGAGAAGATATATTCCACCACAACTGCGGCATACAAATTCCACCCAAATTAGGAGTGGAGAAGTAATCGAGACATACTATGTCAGAAGTGATCAGGAGTGTTGGTTGATTGCCTTCTTTCTGGTAATCAGCAAGGTTCAGTCTGGAAATGATAGCATCAGCCTGAAAGATGCTTAAAGTGGTTAACTCCATGTTGGGGGAGAAAAAAAATAGTTGGTAGCTAGAAAAACAACCAAGGCCCAATTTGGTTGGACATTTCTTTAGCCTCCTTGATCTCCCACAGAAGTATTAGTTTTGATGTAGCTTTAATAAAAAGTATGTGTGCAAAATACGTTCGTGTAACACCAGCGAAACTGAAGCCCATGTTGAAGTCAATCCTAACCATTCCATTTTGATCACAAATCCAGGCACACTAATGTAGGAAACTAAATGGGGCAAAGGCACAACAAAAACGTAAATACCATCAATTGCAACACATTGCTGAACCATTTTGTGCATCGAATCTGTTGTGCAATATGGTCTGCACCCAGAAAATTTACACATTTTAAGGAACTTCCTAATTTATGCTTCAGATGGCCACCTAAAGAAGCTGCAAACTTGGCCAACTTGCTAAGAGCTAACAACTGACCACAAGAAAATAGTTAAAAGATCATAAATCAGATCCCAAGTGAACTTTAGTCATAGTTTTGCACCAAACTTTCAAGGAAGCTACAAAAATCCAAAAATTACAAACATTTTTTAATGATGCTTAGGATCACTCAACAACTGACTTATATTGTGTAATGCATGAACACATAACCTTTTTCACTAAGTATCACAATGGTGCATATCTGTGCACAAAGCTATGACATCCATTAATCCTGGTATTGAGATGGCAAACAGGCCTCATTGCATAGGTATGCACTGCAACAACACTTTCTGAGTGAAAAAAAAGAAATACACATGCATAAAAAGGATATGAATGGTATGTTGAGAAAACAAATTGCATCCTAGAAACTCTTAGAAAATCTATAAAACGAGCTGACTTTATTTAAAAGCAATCAATCATGGTACTATGGTAAAAACTAATGGTTTGGTTTGAAATCAACACAGAAAATAAGCCTCTCAAATCTTGTTTTACATTCCTTTGGAGATCTGATGGTCCTCAATTTGTTATGCAAATTCAGAAAAACTTCAGGAGGTTTCCACTACCCTGAACCTGAAGTATAATTTATTTGTTCTCAAACCAATTTATGTAAGAAATTCCTGCATTCATTGCTGAACACCGTTTCTATATATCAAGGGAACTATTATCTTGTTGATGAGGGTTATTCCAACAGAAAGGCCTTTTGGTCTTTGCAAACGACAAAAGTACAACCTAATGAAGTTTCATTTCATGTGTGTTCTCGTGCAGATTTGTATCGCATAGTATTATATATAACACAAATGAAAAAATAATATTTTATTTTGAACTCCTAATGCAACACACAAAAGGACTGTCTTACAAGTAGAACATTACAGCAAAAACTTGCAGCACCCAGCAACGCATTTGCAATTGAACCTTACAAATCGTCACATTGGCAACTGGATGTAATACTGATGGTCTGAAGCTACAACATAGCACGCAACGCAGAGCATTGTCTCACCAAATGGGGCGTAAAAAGTCAGGGCATTTTTTGTGCCTACCTTGGCCTCCGCGAGGACCATCACCAGGTCATCAGGATTCTCCCTCCTGATGCTCTTCTCGTCGATGTCCGCAGTCTGAAACCACATAAAGACAAACAAATCAAATGCCTTAAGCATTCCATTTCGCGGGCAGAATCAGAGCGGTCAGCGGCAGGGGAGCAAGCCAAGCCAAGCCAAGCCAAGCAGCAGAGCAGCACGCGCGACCCACCATGACCTGGAACTCGAGCCCCATCTCCTCGAGGATGTGCTTCCGCGCCACCGACGATGACCCCAGGATCAGCTGCGACGGCACAAAGCCACAGACGAGACGACCGACGGTCAGGACAGAACAAACAGAGGAAGAGGAATCGTGGGCTGTTGTTGGAGTGGAATTGGTGAGGGCGGCGAACCTTGAAGGGCTGCTGGCTAGCGGGGGACGAGGAATCCGTGGCCATGAGGCTCTTGCGCGCGGTGATGCGAGGAGGGCCACGTCGGCGGTCGGCCTCTGCCGGCGGCTCGGCGGGGTTCCGAGAAGACGGGGCGGCGCTCCTGGGAAGGGGAAAGAGTGCGGCAGCAGCCGCAGAACCTGGATATGGCCCCCGGCTGCTCCCGGGCGAAAAGCTGGGAAAATTGCAATTACGTCCACGGATTAACGAGTCCGCACGAGGAATTTATAATTATGTGCCACGTGGTCGCCTCTTCGTTTGCCCGTTAACTAGGCTAATATTTTGTCAATTCTATTTATTATACTAGCAAAAGTGCCGTGACAGGCGAAAAACAATAAAAAGTCGTCCAAAGCTTTGACATCTATGTGCTGCTTTGCCGTCAAAGCTATAATTATTTATTTACATCATTATATTTTTATTTCACTCGGCATTATGTTACGAAAAAGCCTGTTCCTTCCATCCAAAATTAAGTGCACATCTTATTCATCGAGGAGTAAACTAATTTTAAGTTTGACTAAGTATATAGAAAATAATATCAATATTTGTCTCTCTAAATAAATTTATAGAAAATTACATTCCACAACTAATCTAATGATGATACTTATTATACGTCACAATTATTAGTATATTTATCATGCATATGAACTATAGAATCAAATTTAGAAAAGTTTGACTTCTCGATAAATTAAATGAAATATGCATTTATTTTGGGACAGGGAGCAAATAAATTTGACAAACTATATTTTATTCTAGTTAAGTGATCTCTATGCGGTATTTCTAAAAATCTCCCGGCAGAATTTCCATGATGTTGTCTTCCACTTTTACGTGGTGATCCGTATCTTCGTGTTCAAGTCTGCGTAAATAACAATGGGCTCTTCATGTCGGCCCACGGTGGTTGTGCTGCTATCATTCCGTTTGACACACGGAGCCTCCGTCTCGTTCAGTTTGAATTTTGTATTTGTTGCCGGCGGCCACGGAGCTGTTGACTGCTGCGGCCTTGCCGCCGGCGACGGAGCTACTGGTGGCGGACTGGCGGTGAATCTGCTAGTTCCCACGTTGCCTTTTTACATACTTGTAATACTACAGGAGATGCATAATTTCATATTTTAAAATTTCTATATGCACATTTTAGATGTGTTGTATTGTTCATATATTTTGTGGCTTTGTTTTTTTTTCTTTCTTGTTGGCTAAGCATTAATGTATTATATATGTGATGTATGTTTTAAGTTGTTCCTATTGGCTGTATCATGTATGTGTGCTGTCACTCTTTTTTTTTTAATTTTTTTTTTGTCTTCTAGACTCTGATTTTTGTAAAAGTGGAAGATAACAAAGATCAAAATCTTCTAGAAGCTATCATATGTGACGTATATGTGTGGTATTTTAGTTTTGTCTTTTTTTATAACATGTGATGTGGCAAATTTTTGATTTGCTAAAAAAGTGGAAGACAACAAAAAAATCTGCTAGAAGATGTGGTCACTCCCTATCTATGGCATAGAGTTGGGACTCTCTTACGGACACGAACGGTCAGGTGTGCATGTTTTCACTTCCACTTCTAACTACTACATCAAAAAAATCAACAAATGCCATGTAGCAAACTATGCACAAGCAAATTTACATGTGGTATAAACACTTCATCATGTAAATTTTGTAAAACAATTCCTTGTGATAGATAAAAACCGTAAAATATGCACAATACATTCTTTCTTTTTGACTTTTATTATCTCTTCTTTTGTCATTCTTATCTGCTAGCTGGTAGTCACGAGCTTCATCCACTCGCACATGAGGCCTCCAACTCTATCCGCCTGAAGCCTTGCCATGTATGCCATAGTGTCACGACGCGACCATGCCCCGGCTCCGACGACTCCTCCACAACCCAACAGCTCCGTGCGACGAAGCCCTGGCATCCGCATGCATGCTCCAACACCTCGTCGGCCTCGCCTGCGTCATCGTCTTCATGCCTGTGTGGTTGTCGTCTCCCCGCCACATGTCATTACCGTTGCATAGCCTCGCCTCAGTCTTGCTCATGTTGCCGTCTCATCAGGTTGCGCCGTTGTTGCCCGACCTCGGCCTTGCCGTCATCTCTGCGCCTTGCACCATCGTCATTCTGACCTCGGCATCTTTCTGTGCCGCCTCCGGCACCTTGACATATTTGCCCGCATGGTCACCTCGGCCCGCGTTGTCCCCATCACACTACCTCGCCTCAGTTACGCTCATGTCACCATCTCGTCAGGTCACGTCATTGTTGCCCGACCGCACCCTTGTCATTGTCTCTGTGCTTCGCGCCATTGTCATTCTGGTCTTTGCATCTTGTTACGCCGATATAGTTTTAAAGGTGTTCAATTCCAGTTTATTGAGTCATCATCTGTATTCGATCTGCCGAGTGCATTCTCTTAGAAAAGTCCGTGCGAGCTGTGGAGACCGAGCAAGCAAGAGCAAATATGTCAAAGACATGTAATATCCTTATTATTTTTTCTGTTTATAATAAACACGAGAAAAAAAGTCATGCAACAAAAAAAAGCTGAAACGGGAAAAGAAAGATTAAAAACGGCAAAGACACGGACGTCAACCTTTGGTACGTGAAAAAGAAACGGACTCGCGGTCAACAGTGCCGGACGAAAAAAAATATAGGGACAGAAATTTTGGTAATTAAGTATTAGGGATAGATTATGAGGCTTCGCACGCTAGATTAGGGCTTCCCACCATGTACTACTACCCTAAGGGCATGTATAACCCAGAGACAGCTCACTGTCTGTAACATGATATCAAACTATACAAATAGACAGCTGAATAGACAACGCTTACAATGGTTGTCTATTTAGTTGTCTCTTAAATTTTTAATGCATATATATAGTTATAATCAAGTGTAAATATGATTCATGTATACAACTGTGTTGCTTGTTGATAAAAAAAAATTAGATATAAATAAGATAAGACTAAGCATAAACAAATTAGAAATATATATAAAAATATATATAAAGTAAAGAAAAAACAATAACAAATAAACAAAAATATATAGAAGTACCATATTGCCGCCTCCTGTCGCTTCCTATCGTCTATCTCTGCCCACTCGTGACTGTGTGGTTCTTTATCTCCTTTTTTTTTTCTCTCCCCATCTCTCCTGTATTCTCTCGAGCATCTCTTCCAGCGTGGTGAGGGCGTGCGGCAAAATTCCAGTGCTCGGTCTTGCACGGACGATGAGCAGCGCGGCGACGAGCTTGGCCACCACTCACCGGCTCCGAATAGTCACTTCGTGAGCAGAACCTGCAGGTGGCGTTGCTTCTGGCCGCCGGCGACTTCCTCAAGGCGGCCAAGGTTGCCGGCATGGCGGACGGAAGCTCATCACGCACCAGGGCGCAGCAGTTCGTTGGATAGCTTCCGCACTCAATCTGCAACGCCGGCATGGACCACACTCAATCCTGCGAATTTTGCGCTTGGAGTCGGTGATTCATACAGCGCGCGGCGAAGGCGTCGGTTCGCGTTGGAGCACGAGCCGAAGCCGTCCTTTCACCAGGCGACGGCTTCCGTCTCTCTCTTCCTTGAATGCAGTTCGCGAGGGAGTATTTTGCAAAAATAACATCATACAGACGGCACATGAAAGCCCGTTGTACGTGCCCTAACTTCCACTTCTGGTCCAAATCATCATGAGTATTAGTTAGTCTCGTAGTGCGCCAGAGCTTCTTGCGGTAGAGTCTATGGCTCCGTCTAACAAAAGAACCAAATCATCCTTCGTAGTGCGTGTTGTTGTTAAGATAGGAGCTGCCTCCATTGGTCCCCAACAAAAAAAGCTAAATACTTGCAGCAGAGAGAGATAAAGCTGCTAGCTTGGATCACACCAAACCTGTCTCGGATGTGAGTTTTGACGACTCTATTTTTTTACCTACAAGTCTCATTGCTTTTGGCTGAGGCCAACGAACTTGTAGCCCGCGATGGGGAAGCTCTTAGAGTGCTAGCGTGGATTTTAGCCTGCTGCGAACAAAGAGGCACGTGAAAAGTTAGTTTTATCCGTGTCTATCTCTCTACTCAGCAATAGCGGTGAGTCCACCTGTCAGCATCTTTTTTTGTGTCCTTTTTTATAACTGAGAAACATGTCTATAGGTTGCAACAGAACCCAATACATATATAAAAATAATTGAACTTTAATTATCACTAAACATAAGTTGTTCTAACTTTTAATAGCACGGTTCATAAGTCTAGGTTACATATACAGTCTAATACGTCTTGAAATCGGACTCCATATCCCGCTAGACACGTACTATTCTAACGCGTATGTGCATGAGTTATATAAAGTCCAGATGGAAGAAAGTCTCTATTGCCTAGACAGTTGGGCGAAAAGGACAAAAAATAGATGGAGAGACATTTTTACCTTCTTAATATTAGATATACATATTAGATATAAATTACTTATTCAATTAAGTTCCATGTAGATGATCCTTGAGAGAAAATAAAATAAAGGGGAGAGAGAGAGAGGAGTTGTGGCATTATAACATAGTCCAAGCATGATGATGGGGCCAAAGGAGTGTGAAAATTGACAAAACGTGGCAAAAAAACAAGTTAGCATAGAAGCATAGAGATAGAGATGATAGGCAAGCACTGAGATTGGCACCAAGACATAGGTGAGCTTGCATGACTCTAAATAGGTAGACCATCTTGTTTCGTCAATCTGGGTAATCCCAAATTCTTTAACGAATCACAATTTTGTTTTCTTAAAAGAAGCTAGTATAGAAGTACTCAAATCCAAAAAGATGAGCAGTTTTGGGCGGTTCTTGCATGTAACCTTGCATTATTGGTAGAGATATTACTTTAGAGATTTCTTCGATGAAAGGGAATCAAGCCAATATAGTCTCAATATGGCTTAATCACTAGTGAAAGTAGTGTAAAAGACATCAGGTATAATATAGAACAAAATGCGTTCTTTAAAACTTTTAAAATGAAAAGTATGATAGGCATCGTAGTATTATCTATCTATGTTTGTAAGTTTATCTCCATTGAAGGATCTATAATGTCATCTAAACAAGTATCGAACAACATAATAAATGTTTTGATAAATGTGAAGTTGTGGCTAAGAAGAGTTAAGGTATCCAAACTAATTGACCTAGAAAGTGTTTTCTAACTGGCTATAGTTTGGCTGTTAGGCTTCCCATTATTTGTGAGACGAATCAAACTAATTGACTCTAGAAAGTTGGAAATAGTTTTATAAGTAACTAATATTCAATCCTTCTAATTGATATCTAAACTAATTGCATGATTAGCGTAGGTTTACTATAGCATTACATATGCTAGTCATGTACTAATCGGACTTAATAGATTTATCTTAATTAGAATTAGCTTTTATTTATGCAATTAGTTTTATAATTACTCTATATTTATTTATATTTATAATTAGCATCAAACATCCATTATGACACACTAACGAAGTTTAGTCTAGGATCCAGACACCCTACTGTAATTCCACAATATTTTATATCTAGCTTATAAACAGTGGATCACTTAACGATAGTATTTCCTATTATATCTTATCAATTTTGGAAAAAAAGATTAACTTGCTGAATAAACTAAAATTGTTGATGTTAATGAGGCCTTTAGAGACATTTGGATTCACCTATTTCATCTTAAAATTAAAGAGGATTGAAGGGTATTTAAACTAATTTTCCCTCTCATGCATTGCAAACTCCGACCAGCCAAACACAACCGTCCACACAACACAAGCCGGCCATGACAGTTCCGTTCCGTTCCATTCCACTCGAAGCTGAGCACCCAACCACTGTCACGTGCCACCGCGTCACTCCTCCAACCACCCCCTCTTCCTCCGCCCGCCCGAGCCGGCAGCCGTCCGGTCCCGTCCGGGGGCCGTCCGTCTCCGTCCGTCCCTTTGTCGGCGGTTTTTTTTTTTACCGTTCAGGACAACCAAAACCGCCGGCGTCCGGTAGCCGGTAACCGGCAGCAGTATAAATCGATTCCGATTTATCCGGCCGAATTCAAATTTCAAATTTGAATTTTGAAACGACGCGATTCAAGCGGTAAGGACCGGTTTACCGGTCGGTTAGACCGGTTTACCGGCGGTTAGAGCGGTTTACCGGTCGGTAATCCAATGATGTCAAAATTTTTCAAATGAAAAATGAAAAATGTTTTAAAAAATGCTAGAAAATTTTTTTAAAATACTTCATGATTTATAGAATCCAATGATGTCAAAATTTTTCAAATTTGAGTGCGTTTAGTATATTTTTTTCGACCTTCATGATTTAATGGGCCTTAATGGGCCGCGGCCTTTTTTTTTTTTTTTTTTTTTCAAATTTGCAAAGGTCAAAATAAATACTAAACGAACTCAAATTTAAAAAAATTTTAACACCATTGAATTCTATAAATCATGAACTATTTTTATAAATTTTTTTTTAGAATTTTTCATTTTTCAAATTTAAATTTCAAATTTAAAAAATCCTAACGGTTTGTACCGGTGACAAACCGAAACCGGTCCGCACTGGTTTGGTCGGTAACCGGTCAAACCGGCCGGTTTACCACCGGTAAGAAAAACCCTGGTCGGCGGTCGCTGTCCCCACCCAAATCTTCCTCCCTCCCTCCCCTTCGTCAGCCGCCCCCTTGACCACCCGCGCCGCGTCGCCTCGCCTCGCCTCCCCCCTCGAAGGAACCGCGGCTCCAAGCCTCCTCCATCCAACCCTAGCCTCCCCTCCCTTCCCCCGCTTTCCCACCTTCCTCCTCCGCCGGGGCGGGCCCATGGCGGAGATCGAGGTGGTGTCCGAAGGCGGCAGGCGGGGAGGAGGAGCGGCGGCAGCAGCAGCAGCAAGGCGGCGCGGGGGGAGCCGCCGCCGCCGCCGGACCCCGTGGTGGACGTCTACTCGGCGGCGGCGTACGGGGACCTGGACCGGCTCCGCGGTTTCGTCGAGCAGGGCGCGTCGCTCGCGGAGCCCGACGGCAACGGCTACCACGCGCTCCAGTGGGCCGCCCTCAACAACTACCCGCACGTCGCGCTCTACATCATCGAGGTCGGGCTCGGACTCCCCTCCGCGCCTCTATCCTGCTTTATCGCTGCCTTCGAATCTGCCCGCGCTTATCCATTCCGCCGACTCCTCGCGCTCGTCTTATAGCTTCGCTGATGATCGGGGTTGTTCGGTTTTTTCGCAGCACGGCGGCGACGTGAACGCGACGGATCACTCGCAGCAGACGGCGCTGCACTGGGCGGCCGTGCGTGGGTCCACTTCCGTGGCGGACGTGCTGATGGAGCACGGCGCCAGGGTCGAGGCCGCCGACGTCAATGGCTACCGGGTAATGCCTGGATGTACAAATCGAATTTTTATATATTCTGTTGCCCCCTATGTTTGGTGTGTTTAGTATCTGATGATGATTGATGACTCTACTACGAAACCAACTGTCTTCGCGATAGTATGCGGGGGTGGTTTTTAGAGGTTTACTTGTTTGACCATTATTAAAAAAAAATGTAGGATCTTTGTTGATTCTCTTCTGGTTTTGCCAAAGTAGCCGTATGGTTAGTGTTCTGGGCTTTAACATTGATGACAATCTAGAAAATCTAGTACAAAAATACAGAACATAAATACTCTGTTGTTGCAACTTCCAAACTATAAGCAGTATCTTGTGAATTACTCCATCCTCTCGGATTGTAAGTTGTTTGGTTTTCTAGATACATAGCTTTTACTATGCATCTAGACAAAATCTAAGTGCATAACAAAAACTATTGTATGCAGAAAAGCCAAAATGAGTTACAATTTGGTACAGAGAGAGTAGCAGCCATTGTTTAACAATAAATCATTTTCAAGCAATTGCAGATTAATCCTGCTATCTATGCTGATAGGCAAGACAATGGACTGAAATAGAAAAATAATAAATATATCTTACAGATTTACAGCACATCATTTGGAAATTTGGTTTTAGGCTGGGTAGCTTATCTTTGGAGCATCTTTTTCGTCTTTTCCTTTATTGCTGATGAAAAAGATTATATGGTTCAGTTCCTGACCACAGCTAAGTCATGTATATGGTTCAAGCGGAATCTTCTGTTTGACTGTTTTCTTCTTTGATTATTATGTCAGGCAGTCCATGTTGCATCTCAGTATGGCCAAACTTCATTCTTGCATCACATTATCTCAAAGTACGGTGCAGATTTTGATGCTTTGGATAATGATGGGAGGAGCGCATTGCACTGGTACATGATTATTGATAAGACTACTTTGAGAATGCATGCTTTCCCTGGTTTAGTATCAATGTCACCTCAAAAATGCAGTATACATTTTCAGACAGTTTTCTATGTTCTGTTCAAATTGTTTTCATGGTAAACGATTCATTCAGAATTGTCTTTGCACTGCTGTGCATGTATATGATATGGTCTTCAGTTAGTCAGTTGTATGATTCAAGGACTGGAACCACAGTCCTGAAGAGTCAGTTAATTTACTGTCTTCCTGACTTCTCTGTTGAGATTTCCAATTGATACTTTTATCAACATTTCCATGTTTGGTCTAATGTAACCTTATATATTCTATAACATTACAGGGCTGCCTACAAAGGAAATGCAGATACAATCAGATTACTGCTGTTTATGGATGCTAATCAAGTAAGGCAAGACAAAAATGGTACCTGCCTCTTTTCTTTGGTATTTATTTACATCTTCTGTCTACTTCATACATCTCTTCTTTTGCACAAATGTTTCTTATTCTATGAACAATAAGAATTGTGTGAATATTTTAAAAACATCTACTTTTTAAACTGTGTGTAGTATGCTCCCAAACCCTATGGAAAGTTATGGATGGCTGCGAATATGGCCATGTTATTTTATTTCACTTAGGCAGCTAGGTTGGGATATAGTATTTAAGCTCTTTTTGTGATGCCGTGCAGGTTGTACTGCTTTGCACTGGGCTGCTATAAGAGGGAATTTGGAGGTTTGCACAGTTCTTGTACATACTGGTACGAAGGAAGAACTCACACTTAAGGATAGTGGTGGGTTAACTCCTGTGCAACTTGCAGCAGAAAAAAGGTCATCGGCATCTTTCCAATATCCTTGTACGTTTCCCCTGGCATTCTTATTTACCCATTAATAAATAACCTCTTTCTCCTCCTGAGAAATTAAGCTGCATGCCACCATTCAATCTGCTCATTCACCAGTGCATCTAGGTTTGTGCTGTTGTAAATGATTGCAATGGCTTGTATTCAATGATGTATTCTTTCCCCTGTTCTGCACATTGTCTTCCCTCCTCTGTTTTGAATTTGTTCTCCAAATATTGGTTTGGTGTGTGTTCTAGGTACTGACCTTTTCAGCTTCACTAACAGAATAATTTCTCTGCTTGTAGTCTAATGCTACAAAAGTAAGCTTTGAAGACAAGTTCTTCCCTGGGAAATCGAGGAAAATTGGATACGCCCCTTTCTTGTTTGCCTATCTTGTCGTCTGCCTCATCCTTTTCCTAAACTCGATTGTATTTGGTGAGCATTGTTTGGGAGTTTTTGTTGTTTATATCAGAATTTGGGATCTTTGCTTTTCATCAGACCTGATCATAAAATCTCTGCAGCACCTAATTTTTCTAGGATCACTGCTACTGCTGGTCTTTGGTCTTGGGCTGCTGTGTCACTTTTCTTTGCATCACAAGTAATGTTCTACAGAGTTAGCAGGTAGCTTACATATTTGTTTATCATATGGTCGTACCATTTATGTGCACCTTTTGCAATTTCCTGGCGTTCTATGTTTTTTTTTCTTTGTACATTAAGTAGCTATAGACCTATAGTAATACCTTGATGTATATAGCCAAAGGATGACTGACTGTTGGGTAAAATGAATTTGTGATGAGAGTGTGAGACTCATGGGCTTGATGTATATAGCCATTGAAACTTGAAAGGATGACTGTCTGTTGGATAAAATGAACTTGGGTAAAATGAATTTGTGATGATAGTATGAGACTCATGGGAAGAGATTCGACCATTCATTTGATGCATTCTTGCTAGTGTGAAAATCTCCATTTTAAAGTTTTGACCTCAACATTTGAACATCTACTTTCATAAGATCAGCAGATTATTTTGTTCTCAAATAGTCCCTGTTCCATGCTTAAGGTTTGTGTTCTTTTGCCTTTTTTGACAGAAAAAATCCTGGCTACATCAAGGCAAATTCCAAGTTTATCTGATGCGAAGGTAGAAAAATGTTCTACCATTGTTGTTCAAAGCAATTTTTCTGCAAATGTGCTTGAAGGAACTGCCTTGGATCAATATTTATAGAATCTTGCTATGTGTCATCTCAAGGAGCAGATAAAACATGTTTCTTCAGTTTGTAGTTGATACCATATTATCATAGTACAGTACATGGAAGCTAGGAGTTTATGGGCCTATTTTCACCTATCTTTTGGCATTATGACCAACTGAAGTTCTTAGTCAACATTTTGAAGACTAACTAAACATCATTTGGTCTGTCAAACCATAGAAAGTTGTTTGCACAGTTTTTCGTCAGTAGATAAATATGACAATTGGTGCTTTATTTACAGGAGCCACTTATGGAAATTGATCTTACCAATTCCTCTACTTGGACAGGCAATTGGTCTCAGCTATGCCCTACTTGCAAGGTATTAGGAAAAAACTCTTCATTACTGTTCTCACTCCTCCTCTCTGTCTTTCATATTATTTTAGCATTTCTCTTATGGAGATGGCACTTTGTGTCAGAAGCAGCAGATGAAACCATATGTATATGTGCTTATCTTGTGAATTTTGGCTATAAACCCCAACTATGTTATTTTTTACTGAATGTCTAACCTTGCTTACCAGATAATTCGACCTATGCGCTCCAAACATTGTCCAACTTGTAAGCATTGTGTTGAGCAGTTTGACCATCACTGCCCATGGATATCAAACTGTGTTGGAAAGGTATAAACATTAATTTGTGCTTCTTGAATTTTCTATTGTTCTGACTTAACTGCCTGTTCTGCTATTCAAATTGTTTTAGTAAACATGTTCTGGCTAGGCACTAATATTGGACACTAATTTTGTTCTTTGGAATAATGCTTGTCGCTAATGGGAATACACAGTTGCTTGATGCTTAGTACTCACATAGTAGTGTGTGCACTTGGATGTTTTCATTTTGAAATTTGACTGTAATAAGTATTCAGACTGTCAACTTGAACCTCATCGTGATGCCACACATACATGTTTGTATTCAATTGTATTCTGCATGCAGCTCTTTGAGACTTTGATAGATTTTCGTTATCAGTCTCCAAATTTAAGCATTCGTATATCTTATATTGCATTTTTTATGACTATAGGATTAAGATCATAGGAAAGTATGTCATTGAAAAGTTAATAGTATCAGTTTTGTACTGTAAGAATTTGTTAACCAAATTATTTGCAAAGATTATAAACTTCAATTTTTTGTTTATGTGTGCACCTTATAAACTGGGACAGGGAATTACTACTTAATATATGGAATTACTACTTAATATATATATTTTTCTTGCAGCGAAATAAGTGGGACTTTTTTGTGTTTCTTTGGATGGGGATAGCTACATCCTTTCTGGGTGCTGCTGTTGGATTCCATAGTAAGGACGTCTTTAAACAATTCTTATTATTTTCTTTGCTTCAAGATGTACTAACATGCCAAGAACATCTAATGCCAGGACTTTGGACAGAGCCTGTTATGCTTTCATCTTCAGAATCGTGGATGCATTTCATGGTGACAAAGCATCCTGGTGCTGTATTGTTCATGTTTCTGGATGTCTTTTTGTTAGCTGGAGCTCTTATTCTGACTGGAGCACAAGCAGTACAGGTATTTTTTGGCCTGTTTGTTAGTATTTGCATATTTTTAACAAGCACTCCTGGGTTATCAGAGCAGCATTCTATTTGTCTCTATGCTGTATGATCAAATTGTGTCTCATGCTCTGTGCTACTTCGGGCACTGGGAATAGCAAAAGAGCATACAGTTTGTTTTTGTGCCTCATAAGATTTGTTTGCTAGGCTGTTTAGAGGGTATGTTTCTATCATTGTGAAACCGAACAGCACAATTTCTCTGAACTCACAGTTTTGCTAGAAGTAGCAAAATGGACGTTAGGCAACATACCCACACTGAATATTTGCTTCAATGGGTGCATTTTTCATAACGTGTATGCTTCACCCATTCATTGCAGATAGCACGGAACCTGACAACAAATGAGGTAGCGAATCGATCTCGCTACACATATCTTCGAGGGCCTGATGGGCGTTTCAGAAATCCTTACAGTCGAGGTTGCCAGAGGAACTGCACTGATTTTCTTATCAATGGATACAGCAATGATGAGGAGGTCGCGTGGCCAACACTTCAACAAACAATACAGGGAAGATAGAGGTACTGATCCATCAAACAAAAGTTAATGACACACACAAACTTAATGCCCAAGACCCCTGAGAAGCTTATGCTTTCATCTTAGCGCTCCGAATATTTCAGTTTGTTCAGACACTGGATTGACGATGGTAAGAGCAACCTGGGTCACATTTCTGAGTGGCACCCCGTTATAAAGGTCTTTAGAAGAAGGTGGTGTCGATCATGGAATTGTTCGATACTGTAGATTGTTCGCATGCGTGGGTGTGCAGTATGTTTGTTTTCTTTTTGCCGGCTACAGCTTTGCTAGCACAAGTCATTTATTTATGTTGTCGAGATGAGTGCTGATAGAGTGATAGATGGTGAATACGGGTTTTCTGATCTCTGGTGTAGTGATTCACAATCTCCCCCATTCACAAAATATACAGGGGGCAACTGGGCAAGTGTAAGCATGCACCATACTGTTCAAATTATAATATGTTTTTGTTTTTTCTAGGTACATGTAGTTTTTACTATGCACTTAGATATACATTGTGTCTAATATATAGTAAAAAGCAGTATATCTAAACCTAAAATGCCAAAACTTCTTATAATTTGGAAAATTTTGGAATGGACGGTGTATTATATTGGCCCAATAGCTGACTCCTGTTGTAGTTGCACACTGGTTTACCAATGACGTTTAACAATAAGATGAAGGATGTCCTTGCAACAGCAGACATGAAACTGAGTATTTTTGAATAAAATACATGGATTCTAGCTCATTCATTTAATAATTCCCCAGCTAGAATGCATGTAGGCAATAGACGGAATCTGAGATGATGTCAGGGCTACATGCCTCTGGCACTGTCATTAAGGCTCCTCTTTTGGTAGGGTTTTAGTTTCTCTAAAAATGACTTCGGCTAAGTTTTTTACAAAAGCAATTTTTTTTCTAGTGATATGAAACTATTTTTAAAAAAGATTGAAAAAACAATTTCTTCTATTTTTTTTGCAATAGATGGAAGAGATCAAATGTGCAAAATGCCCTTGTTTATTTGACTTGATTGTATACAAAGTGGTCGGTGGCATCTTCGTTGTACTTTACTCGAACTTGATGACTACTATGTTTAAAAGCATGGAGGCCATAGATGTGGTAAAGAAAGTTACGTTTTTATGGTTTCGGCTTCCTAGGAGAAAATAAATGTGATTTCAGTAGCTTTTAGCTTTACGAGCCATTCTTTATACGCACGTCTTCTAGAGCTTCTAGTCAAGCTGATGGAGAAGTTTCAAATTCGACCAAAGACATGTCAAAAAGCCTTATGTGTGTCATTTCTGTATGAGAATAAAAAACACTCGGTCGAAAAATAATGCAGTAGTAAAACAAAGTTAATCAGGACGCAAATGCTTTTGGTCAATTCAAAATTAACGTACGACATCAGTAAGAGACACTTAGGTAGATATATAGCTGCTCTGTATATCCTCATACTACTAAACATAATAAAAAAAATAGAGAGAGATTGAAAACAAATTGTGTTATATTTCTGTACTTCCATTTCCAACAAAACCTGTCCCTGTCGCTCCAATACTCCTCTTTTCAATTTTGTACCTAATATTAAAGTAGCCCATCTAAATTATTAAATTTTTCCTATTGTTTTCTTAGGTCAGCATGGCGTAGTCCATCCAAGCCAAGCCCATTTACAACCCTGATCCAAAGCTGAAGTACCTAACAAGCAACATAGCCAACAAGGCAACAAGATAAAAGCTAGACCGTACATGGTGCAACCTTACTAAACATTGGACACTCGCTTCGAGTAGAAAAGAATACTAAACTTCACCAAAACGACGGGGGTGGTGGTGGTTTTGGAAAAACATATACTACTATTGGCGTAAACAATTAAACCCTCGCTTATGCAAGCAAGTTAACATCATAACTCTTTTACTACTAAATTTTCTGGACATGAGAATTTTACAGAACCTATATTACACAAAACAAGGCTACTGTACAAAAAATAGAATTTTTTGGATTAATTACTAACACTTAATTAATATTTAATTGGTAGATAAGCAAGTGACGCATGATAATTCTACATCTCAATATTTATGTAACACTATAGTTATAGTTAGTCTTTTTGCATTAGCCCACGAGGAGAGTTAACTATGCTGGCTTACAGATCGAGTTGATGGAAGTGTCAAATAGAAAAGAAAACTTGAAAGAGGTGACGAGTACGTATGAAACATTTTAATAAGTTTACGTGTCAAATCAAACTTGAAATAAGAGGATCACAATCATTTGAGAGATACATATCTACCCAATTGACAAAAAGCAAATATACTCTACTTTGGCCCTATTTTCTACTTTTCCAGTCTATTGTTTTCCGCTTCGTTGCCACTTTGATGGGAGTGATGGCTATTGTTTCAACTAAGACGAAACTCTAGAGTGGCCACGTACGACATGCTGCTGGCAGCGGCCACCATCAACACAAGTGACCACGCCATGGATCGTACGTATATGAACATGGTTGTCTGTCCATGACGTTGTGACGAGAAGAGATGCAGCTGAAACAGATTATGCAAGCTAGCTAGCTAGCTATCGACGGGCTACGCAAGCTGTGGTGGACGCCGCGCGCGCCGCTCTACGAAAGCATGAGCTTATAGCTCACACGTTTGAGTGCATGCGAGCTGCGTTGGCGCTCACGTGTGCATGCACGTGTGCAGTCTTGCACGTGCATGTGTAGGAATGCATATGCACCAGAAGTGAGCTAGCCTAGAGACCCTTAAATAGAACTTGAGGTTCGATTTTTTTTTTGTGGCCATCGTTGCTCGATGTACTTCCTACGTACATGTTGTAGGTCTTAGCGGTTCAGCTACACGTACGCCTCACCCCATTTTTTTAAAAAAAAAGCTACACACCTCATCATCGTTCTACTAGACACAAGCAAGACGGACGATACGAGCAAATGTGACCTTGTTCGATACCAATAGTTGTGTAACTACCACTACATGTCATTCGATACCAATAAAACGAACGACACGGGAGGGTGTGGCTTATGTGCTAGCTACACTGTATCAGGCCATGGATACCAACAAGCTAAGGCTATGGATCACGATGAATTACCAACTACACCTAAACCAACACATGCATTTAGATGTTAAGCAAAGACCAAAGATGACGACCATCACAACATAATTGGACGTGGTCTATGAGACTTCAAAGACATAATTTACTGGGAACTTTATTTACAAGCCCTAGGAACTAGAAGACGATGTTGCCCAAGTAATTTCTCGAGATTGAAGTGGGTTTATGCTCATACGTCATAAATTCTCGAGATTGATGTCGTATACCACTAAAAGCACCACATCTTGTTAAACCTGAACCCAGGACCTTAGGTATTATTAAGGCTCTTTTAACCACTAGCTAGGCTACAACGTACATTTCGCCGCTAAAATCATTTTTGGTAATAATACAACACACGTCAAATTATCATGACATCATTTTCTTCCCATTGCAACAATGCACAGGCATGACCTTACATCCTTAATAAGCTAAATAAATAGACACATGGCTGATTCTTTATTTCACATGTTCTTTAAAAAAAGAAAAGGTGGAGGTACGGTAGTGACTGAAGTCCACGTCGGTCACCACTGCTAGCCTACCTTGCCACGATATGCTGCATGTTGTACATACGATATTGATTTATTAAACTGGTGTCGCCATCGCCTGCAGTGGTGTCGCCATGGACAGGTTGAGCCCAAGCCTCTCAGTCATGTCCAGCCCGCCATTCTTGGCATCCTCAGGACGAAGCCTCCACTCGAAGCGATGCAGCAGCGACGCGATCATGAGATGAACCATGCGCAGCGCCAGCGGCATGCCAGGGCACATCCTCCTCCCGGACCCAAACGGCAGGAGCTCGAAGTCGCGGCCGCGGAAGTCGACGGCTTTCTTCTCGCCGCCGTCCTCCTCCACCAAGAACCTCTCCGGCAAGAACTTCTCCGGCTCCGGCCACACCGCGCCGTCGTGGCCGATCGCCCACACGTTCACCACGACGCGCGCGCCCTTGGGCACCGCGTACCGGCCGCCGCGGATCGCCGTCGTCGCCTCGGCCTCGTGCGGGAGCAGCAGCGGCGCCGGAGGGTGGATGCGGAACGTCTCTTTCACGACGGCCTGGAGGTACTTGAGGTTGGCAATGTCGGATTCTTCCACCTCCGGCCTGGACCCCACCACCTGCGCGAGCTCGGCGCGAACCTTGGCCATGGCGGACGGGTTCAGTAGCAGCTCCGCCATCACCCATTCCACAGTCGACGCACTCGTGTCGGTGCCGGCGCTGAAGAGGTCGGACATCAACGACAGGAGCGTCTGGCGGTCGAAGCCCCGGCCGTCCTCGGCGCCGCGGTAGTCGAGAAGCACGTCCAGGAAGTCTTTCTCTTTCTTGAGAGCGCCGCCGGCGGCGGCGGCGGCGGCGCGGTCGTGGAGGCGGCGCTCGATCTGCACGTCGACCATGGCGTGCAGCCGCTCGAACAGGCTCTCGATGCGGCGCCTTATCCCCTGCGGGTCCAGCCGCGCCACCTCCGGGAAGAAGTCCGACACGTTCGGCAACCCCACGGTCCTGTTCAGCTCCGCGAGAACGCCCTTGAACGACGACGACGACGAGGAGGAGCTGTGGTCGTCGTCGCTGATGTCGTCGATGTCTTCGAGGTCGGTGGAGAAGATGGTGGAGGAGAGGAGGTTGAGCGCGGTGACGAAGGCGAGGCGGGCGACGGCGACGGGCTTCCCCTCGCTCGCCAGCCGCGCGACGTGGGAGACGAGCCGGCGCGCCTTCTCCCGGCGGAGGTCCTCGCGCGCGTCGAGGCGGTGCGGCGCGAAGAGCTCGCCGGAGCACACCTTGCGGAGCGCGCGCCACCGCGGGCTGCCCGTGGGGAGCCACACCACGGAGTGCGTGTAGTGCGCGAACACGTGGGTGCCGTCGGGGAGCGACCGGCCGGAGAAGGCGGCGTCGTGGCGCTGGAGGACGTCGCGGGCGGCCTCCGCGGTGGAGGCCACGACGGTGGTCACCGTGCCCAGGCGGAGCGCCATCAGCGGGCCGTGCTCGGCCGCGAGGCGTGCCAGGGAGCGGTGCGGGAGCGCGCCGCGCAGGCACAGGAGGAGGTTGCCGATGAGTGGCAGTGGCCGGGGACCAGGAGGCAGGCTGCGGCGGCTGTCGGCGTAGAGGCCGATGAGGTAGAGGGAGGAGAGGACGAGGGCCAGGCAGCATGGGGCGTACAGGAGGAGGACCTCCATGTCCATGGCCATGCTTCGTGATCCAGCAGCTAGTGACGAGACATGCATGTCCGGAGCAATGTTGTACGTGTTATTATAGCTAGCTGGGGCGCAGCACAATTGATGATCTAGATTACCATATACTACTTGTAGTATATTAATTTGGGTAGCTCATGCGCCCGGACGTCCGGATGCTCGCCGCGTCCGGACGTTGTCCTCCCCACGCCTCCTTCTTTCCGCCCTCGCCCCCGCCGCCCGGCCACCGCCACGCCGAGCTCCGGCGAACCCTAGCGCTTCGCGGGGCGGCCGCCCTCTTCCCCCCCCCGCCACCTCCTTCTCCAGCTCAGCGAGCTCGCCCCTAGACCTGGCCCACCGCCCCCCCCCCCCGCCAGCTACCCTAAGCCGCCCGCCTGCATCCCCACCGCCTGTCTTCCCTTCCTCCCCCCCGGCCGGCGATCTACACCCCACCGGAGTTGATGGAGAGAGGGGAAGCTCGCCGGAGTTGGAGAGGAGGAGGAGGACCTACCCTGGGGGGGGGAGGAGATCGCGGGGGGAGGAGCGCGGGCGCGGGGGAGGAGGAGGAGCTGTCGTCGTCGCCGCCCCCGGTCCCGGGGAGGGGCGCGCCTCGCGTGGGGGGCGCGCGGGGAGGCGTCGTCTTCATCGTGTCCAGTGCGGGTTGGGGGCCGGACATGTCCGAGCCCCAGCATTACTGTATTAATTTCCACCTACCGTCTGCTCGCATTGTAGAACTTTTTCAAGATTTACCTGCTTATAATATTATAATAAGATGATATATAAAGATACACGTCTCGCACGTGTTTAAAAAACAAGACATCTGTAGCTTTCCCAAATTGTGATTGACGAAAGCTTGAACCTCACTACTTTTTGTTTACATGCAATCATAATGGGATCATACAAGTTACGGCGGACGAGTAAAGATGGATACAAATATGACTGTATGAGTAGGCGCTGTCTTTACTAATATATATTGTTGATATTTTCTTCTAGAACATGTACAAGAGTTGCGTATTATTTGTATGAATAGCAAATCCATACAATACAACACAAACCAAGGGTGGAGCCTGGATTTAGATAAAGGAAGGCCGGTACAAATCAATACATCTCCTAAGTATCCTATTTTTCCTTTCAAAAAACAAGATGTTTTTCAACTCCCAAAAAGATACTAGAAGAAACAAATAGCCATCCTTAATATCACACGACTAATAAAGAAGATGACAAATGATAGCGCATGAGGAGGATGCAGCCGGAGGGGCGGCGTGGGGCGCCCAGGCTAGGGGCGAGCAGCTTCCCCTAGCCGTCGCCACCACCGCCACCGTCATGACTTACCTTTTTAATTATTATTATTATATAGAAAATTAAGAATAAGAAGAAGAGAAATTCATGTTCGATAAGAATTTTTTCGTTAGAGTCCACTTGGGACTATAAATACTAGGAAATTGTAATAAATTGAATTAAGAGTAATTGGGCGAAAGTCCTTTATTCCTAATCTCCCACGCTTGCGCTCTCTCTCCTCCTCCTTCCCTGCAACGCCGCTGCCCCTCCCCCACGCCACGCCACCACTGCCCTTAGGGTGTTGCGCCTCCACCCCCTCCCCTCCTCTCCTTCCTCTCCACCAAGCCCAACCACCCTTCCCACTACACGTGGTACAACTAGTAACAACAGACCAAAAGTAACCCATGGCTTCCACCACCATTGTTGCATTCAAGAGGACCCTCGACGCCTTCACCGACACCTTCAGCTACCACGTCGATGAGATGGACTGTCACCTGGACGACCTTGACGACCGCCTCCGTACAATGGAGGTGTGACATGCTGCGAGAAACGCATCTACACCGACAACACTAGCCTCGCCAGCAACCTTCAATGGTGCTGGTGCAGATGGGAGTTCGCACATCATGCGAATTCAGAAGCTCAACATGACTACTCCCACCCCGGCACCTCTGATACGCAACGAGGCAACAACAATGATCAAGGAGGCTACATCGACAATCTTGAAACGCGTTATTCCTGATGCTCCCTTATGGCGCCCACTACACAACATCCATCCGATTACACCGACGTACAATGGAGTGTCAGATCCATTGCAATGGATGTCTAAGATACAGCTCTTGTTCCATCTGTGTACAATATTTCTAAGGAGAAACCAACTTTCCATCTAATAGATATTGCTTCTGCATGGTTTTTGAAAATCTCAGCGACAAAGACTATAAGCGATTAGGAGTTATTCACGTGGATTCTCAGCCGTGAATTTGATCACCTTCGGCCACCAGGATTTGCAGAATGGCCGCGACAGATTAGCACAGTGGATGACTACATTGCGAGATTTAGCAACTGGGAAAAGCAATCCACTAAAATCAGTAAGTTTGAGAAACTTCACATCTTTCTTTCAGGATTGTCACCTGTGTTATGACATCTTCTCAACTCGTCTTCCCCGTCATCCTTGGAGGCAGCGAAGCAATTGGCCCTGGAGCTTGAACAGCAGCAGGAAATACCACCATGATCAGTTAGGCGGGAGACACTGGCATCCCCGACCTCTCCCTCAATAGGAGATCTTTCGAAGACAGACGTCGCGACTACTAATAGCCTACATCGCACATATCTGCAACAACAAGGAGCACGACGATGATAGTTCGCTAGATGAGAAGCATGGCAGCTGGGACAGGCGCCCAATGGTGCTGGCATTGCCAGCCTCGGGGGCGGCGAGGGTAGATTTCAACATTCTACCACCCTACGTCAGGCAGCTTTGGATGACAGAGAACTATAGATGATCAACGCTACAATCAGAGTCCATAGAGTAGCACGTGCTTGTCGCGTGATGGGGTTGTCTACTATAATGACCGTTATTATATTCCAGCTACCTCTTCACTCCTTCAGGAATATTTACAGCATCTAGCTTATTTTTATCGGAGCAGTTAGCAGTAGAATTTCATTTAACCATGGCAATACCGTCAATCCAATCATTCTCCTCCAGCATTCTATTGTTACAGCATTGGCTGAGGCAAAAGATCTATGCAACGAGAGCCATCTTTTATGATGATAATGGCCAATTAATCATACATGTGGGCAATATCAATATTGGGTATACAAAGAGTGGATCACTTATGATGTCCCTGACTGATTACATCTCTGACATTTTTTTGTTCGTAGAGATGCACCACTTTTACATATCGCCTAGTTTGGTGATTCAATCGACAGTGTGTCGGTGCATCTAAGGGCAAGTGGATGTGGGTCAGATATATGAATTCCCTAACCCTCCACAGACTATGCAAAAACCTATATTTGTCTAGCATTCTCTCTAGGACATACTCTAATGCAGGCAGTGGTGATACAATTAGGAGCTTCAGGAGGTTCAAGCGCTATGTGAGTGGATATTGCGGGAACCTCAAATACTGTTTCTTCTTTGCAACAGACTCTGATAATGACACTGGCTATACCCTAGGACACTTCCTACTTTAGCTTTGGAGTGGATTTTGGAGTAGCAATCATCCTCTATGCAGCATCACTGATTGGACTGATATTCAGCGCGAAGACGCTGATCGGAGAAGGGAGGAGTTCTATCACACGCCTAATAAAGACAGTGACAAATGATAGCGTTGATAGGCCAAAAGGAGCCCATGAGGAGGATCCAGCCCGAAGAAGCCGGGCCCTAAGGCCCGCCCTAGGGAGGGGTGGCGTGGGGGGCCAGGGGGGGGCGGGGGCGGCTGCCCCTAGCCGCCGCCACGAGTTACCTTTTAATTATTATTATTTAGGAAATTAAGAATAAGAAAAAGAGAAGTTCATGTTCAATAAGGACTTTTCCATTAGAGTCCACTTGTGACTATAAATAATAGGAGATTGTAATCAATTGAATTAAAAAGTAATTGAGCAAAAGTCCTTTATTCCTAATCTTCCGCGCTCGCGCGCTCTCTCGTCCTCCCTCCCTATGCCGCCATCGCCCCTCCGCCATGCTGCCGCCCTGCGCCGCTGCCCTTAGGGCGCCACGCCTCCACTCCTCTCCTTCCTCTCCACCAAGCTGAACCACCCTCCCTGCCACGTGTGTTACATCAAGAGTTTCCAATAATTCACTTATAAAATATACTACTCCGTCCTAGAAAGACCATCGGTTTAGGTTTCTATACCGCAAGTTTGACTCGATTTATAGAAAATACATGCAACTTTTGTATCTTCAACAAATTTATTAAAAACACTAGATTTAAATATCTGTCCAATAATATTAGTTTTGTACCATAAATATTGATACTTATATATATAGTCAAAGTTAATTCTCCAGAATTGAAAATAACAATTATTTTGGAACGGAGGGACTAGAAGACAGTTTTATACCAAGAATCGTATACTATTTCTAAATTATATTAACTATTTGTTCTCTCTTATATATTTACATTAGGAACTCTTTCTTACTATTTATTCTTTCCTACCCTTCAACCTCTGTATTGGTTAAAGTGGGAAGCTCCATATGCGCGACTTGGAGTCCTTGTAACTTTATGCACGTAAGGAGGTTTTTTTTTTTCCAAGTGCTAAAGGACTGGGAGGTGATTTAGGAAGTTGTGGAGATGTTTTTTTTTTTTTTCATTTTTTCCTAAAAAACAAGGATTGAGAAGATTTATTGGGCACTCTTAGAGATACTCTCATAGGATGCTAATCAGTACTGGCTTAATAAATATCGATTGTCTTTAAGCTCTTCATCTTGGAAGAGTTCTAAGTGCCTATAAATTGATTTTAAAAAGGGAGATTCTATATTCATAGAATACATGATTGACATCATATTCGTTTAATTAATTGGAAGGAGATTTACTTAGCTTTTAAAATAGCCAATTAAAAGGTCATACAAACTGGGCATACCAGTTTTCCATGAAACAACCAAAAGTTCCAGACCACCAAGAGAAGAAATAGACAAGGACCTATAGTATCCAGAGCAAACCTAACAAAAATCACCCAAAACCAATACTAATATGGAAACAATATCTAAGTAGGGTCCAACATGCTGATCCTTTTTGTCCATCCAATCGGCAAAGCACTGCAGGGGTCCAATAACATGCTGCTGATCCTTTTTGCCCAATCAATCAGCAAAGCACTGAACCACCTGCCTTATCTTGGCTTTGTCGCACTCCCTGTGAGAATCTACCTACACCCTTGCGCCTCGCGTGTCTACGCTTCCACACGCGCACACAGCTACAGTTTAGATAGGGTCACACCTTTGAGACAGAAGACAACGACAACACAGCACGATCCACATTCAACCAACATCAAAGTGGCAAACACCTCCAAGAGTGCGCTAAATCCCTACCACTTGCTAGGCACTAGAGATCGATGTGCCTCCTCAGACAATCCGTTTGATACTGTCGACAAGTATAAAAAAAATAAAAAGGACTAGTTTTTTAAAAAAAAATAAAAAGGACTTGTTTTTTTAAAAAATAAAAAGGACTTGTTTTTTTTTTTCACAATAATAGAGCGAAAGTGCTCAGGTTGTTCATCAGTAGTTGAAATCTCCCTATCGATTTCTCTGCTCCTTTGGCTTCAGTGCCACTGTTGCTATTGTAAGTGTACGGTCTATGTTTTGCTTCTCTACTCCTTTGGCCTTCAGTGTCACTGCTGCAGCAATATGTCTTAGGTGTGCGGTCTCTCTTTTGCTTGCGTCGTACAGTAAGGAGCAGGTAAGAAAAAGGTAAAATAAACAAATCTGCTCACGCTTAAGACCCTAACTGTAGTGAAGGATTACGTGAAGAATGAGGAATTTGGAGTGCAACCTTTTCAATCACTTCAATAAGAAACATCTTATTATAAATACGTTCAAAATAAAAAGCATGGTGACAGTTTGACAGAAGCGATGGCTCCCACCCTTCCCACCTCCTCCTCCTTTTGTAGGGGGAGATGGTAGCATCTCCACAATATCCTGCTCGGCCATACCCTCTCGCGCCAGCAACAAATTCGTACACTGCTGAGGGAATGTGTAGGGATAATTGCAGATCTTTTGTAGGCATAGTTGGTTCCTACTTATCTGGCTCTATCTTTTACATGGCAGTTGGCCCCTACTCGTTTGGCTCTAAGAATCGATTTATAGGGACAAGTGAGTATTTCTAGGACCTTTAAAAAAATGAGCCCTCCCTGTAAATCGTTTTTTAAATCACAAATGTAGCCCCAATTATAAATCCGAGGAGACTCCACCAAGAGCCACACACTTGCGCCATCGCTAAATGCGAGTCATGTTTCATGCGTATCTCCTTAACCAGTCACCACAAGCCAGTGACTTGTTCCAGTTATTGTAGTCCACTGTGATGTATGGTGCTGAGAAAGAGAAGCATTGCAGATACTGTAGTGGTGGCGCTGCTGTTGCCTACATTTGCACACCCAAACCTTCACCTACATTAATTTACACACCCAAACCTACAACTACGCTAGCATAGTAGAAGAAATAGATATTGAAAAGACAATAGCTTCACCAGCAGAGGAGGAGAAGACGACCCGTCATGGCTAGCACTTATTGGTGCAGCACGTGCAATGCTGACACAGCTTTAGCTTAGCTCGAATGTTTGATCTCATGGTATGATTGTTGGTTCCTGTTGTGAAATCATGGTAAACGGTGTTAATGTATATAACGATGGCCGAGTTAGTCTAGTCCACACTAGCTCAATTGAATGTTTGATCTCAAGTATGATTGTTGGTTGCTATTGTGCAATTAATCATGTTACCATGTGTTAATGTATATAGCGATGATGACTTTGTAGCGACAACAACAGACAACAGAACCAAATACAAAATTTTAGAGTGATAACTAGCTAGTAGTAGTGTAACCCATTGGACAAACTTGGTGATATAGTTTCAACATGGACGACTACTGGACCCAAACACATAAAATATCATTATTAGGTCGCTGGTGTTTCCTGCCAGCAAAGCAAGATAACCACCCATGGTCATTTGCTTGATGAGGCCTCTCTCTCAATAGCCAAAGGAACAGTGCTATCCATCGTGCGACGCTTGAGCGTGTACAGCATCTCCAGATATAAGTGTGTCTCACGCTTGTCGAGCTTGGAGGCGTACTTCCGGAAACTGTAGACAGAAGAGAGGGTCATTACCCTCTCGGAGTAGACCTTCCAGGTGTATCTGAACAGGATATGATGTAAGAACATAATGTTAGCTACCACAAATTGACGAGTACCTTCAGAAATTAAATTGCTGGAATGAATTAGTAGGTGATTTTTCTGGTTGCATGCTTACTTCTCCTCAATACGCTCAAGGCCAGCCTGTGAGATTTTGTCCCAGTGGCTGGGATCATCCTGGACCTTGTCGAAGAACTCCACAAGCAATGCTGCGGCCTTGTCACCCTGAATAAGGATCGATATGGTAGCCAGATACACCATTGATGATGATCTCTGCAGGGCCAGCATAGACGGTTGCGAATGTCGGAAGGCCACAAGTCATGGCCTCAACCACTGTAAGCCCAAAAGGCTCATAGAGAGCAGGCTACACACATATATACAGGCGTCTGAAAAAAGATACTAGCATAAAAGGCAACATTGTATAGTGGTTTTTTGGATGAGGATACAGTGTTTAGTAACCTGAACAAATGCACCCCTGGTGTCACAAATGTAGCGGTAGAGCTCCGCGTTGCGGACACGATTCGTCTGAGCAGAGATCCATCGGATATGGCCATTCAGGTTGTATTGGTCAATGAGGTGGAGCATCTTGCTGAACTCAGCCTGCTCTTCCTTGTCCTTTGATGGACTGCTGTGGGTACCACAAGCAACCACAAGGTTAACCAGCTGCTGTAGGCGAGGGTTCCTCCCATACAGCTCAACCAAGCCGGTAATGTTCTTCACAGAGTCCAGACGAGCCATTGAAAAGATGATTGGCTTGTTCCTGTCCCTCAGCACAAACCTGCTGAATAGCATATTCTACTCAGAAACTCAGTATGCTCGCATGTTTCACTCAGTTTATTAGAGTGGAGTCATGTACTCTGTTTCTGTTAGTGCTATTATTCAGGGTTCAGAGTCCAGTGCTCTGCTGAAGAGTTTTCCAACAAGGCTAACAGCTGAAACTAAGTACAGTATAACAGAAGAAGCAACCAACCAACTCTCACCTTACCTGTGCTCAGTGTTGTCAACCCCGTTTTAAATAGCCGGCTATAGCCCCGTTATAACTCCGCTATAGCCTTTTGAGCATGTTGCCGCTAAATGAATCCATGTATAATTATCCGCTATAGCCCCGATTTAGCCCGCTATAGCCCCGCTATAGCTTGTTTTGGAGGCTCGCCGCTATTTGTTATAGCCCGCTATTTAAAACATCCACACCTCCACACACCAACTACTATGCCTGCCTAAAAGATACATCCACGCAAAAGTCGCCAACAAAGGGTGGGTGAAGCGACGGTGGCAAAGCATCCACCGAAAGAAAGCTCGGCCTGCAACCCAGCGGCCAGGTAGCCGCTGTTGAGGCCCAAGCAACCATCCGCAGCGACCAGATAGCCGTTGCGAAGGAGAAGGCGACTGTTCCCACCAGCGACCAGGTAGCCACTGCGAAGAACAAAAGAATCCGCCAACGACCAGGTAGCCGTTGCGAAGAAGACGACGTTGCCGCCAGCGACCAGGTAGCCGCGACGAACAAATAGACGACTGTGGCAGCACCAACACCCGAAGCAGACAGACCAAAGCGAAGATGAGCATGAAGCGCACACAGGCGTAGCACACGACGGAGTGGCACCGGCAAAAGTAGCGGAAGGCGTGCTGCATAAGTGCTCCAGCAATGCCTCCAGGAAGGAAATCGACAACCACGGACGCCGATCATTGCTGGAGAAGCACTTGGGTGGGTCTTTCGACCAAACCTGTCTCGGGCAGCCAAATCATCGACGGCGCCTTCAGGAAGGTAAATGGCGCAGGTCGCGTCACCGCCGTGGCCTGGTTCCGGGGGAACCGGGCTGAGTTTGCACCCTGAAGCTGTATCCACGAGGAGCAGGCCCCATGGCACCCGCGGTGGCTCGAAACCAGCAGTACAGGTGCCAAAAAGCAACAGCCTCCACAAGCCGCCGCAGATGCCACCAGCCCTTCCCGCACGAGCACGAGGAGGTCCAGCAAGGGAGCAAGGACGACAGCCTAGGCGAGAGCGGCCCCAGATCCAATGATGGAGGTGGAGGCCAGACGGAAGCCGGACCACTCGCACGAAGTAGCTGTCGTAGACGAGCGCGGTGGAGGGGCCCGAGCCGGCGCAAGCGCCATCCGAAGCGCACGGCACGCCCGGTGGACAGCCCGGCCACACCCGCCACAGCGCCACCCGCCACATGGCCCCCTCCGGGAACACAGCAGCCGCCGGCTCCGCCACCACGCTGCCCCGCAGCCGACGCTGGGCGCCGCCTCGCCGGCGCCGGCCCCGGCCGCCGAGGGGGGGGGGGGGGGAATGGTCGCCAAGCACGGATCCGTGAGGGTGAGACCGATCCGACCCCGGCGGCCCGGATCTAGCCCGCCGGCCGGCCATGTCGCCGGAGAAGATGGTGGAGGAGTGGGGGGGAGAAGGGAGGGTTGGGGAAGGAGAGGACGCGAGAGACCATATTTTTGGGGGCCGCCCACGCACGCGGGGCAGCAGCGGCGGCCGAGGAGGAGCGGCGTGGGTCTGCTTGGGGGCGGCGCTGGCGAGGCCCCGCGAGTCGCCCGAAGGGGGCGACGCGAGGGTCGTGCGTGTTCTGCAGGGGGTGTTCTCAATTTCCAGCAATCTCTTGGAAGGTACTGGTGATAATGAAGTCTGAGTGGTTCATAGCAATCAGGTCAGCAGTGTAGTGGCATGAGAAGTGGTAGTGGTCCTCAAATTTTCTCCAGTAGAGGTCCGAATTGGGATACTTGGTTTTCTCAAGCGCATGAGCAATGGTGCACTGCATATCACGATGAAGAAAGGAGCATGAACAATGTCATAGTCACTACTTCCCCATCCACAAATAAATGCACCTCTCGCTTCTCAAGAAGTCAAACTATTTTAAATTTGACTAGAAATATATCAAATAATATCAACATTTATATCTGTAAATAAGTATATTATGAAAGTATATTCCATGCTCAACCCAAGGATACATATTACATATGATAAATATTAGTATATTTTTATATATATTTAGTCAAATTTAAGAGTTTGACTTCTTGAAAAACGAGAGGTGCAATTATCTGTGGACGGAGGGAGTACGTGATAAAACAAACTGCTCAAACAAAATTAGCTACAGCTTATACATGAGTAACACCCAGCTTGCGCGCAAGCAGGCATGCAACAAGGTTTCCGCAGCTGTAGTTTCCGATGATCAGATCGGGACTGCCCTGGAGTTCTATAGCAATCTCCTTTGCAACATCCTGATAAAAATGAGAATGTCTTTGATGTCTTGACAAAAGAAAAAAGAAGATATGCTCATGACTCGTGAGATTATTAGGTGCCTTACTTGAGCGAAAGTCTCTAAGTATGGCCAGATTTCAAAGCGTGAGATCCATTTGCCAAGAATTCTATTTTCAGTTCTGAATGGCACACGGAGGATGTGGGTGTGCTCAGTACCAAGGACCTTCTCAAGACGCTGTCCGCAGGTTGTGCCGATTGCATCAGGGATCATCCTGGTGACCTGTCATATCATATTATATCATCATATGCATATGACTAAAGCTGAAAAGTTTAGGCTTATCATATCACAGGTACCACCAAACCGACAATGAGGATGCGTGGTGTGATGTCGAGACCCTGGTGCTTGATCCTCAGAAGAATCTCCTTCTCCATAGCACGGGCATGATCCAAAATGTAGGTAACCTTATGTTTGTGAAACCAGCGTAGCACAAATAGTAATGAGAGGACAATGTATTTGTAAGGATGCACCCATGCATGGAAGAACTTTAATTTGCAAGAATTTTACCAGCCCTCCAGTGTCAGGGTTCCCCATGACGTTGGCTTGGGCAAAGTAACCATGAGGCGATATGGTGACGACATTGAACACCAATGGGATTGTCCCAAGAACTTCTCAAGGGTGGACGGATCAGGGGCCTCAACAAGGTCCAATAGGAGGCGAATGGTCTCCTGCGCACGCTTGGCACAATCACCCCAACCCTTCTCCAGACCAAGCTCCTGGAACCTGTATTATTTTTCCACAATCAAAATATTAATTATCAAGTATGTTCAGTGAGCTCAGCTCCATGTCCAAACATACTCATCAAGGATCACTATGATGTATGATATGATGTAACAAATAATCAGTACCTATAGTGAAATTCCGAGTAAGCGGTATCTGCAGAAAGACCAGACTGCAGATGCTCCTCGGCCTTCATAAGGGCTCCATGGAGAGCATCCATACTGTGAATTCTGTCATTTATCATCAAAGTCTGAAGGAAACGTAGTGTTAATACATTCTCAATGATTTCAGATGTTATGTTTACATGGAAAAATGGCTTACGGCAGAAAAATGTAAGAATCAGGTCGTCCAGTGTATTCAAGACTGGAGAAAACCTAATGGACGACTCTGCGGTGTAATACTCTAGTGTGTGTAATTTGAACCACTATATTTGGGCGAGATTTCAAAATTTGACATCCATTAGCTCAAGACTTGACACCCACATCGCAATGAAAAGCAGACACGAGTTTAAGATTAGCATGGCACATTTTCAAGTCAACAAGTTGTGAGCTTCTATTATTATGTTACTATACCCGGGTGGAACCATATTCTCGAAGCATCTAGAAGGAGTGGATGAACAGGGAGGCTCAGTACACGAGTATATGGCTCTGATTGGGTGTGCTGGTGCCTGTGTGAACGTATTGGGCTTGGCCCATATATATGTAAGCGAAGTATAGGTAGTACTAAACTTGAGCTGGGAGAGGTAACAAAAATTCTGTGATGAATCATCTATTCTAAACCTGTCCTCTGAACATGTCCTCCTGTCCTACAGCCCTCTTGCTGTTCTTCTTCCTCTCCACGCCTTCTGCTAACATTCTAGGTCCATCAGGTACGTGGTTTAGATGGCTAATGACAAGATTACCAAGAACTCTAAGCTGAAGATGAAGAGCAATCAATGACTAAAGATCAATTGGATCGTAGATAATTCAAGTGTTGCAACTTGTAAGTGAAGTCTCATATGATGGAAGACCTTTCATGAGTTGGGATCACCAAAAGGGGATTTTTTTAATGCAAAATCATGACCAGGTGTTCAGTGTGCATGGCGGTGCAGTCTTCAAGAACAAATAGTCCAGAGTGTTTGGGTGTGCAGCAAGGAATCCAAATCAAGTTCCACCTCAATCGGAATTCGATTAGGTCATGTTTGCTTCCATGGGATTGAACATCAGAAATGATTTCTAGCCGGATTCGTTATTTTAATTTGTATAACAATCAGAATAATTCCGGCCAGGAATGGGTCAATTCGGTGATAACGAATGAGGACTTAGAGAAGTTAGAGGTGAAGCTAGGAAAAAATACAAGAAGTGGATGGTCCCGTCAAAGGAAAATTGTGACGAGCACTGGACAATAGAAATAAATATGTCTGGCCAGTACTTCAGTGCAGAAGGTACTGTTGAAGAATACAATGCAGCAGACAGTTCGACCAGTGCAATGGACAATCAGCGGATACTGGCGGGCAGAGGTGTGGAGGATTGGAGGTAGGAGAAGAGAATCGGAGAAGGAGAATGAAGAACAGAAGAGAAGAACAGGCAGGCAGACGAAAGTTTAGATTCGAATTCAGAGTTTGTTATCAATCAAGCGTGTCCTCCCTTCTCTCCTCGGCTCTCTTTAATACAGAGGCAGCGCCCCTTTCACGCGTGCAAGCGTACAGCTAGGCCCATTGCTCTCCAATGAATCGTGGGTTGGGCTTCTTAGCTCGGCGTCCTCTGGACGGCCCATCTGTGAGTGCTTCACTTGGGTCAGTAGCCAGTCTGCTGACATCCCCTCCCTGTTGAGACACTGCTTGCCTCCAAGCAGTGGCACGCGGAAATTCCTGGCGCAATGCATCATAGTCTTCCCATGTAGCTAGCTCGGATGGTAGGTTGTTCCACTTAACAAGCACCTGCTGGACAGAAGTATTGCCGCGGAGCACAGAACGGGACTGCAAGACTTGTGCAGGGGCGAGATGCAAGGCGAAATCATGCGGTAACAGAGGGATGACCTGATGATTGGCGCCGACTGCACGCTTGAGCTGAGAGACATGGAAGACCGGGTGAATGGAGGAATGTGAAGGCAATTCCAGGCGGTAAGCCACTGTACCAATCTTGTCCAGGATGCGGAACGGTCCAAAGAAACGAAAGGCAAGTTTCTGATGAGACCGAGGAGCCAGCGACGTTTGCACATAAGGTTGAAGCTTGAGGTACACCAAGTCACCAGGAGAGAAGGTACGTTCAGAGCGATGTTGATCTGCCTGTTTTTTCATACGGGTTTTGGCTCTGTTGAGGTGGTGCTGCAACAGTTCATCCATCCATTGACGATCAGATGACCAAGTGTGGACTTCCTGATTGGAAGTAGCAGCAGGATCGACAGCCAGCATACGCGGAGCATACCCATAGAGTGCCTCAAAAGGGGTGCGACCAATGGCGGAGTGTAAGCAGGTGTTGTACCAGAACTCGGCAGAGGATAACCACTGACTCCACTTGGCAGGACATGCGTGGACGAAGCACCTTAGATACGTCTCCAAACACTGATTCAGGCGCTCCGTTTGTCCGTCAGATTGCGGGTGGTATGCAGTGCTGCGGCAAAGACGTACATCAGCCAGTAAGAAGAGCTCCGACCAAAAATGACTGGTGAAAATGCGGTCACGGTCGGATATAATAGCAGTAGGTAGTCCATGAAGCCGATATACGTTGTGGAAGAACGCCTTGGCAACTCCAGCCGCTGTGAATGGGTGCCGAAGAGGGATAAAGTGGCCATACTTAGTCAAAAGATCCACCACCACCAAGATGGAATCAAAGGACTGTGACTGCGGAAGGCCTTCTATGAAATCCATGGAAATAGTCTGCCATGCTGAATCCGGCACGGGAAGTGGCTGGAGAAGTCCAGGAGAACTGGCGCGATCGTATTTGGACTGCTGACAGATAGCGCACGACTGAACAAAGTCTTTGACAGCAGTTTTGAGGCCTCTCCAAGCGAAACATTGCTTCAGGCGTGCATAAGTCACAGGAATGCCAGAGTGCCCTCCCCAGGAGCTGGAGTGAAACTCGGAAATGAGTCGATGCTGGAGATTCAGATCAGAACCAATCCAGACACGCCCTTTGTAGCGTAGCAAACCGGACTGCAGAGTATAGTTTGGTACAGCATCAGAGTGGAGTGACAACTTGGTTAGCAGTGAAGTGGAAAACTCGTCGTTACTGTAACTGGCCACTACCGCAGAGACCCATGAAGGCACCAATGATGAAATAACGGAGTAGCTAGCAGCAGCAGGCTCGGGCCGCCGGGACAGAGCGTCAGCGGCTCGATTATCAGAGCCAGGGCGATACACGATACGGTATTGTAGGCCCAGCAGTTTAGAGAATACTCGTTGCTGCCAGTGAGTATGAAGGCGCTGGTCTGTAAGCTGCGTAAGGCTCTTCTGATCAGTAATGATTGTGAACTCCTGGAACTGCAGATACGGACGCCATAGCTGAACTGCTAGTAAGATGGCCATGTATTCCTTCTCGTAAGTCGATAATCCCCTTGACTTCACACCCAAAGCTTTACTGAAGAATGCGAGTGGATGACCGTCCTGCATGAGAACAGCGCCAATGCCTGCATCTGAAGCGTCTGTCTCAATGGCGAAAGGCTTGGAGAAATTTGGAAGAGCCAACACCGGGGACTGACACAGAGCCGTTTTCAGAGTTTGAAACGCCACTTCATGGTCCGATGTCCAGATGAAGAGAGAATGTTTCTTCAGTAGGTTTGTCAAAGGCTTGGAAATGAGGCCAAAATGACGGACGAACCGACGATAGTACCCTGCCAGACCGAGGAATGAACGCAGTTCCTTGACAGAGATTGGGGTTGGCCAGGAAGCAATTGCATCCAACTTAGCAGGATCAGTACCCACTCCAGCCTCACTGATTGTATGACCCAGATAAGAAATCTCTGTTTGGGCAAATGTGCACTTGGACATCTTCAGTTTCCAGTTATCACGATAAAGCAGCTCAAACACAATGCGCAAGTGGTCAAGATGCTCTGCCAGAGTCCGACTGTAAATCAAGATGTCGTCAAAAAAGACAAGGACAAACTTACGGAGGCACGGGCTCAGTGTAGTGTTCATTGCATCCTGGAATGTTCCCGGAGCACCTGTAAGTCCGAAGGACATGACCCAAAATTCGAATTGACCGAAATGCGTTTGGAAGGCGGTCTTAAATTCCTCGCCTGACTTCATGCGGATCTGATGAAACCCCGACTGCAGATCCAAAGTGGAGAAGTAGGCCGCACCGGACAATTCATCAAGTAACTCCTCAATGATAGGAACAGGATATTTGCCTTTGACGGTAATGGCGTTCAACTGCCTGTAATCGACACAGAACCTCCAGGTATGGTCCTTTTTCTTGACGAGGAGTACAGGAGACGCAAAGGCACTGGTGCTCTTCTGAATAATTCCTTGCTGTAGCATATCATTCACCTGGCGCTCGATTTCATTTTTCAATGCTGGGGCATAGCGGTAAGGCCTTATGAATACTGGTTGAGCTCCGGTCACCAGCGGAATGGAATGATCACATGACCTGGCAGGAGGCAGACCAGAAATAGGCTCAAATATAGAGGAGAATTCAGAGATCAAGTGCTGAACCTCTGGCAACAGTGTCGGAGCAGACAATACAGAATCACTCTCCTGGAGCAAGCACAACTGAATGACTGAGCCCACTGGCAAATTTGGTGCATCACCCAGTAATACTGCAGTAGACTCCCCATAAGGTATAGATAACCATTTCTGATCCCAGTGCACCTGCATTGGACTAAAACCCTGGACTGACCAATGAGCATTTGGAATATGAGAGGTACACTGCAACAGAGCGCCATTAGCCACTTGAACCTGAATTGCAGGCTGAAGAACTTGAACCCCACTCAGCGACTGACCAACAGCAGTGTTAATGAAGGTGTGAGAACTGCCCGAATCCAACAGTATGGAGAGAGAGATTCCCTGAATGACCCCAGAAAAGCACAGAGTCTTGGGTGCTGAAGTTCCTGCCAAAGCCGCAACTGACAGATGCATCATGATTTGTGAGGATGTCGGGGACGAAGGGGAGTCCTCCTCTGCAATGTCAGCATCAGGAAAAAGATCCAGGAACTCTTGAACCAGGTGCAACTGTACCGTCTCCGAGCAGCGATGTTCACGGCTCCATTTGGAGCCACAACGGACACAAAGGCCTTGAGACCTCCTCTTGGCTCGCAGAGACTGGAACCTCTCCTCGGCAGAGGAAGGTGGCGCTGCAGCAGGACGCCGCGCCTCAGTGTCCCCCGTCCTGGGCACTGGGGGTGGCAGAGATACGGCATCGCCACGCCTGAATGGCCGCTTCTGCGCCCCCACCGCTTCTTCCTGCAATTGGGCAAGTACACAAGCAGTATCCAAACTTGCAGGGCGTTGAACGAGAACGACAACTTTGATTTCATCACGAAGACCATCTATAAAACGCTGGGTATAGTAAAGAGGGTCAGGGTGTTTAGCATAAGCTGTGAGTTGGTCGACCAGAGCTACAAACTGATCAATGTACTCCTTGACAGACCCTGACTGACGAATTTGGAACAAACGGCGAAGCAGCAACTCATGCTCATCGCGAGCGAAATGGGTCAGGAGCTGAGAACAGAATTGAGACCAAGGAACAGACTCCAGTTGGTCCTCCACAGAGGAGAGCCAACGTTTGGCGGCACCCTGGAAGTGCATGGTGGCCGCCGGCACCCAAACAGAGGACTCAATGCGGTAGAGCTCAAAGTAATGCAAAGCCTGCTTAATCCAAAGTTTAGGGTGATCGCCATCGAAACTAGGAAAATCGAACTTGGGTAATTTGCCTGTGTGACCACCCCCAATACCACCCTGATAGCTAGACTCCCAATGATTTGCAGAATATGGCGGAGGACGCTGAGGTGGAAACGGCAGGGGATGAGGAGAGTTGGGTCGGCAAGGCAACATACCCTTGCCGGGGGGTGGAATCAGAGTGGTGACCACTCCGAATGCACCCGCCCGGTTCCGAGGATCGACGCAGTGCCCGCTGGGCCGTTCGGCTGGTGTTCGTGCAGGTGAGCGCACGGCAGCCTTGAGTTCCCCGTCGGCGTCGGACGCGGCACCGGTGATGACGACCGATTTGGAGCCGAGCGCGGACGGAGAAAGAGGAGGTGCGGGGGCGAGTACTCCCGGAGTCGATGTAGCCGTCTCGACCATGGAACGCTCCCAGAACTTGGAGATTTTGCCGATCTCCATCTTCAGGTCGTCCACGACGCCCTCCATCTCCGGGCGCCATTCGTCGAACAGCTGGGAGGCGCGCTCCAGCGCCTGGATCCGGGACGCGCAGGTCTCCGACGTGGCTTGAATCTTCCGCTCCAAATCGTCGAACCGCTTGTCCTGAGCGGTGAATCGGCGGTCGATCTCGTCGAGCAGAATCTTCGTCTCAGGGTTCATGGCGCCGCGACTGCGCTGCAGGCGAGTGTAGTGGTCGTGGGCGGCAGGAGTGGGACGATCCAGCACGGCGGCTCACCACAAATCAAACCACCCGAGAGAGGAATTACAGGATCGCTCTGTGAACTGCGGGATACAGCAACAAAGCAATCGACCAACCTGCTCAATTGGGTTATTCGATCGATGGAATACGAGCACACGATACTGAATGGCCGAGAATCGTTGTCTCTGATACCACTTGTGGAGGATTGGAGGTAGGAGAAGAGAATCGGAGAAGGAGAATGAAGAACAGAAGAGAAGAACAGGCAGGCAGACGAAAGTTTAGATTCGAATTCAGAGTTTGTTATCAATCAAGCGTGTCCTCCCTTCTCTCCTCGGCTCTCTTTAATACAGAGGCAGCGCCCCTTTCACGCGTGCAAGCGTACAGCTAGGCCCATTGCTCTCCAATGAATCGTGGGTTGGGCTTCTTAGCTCGGCGTCCTCTGGACGGCCCATCTGTGAGTGCTTCACTTGGGTCAGTGGCCAGTCTGCTGACAAGAGGATAGGGTTTTTGAAGGCCTATTCAAATGACTTTAATGGACACTAAGACGAAAAGAAAATTCGAGCAATGGACAACTGAATTAATGTCATGTATTGACTGTGGAAATTGACTATGCAGATCAGTTCAACGGGCGGTACGTCTGGCCATGAACTAAATATGCCTCTTACGCAAGTTAAAATAAAGATCGTGGAAACAAATGAGAGTATGAGATTGCTTTACCATGCCCCTATAGTTGTTAGCACGAAGGAAGTTGAGCAAGGGGTACAGGCTCTCCTTGTCATGTACGTGCTTTGTTGACAGGTACTTGTTGAGGGACTGAGCACCATTGCCAATGGACTCAGACTGGGAAAGGCTAGGTAAGGAGGTACTGAATGGTCCAAAGTCCAGCTCAAGCACAAAGTTTTCATTGCTGCAGAAAATATGAACATCAGAAGTTTCAGCTATTATATAGATATCAACCGATAGTAACAAGATTGTCTGGGCTCAACCATTCTGTCCATTAAGGTGTGAAGATTTTTACCTTCCTTCCGATCCACAAGTTGTTCCTTGAACTGCAGGTACTCACGGACACTCAACTGTTCAACAACGAGTTCGTTCACATTGATCTTTGCATACTCCCAAATACCAGGCCTGTTGCGGATCGCAAGGGCAAGCCACGGAGGTACAACGACTTCCTATATGATAGAACAATGTTATGAATTGGACCAAGACAGAAAATGAACAAGGAATTTAATGTGCTGAAGTCCATTGAGATCATGGAAACCTGCAGTGCCCTCAGGACGGATATTTTGAAAGACGCCCTTATTCAGTTTCTCACGCTCTGCCTCAGGGATTGCGGTGTTGAACTCAACAGTGACCTGATCTGGCAGGACTACTACATTTCCAAGGTTGACTAGCCTGCACAAAGCATTACTGCATCATATGAGATCAAAACATATATATCTATCCACCTCAGCGTATGTTATCTGAACAAAAGATTTAGCACTTGTCATATAGATATAATTCAGAAGTCAGTGGTGGAGTTAGGATGTAAGAACATTTGTAGGCTGTCAGAGGACAGTGGTATGCTGAATTAGAAATTCCACTCTTTTACTATATTTGAGCCTAGATGAAAATTAAAAAATTCATAAAAATGTGATGATGTGAGTTGCCCACCTTTTCCAATGGAAATACTTAACTATAGGAATATAAATTAATTTGTTTTCCTTCCAACTTAATCTTGTCCTATGGTTGATAGCCATAGAGTTCTCTGGCTCTGGACTTTCATAGACAGGAACTACTACATGTAGGCATCTTGCATCTAGCGGGGAGAAGAGGGAAGAAGTTGAGAAGTATATGTTCTCCATCCTCCTTAACCACTCTCCAACCCTAACTCTCAATAGGTCGGTTCACTTGCACCTGGGGGATGGCTAACTAGATAATGGTTGATGTATTTCATTGGCTAGTATTGTCTTGCTACCAGAAGTTATATGGTACTATCCTAAGACTATTTGAGGCACCAGTGTGCCAAGCATGACTATTGCAGGTAACTGCTTGTAATATTTGTGATGGAATCTTATTTAATGTTTTAAATGAGGCTGTCCCTTGTTTCTAAATCACTATTTTTGCTTACCCAAACTTTTATTGGTGACTGGTACTTAACCATGGTGTTGGGGGAGGCTAGGAATCCTCGGCCTCTCACCAGCGGCGCCACCATTGGGATAAGGCGAATAGGTTGACCATGGGCGAAAAACAGACGCCGATCGATGGCGGTAGGCTTCAAGGAGCCGGGCGAAAGACAAGGCGCTACGGCGAATGCAACTTCGCCACGGCGAAAGCATCAAGGGTCCAACCTTATGCTGCAAGACCAGGGCCGCGAGCGGCGAATAGCTCGGGAGCGAGAGCCCCGTCGCCGCAGCAGACGGAGGTTGAGTTTAAGGTGAATGAGTCCACGAGCAGTCGAAAGTCTCGGGACAAACTTAACTTTCGCTCCGACTTTGTCTCTTTCTCTTTGCAGGGGAAAGCGCCCCCCCCCCCTAGGGGGCCCATACAGCGGCTGCCCCAACCGGCGTCACCCGAGGGAGGCGCCATCCGGGGAAGGTCGGAGAAGGAAAAGTACTGAACTATCCTTGGCGGCGCAAGGTCGGAACGTTGGCCCCCGGCGGAACCCTAGGGCTAATTTCGGGTTTGTGCATGTCGTCGGCACCCTATAAATTGAACCAAGGGAATGTTTGTAGGGGAGGACAGAGGCTGATTCAGTGCGCTTCTAGCCTGCCGGCCGAAGTCCGAATCCCACTGTAACTCGTTGCGCTCAGGCCTTCGCCCTTAGCGAAGGTATCAACACTAAATCAGTTTCCTTTGCACATTCGCTTGAGTGTTCACAAGTACAGCAGGGTTGTGTTGGAGCCACCCAACACATGGGAAATCCCTTCAGTACCACCATTATAGTGATACATGTTCATCTTTTGGTACATCAAGTGGTCTACATGTGTCACTTTTTCTGGTGGTAATGCAGGGATTTTATCCCATGGATCTGTACAAATTACCATTTCAAATATGTAACTGTTATGTGCCCCCTGGCTAGTTGGTACTCTCTAATTTTGCCCTTCAAATGTTCTTGATCTATTTCTCGGGCATGTGATGGCACAATTTCAAGGATAAGGTGCCTATGAACATTTCTTGGTCGTTGTCTACGTGCTGGTAACCGTAACTCTAGTCAAGTGATGATGAGTTATAGTGGATGAGGAGGCACTAGTTTTTTCGTTCTTACTACTTTCTCGTGATTACTTATGTTCCATGTTCGCCAACACAGATTAAACAGCCTTTTAAACAGCTGCTAAATGGTAAATGATGATAAACTGTTTTGTTTAGGGGTTATTCAGAAATAAACGGTTGACAGTTTAAACGGTCAAAAAACAGATGTAAACGGTCTAAACGTCCTAAATAGAACGGAAGTAAACGGTTTTAAATGGGCTAAACAACTGTTTAAACGGCTATTTAGGCGAACATGGGTAAATTAAGTTTTACATGCATAAATTTGTATACTTAAGTTTACTATATTTTGTAAATATGTATACTTGATTTCTTACATGTAGAAATATTATATTCAATTCTTTTTTTACATTAATAAATATACATACAACTAAAGTAATTGATTTTTAATTGCATACATATGTATAAATACTAGAATAATTGATTTTACATCAATAAATATACATATTTTGGTAATATTGTGTAAAACCGTTTAGACCATTTAATCTCATGTAAACACCGTGTAAACGGCTTAAACGCTAAACAAAGGTTGAACGACTGTTTGCCGTTTATCAGGGCTATTTTAAAATCACCCATGTAATACCCGTGTATCAAACTACCACCGGTCAGTGTTACACAATTGTTCTTTCAGTATTCTGTCACTTGTTTCATTTTTTTTTACGGTGCCTTGACACGTTTTTCATCACTAGTACACGCACCATTTCTCTTGACACTGGTGTTTTATTTCTACTTGGCGGTTTTTCCTGTAGAAATCGGCCCCTTTTTACAGGCGGTTCTCTTAAGAAACCGCCTGTAGAAATATGATTTCTACTGGTGGTTTTCTTAAGGAACCGCCAGTGGAAATTGACTATTTCTACTGGCGGATTTCTTAAGGAACCGCCAATAGAAATCGATTTTACTTGGCGGTTTCTTAAGAAATCCGCCAAGAGAAATAGTTTGAAATTAATTTTTTGAGTTTTTCAAACTTCCTCGGATGGAGAAACTCCCAAAATAAAAGTTATAGATCTCAAAAAGTTATGAAACTTTGTAGTTGACAATTTTTTCATTTGAAATCATCTTTTTATGGAAAACTACGAACGAAATTTTCAAATTTGAAATTCAAATTTTGCAAATGACCTCAGATGGAGAAACACTCTAAATGAAAGTTGTAGATCTCGAAAAGTTATGAAACTTTGTAGTTGAACACTTTTTCATTTGAATTCGTTTAAACTCTGAAATATTGAATTTACTATTGGTTTGAGATAATACGTGGGGAACCGAAATGAGATATAGTCATAAGTGACGTGTGGGTGGAGTGGTAGAGGGGGATATGCGCGAGGCCGAGGTCACGGGTTTGAATCCCGCCGGCCGCGAAGCACGCGATTTTACGCGAAAAAATGCGCGACTTGCGACTTCGACGGAGACCGGTATCAAAAATATTTTTTGCCTTTTTAAAAATATTTTTTTGCTATTTTTTGGGTGTTTTTCTGGGCAAAGGAACCGCCTGTAGAAATCCATTTCTACTGGCGGTTTTCAACCAACCGCCAGTGGAAATCGGCCATTTTCACTGGCCTCTCCCACTGGCGGTTGGGAAAAATACCAGTGAAAATAGGATGCAAACCGCCTGTGGTGGTGTTTTGTGTACTAGTGCATTAAAAAGAAGTACGTTAAGCTGGCCATGGCAATCCAACTATTACCGGGACCGGCAATTGGAAATACACGTGATTGTGCATTACACAGTACTATTTGGCAACAAACTATCCGGCAATTCACAGGTATGAACGGCTGCCCTGTCGAGGTTCGCGCGTAGTGGAGCTGAGCCAGGCACCGCTGGCCATGCCCTCAGACATATGGAACACTGAAGAAAGGTGCACCCAGAACTCCGCCGGCGTCACGGCTGGCCGATTATTCCCACCAACGTGCGCGGCGAGAACAAGGAGAGGTCCACTTCAATTCAGACGTGGCGAGCTCCGCGTACTTGGGATGATGAAGACGACCTCAACCTTGGGGCGGCTATCAGCGTCACCAGATCGAGGTGGTGATAGCAGCGGTATTTTGTTGTGTGGTTCCCTGCGGCGACGAAGATGGCGTGTTTGAATGCCACACACAGGGACGTGGCAAGCAGGCGACAATGGTGGCGATGGCTGGCTTGGCAGTTGGCATGGCGTGACGTGACGTCCCGGCGGCATGCTGGGTTGCCTTGGTTCGGTTCAGCGACGCGTCCTGGAGGCACCTCGGCTGAGCCCAGCACTCGAGAGCGAAAGCTTGTGCGCCGGCGAGCGACCTCGCTTGCACGCCTAGGCCCGGTGGCCCACACACCTCAGCAGTTGAAGCAGAGGCACACACACTATCCGGCGGGACTGGGGCGCTGGAGCTTGGTGGCCGACCTCCCCTGTTGGTGCCGTCGCCGAGGACTCTCCACGATCTGGAACCCGTCGGCATCGACTATATATGGGCCCATGGCGGCGGGGCCACAGAGCAGCCCGAGCACGCTGCCTCAACGCGTCAGACACCGAGGACATGCCGAGGCGCAGGTGCACGGGATTCGGGAACCCTTGTCGCCGGCTGTGGACCCAGGCAACTCTGCGCACAGCCGGCAATGGTGGTGCCCCCCGCGGCCGCCTGGCTCGCTGGAACCGGCGCCAATGACACCGCGTCCTCTTGGAGACGCCCGGCGGTTGGTTCGTTCTCCCTCAGCAGCGTTCTGCGGCGCCGTGACCGGAGGGCGGAGGCTCCGCCGGCGGGTGAGGCGTGGCCCCGAGGGCCCGTCGAGCGGCGTCCAGGAGGCGTGGCTCCACGTTCGTCTTAGTTATTAGCCAAACGAGTGACTGAATATTTTTGCCATAACAAGGAACAAACCGAGAAACTTTGTGTACTAATAGAGAGAAATGCTAGCTAGAAGCCTAGAAGCGAACCTGGTGAAGACGGCGACGACCTCCTTGGGGTGCACGGCGAGGCAATCATCGATGCGCTCCTTGGCGCTGGAGACAAACCATTGTCGGCTGCTCAAACCGGTCATTGGCCATTGCGATCCTCTTCTTGGATCCTCGACGCCTGGGGCCGCCCTCTCGAATTTGCTCGCTCTGTGTGTCTATTCCTTCCGTTTGTGGTGCCTGTATGTACGTGTGCGCTGGCCTGCTAGGAGAAGGCACAAACAACAAGATAACGTGGGCCAGACCAGCAAATTATTGCAACCGCATCGAACATACTCGAGTGCCAGAACAACAAGATAACGTGTAGCCACATTTTAATTAAAAAATATGGAGTATATTCTACCATAATTGTAATAACAATATCTTTGAATACTAGTTGAATTTCCCATCAGTTCTATGGAAGCATTAGGTGATTGGAGTATTCATACATAGAGTTTAGAATTAATACTGTACCAGTATATATATAGTATCTGTGCTAACGCTACGGCTTAATTTCATGAATGCCTTTGAAATTAAATAATAACTTAATTATGGTATTTTTTTCCATGGTTAAATTTAATCTAGAAAACACTTGAATGCATATAAAAGGCATAATAAGCTTATTTCTCGCATAAACCATCTAATTTACTATTCCATCAATGAAATCTTACACAATTGTATTTGAGCATTTATACAATAGACTATATGCTCGTAGAAGAGCATTTACACAATTGTATTTGAGCATTTACACACTTGAGGACGCAAAGCACCACCTTCCTTCTCGGTCTCATCTTCTTGCAAATCCTCTGATCCATGGTGTTCTCGTTGCATCTGTCGCCAAGGAGCAGATACCATCGCTCATCGCAGAGTTCGCGGTCGACTTGCGGTGCTGTAGAGCTGCTCTGGCCATCCTGCCGTGTTTCATGCAGTTCGTGTTCTGCGCTTCTGCTCTGCTCTGAATCCTGCAGGGATAAGTTACCGTGGAGGTGCTCCTTCGCCCATCACTGAAGCTAATCACTATCTTCTTGATCACGTACGCTGACCATGGAACCGGCAAAACCAGGCCGGCTTCTCTATCCAAGTATACCAAGCAAGTAACGCCACCATGCATATCTGTCGGCTTAGTACTTCACTTCGTATACAATGGTAATGCCGGCCTAATGCCTAGTATACGCTAGAAAATTTGATTAATTGCTTGATCCGTCTTGTCAAATAAATCTCTCTGTCCAAATTAGTATCTCCTTGTGATAATTCTCTAAAGCTAACATGTTCACGCCGTAGCCTCTTTCAACTTCTTTACATGCTAGATTTGTGGAGACGTAATTTACGTGAATTTCATAATTTAAATATTAAATTAAATTCATTAATATGCTCACAACTGGTTCTATAATTAAAATAAATATATAGGTTGGTTATCTCCGATGTTTTGCAAATAAACATTGATATAATTATTTGTCAATAATAATATGAATTCTAATTATTAATTTTCTTAGCTTATAACACGCATCATGTATAGCTTCTTTATTAGATGCTCTCACATATTTATTTATGAGTTAAATGCATCAGAGGTCCATTAACTTGTGAGCAAGTTTTAGTTATGTCTATCAACTTAGAAAGTGGGTCTATTAACTTGTGAGGAGTTTCAGTTAGATCCATCAACTTAGAAAGTACCGTTTTGGGTCCATAAACTTTGTATACCGTATCACTTAGATCCATATCTGTCCATGTGAGCTTCCTCGTGCTGACATAGCCTACTAACTTGTCCATCTGAAGCAGTTGTTGACCTTTATTTCATCAAGTATCTTATGGGCACACGAGCAGACACCACCTCCACCAATGTAAGCGCAAGAATGAGCTGCCGCCGCGGCCAAACGGGCGTGCAACTTGATGCAGCCACATAGGCGAACGTTGTTGCCACCACGGCCCACAGACATACAAACAGGGCGCCGCCGCCGGGCCACGCGAGCCATCCTATGCATATGGGTGGGCGAGTGTTCGTGGTGCTCTTATTTATTGTGAACTCGAGCACGGGATAGTGCGCAATCGCCACCAACCCTCGTGGCCATGGCGGCCTACTCGTGTGTCCGTGTGGCCTTGGCGGCGGCAGGACTCGCCCAGCAGGCCGCCCGGGCGGCCAAGGCAGCCTACTCGCGCTTCCTCGTGGCCGTGGCACCGTTCGCCCGCGATCGCTGCGTGCTCGCGACGGATCGCTCATGCGCCCGCATTGGTGGAGGCGATGCTTGCATGTTCGCCACAACGTGTTTGACGAAATGAACGGTCAACAACTATTTCGATAGATAAATTAGCAGGTCACGTTAGCGCAAGAAGTCCACGTGGAGGGATATGGACCTAAATGATGTATCATACAAAGTTTATGAACCTAAAAGGTCACTTTCTAAGTTGATGGACCTAACCTCGTAAGTTGATGGACCTAACTGAAACATGTTTACAAGTTGATGGACCCAAAAGGCCACTTTCTAACTTGATGGACCTAACTGAAACTGGCTCACAAGTTAATAGATTTTGATGCATTTAACTCTTTATTTATTTTGCAAAGATAAAGTTTAACTTGCTTAATAAATTATGTGAGAACATTTATAAAATAAAATAATGATTATTAGTTTTATCTCAGTTTTTAGTATGAATATGATTCATCTAATCTGAACTAATGACTCTTTCATGTTTTTGTATAACTAAAATAGATCAACATTGTACATGTTTTTTTCTTTTATACTGTAAATTTTCGGTGGTCTTTCTTTTCGGCGGCAGTTATCCATGTTCTTTGCGTTCTCATGGTCCTAGAAGTAGCACTCTCTTAGTACGTTGTTTTCTCTCGTCTAGTCTATTGTTCTTAGTTATCTTTGCTTGTTGCTTGTATATTTGCCTACGCGTGATGCTTGCTTCGAGTAGAACAAGAATCACTGGTGGACATCGGAGATCAGAAGCTAATGACTGAAAACTAAAGTATGAGAAGATTTGAGCAAGTGTTTAAAGGCAAGTATAGCTTGGGACATCCTTGATTACCTATTCGCTATATACACCATATACCATATACATGTGTCTTTGATACCCCATTAAGGATGACTTAGTGTTGATTATAGAACGATGATCTTATAACATAAATAATAGATTATATAAAAAATATTAAAAGATGATCTTGGTGATATGGACAAAAAGGGTGAGAAGATCTATGGTCTCTTCTTGACCCTCTATAAGGACTTATCCTTTGACAAAAGCTGGAACAAATCGCACAACTCTGAGGGCTACATGGCTTTGGCTCTAGTTGCTTTAGGGACTTTTTCTACCTTGTTAGCGGTTACCTTAATTAGCTTAAGAATGGCTTGACGAGCTGAGTATAGTGCAGCTTTTGTCCACATGTGTATAGGTTGCGTGTCATTGTGCCATCTAGAAGGGGAGCTCTATATTCTCTTGCCGAATGAATCTAATAACCCTATAACTTATTAGATGAAACCTAGAGCGGCTTTATATGGTTTCCAGTGTATCAGGTCTAGCTAACCCTATGCATTTGGAGATCATGACTCACAGTAAAAGTGTACACCTCGGCGCAGAGTTTAATAATCTGGTATACTAGTCATGCCCACGGATATGGGTGGCCTAGAAAACTGAGGGAATAGATGTTCACTGATGGATGCTGATAATAAATGATGAAAGTGAATGATGATTCTATTATATGATATATGTATTATTCTTTATTCTTGTTTACATGATCATATGGTTATTTGAGGCTTAATATGAATTTGTTGCTACTCAGTTGCTAAAATTATGAATCTCTAAAAAGCTACTCACACGATAAATCATTGTCAGCCTTTTGGGCTTTAATAACCCCATGACGATGAGTCTATTATATGATATGTATTATTATTTATTCTTGTTTATATGATCATATGATTATTTGGGGCTTAATATGAATTTTTGCTACTCAATTGCTAAAATTATAATATCTAAAAGCTAATCATAGTAAACTAGTGTCAGCCTTTTGAGCTTTATAACCCCATGTTATATTTGCTGAGTATGACATGTACTTACGCATTTTCCTTTACTTTTTATTACTTTGGAAAATCCCGGATGCATACTAGAAGCTAGTGAGCTTTTTATGAGAAGTGCTAGGCGTATGTTGCCCCAAGTCAACTGTCCTTGTGAAGAATGGAGTATGAAGAAAAAATTAGCTACCGTTCCGTGATACTCTGATATAAGTGTTAATATAGTTAAGTATACACTGTTTTCTAGCAATATTTTCTAAAACTATTCACTCTGTAGTTGCATATGTGGACTTGTTGGGCACACATATGGCACACTTAGTTTTGTCTTTAAAATTGGGTGTTACAGTTTTATTAGCCCTTGATTTTAATTGAGATGAATTCCTATGTGCATATTTCTGATGGGAGGCTCTTAGAAGGGATGTTTTCTTTGAGGGATCTAGTATAATTTTGATTGTTCCATTATAGTAGAGAATATGGTGACCAAATATGAGGTTGACTAGAGTGAGATGAGCAATCTTGAGTAATGAAGTTGCCACTTTGTTTGAATTTAGTTGTCACTCTCTACATTGTTGTGTGCCTGTTTGTTCTTTTTGTTTGCCGGTGCATCGTTAGTTGTTGCAGTATGGAGCTACGTTTAATGAGAATAAGTGAATTACTAATTTAATAATAATATGAATGTATGCATTTTGGAAATCAAAGGGAAAATTCAGAGTACCTTGTGGATGTGCCTATTCATGAGAATTGGGAATTTGGGAAGTATCAATAGTCATATTGGTATTCATGCTTCTAGGACAAATGGCCAATTGATTTGAATGCTTCTAGGAGAAATGGCCAATTGATTTGAAATAATATATTAGTTATCACTAGTGATTGAATTTTTTATGATTGAGAGGTTTGGGAAAAGGGAACATACCTGATGGTGTTGGTAGGTGTGTCCATGGGATTGTCTAGCTCATTATCATTTTTGAGCTATACATAGAACTTTACATAGAACTATAAATTTAGACTTACCTTGAAAATAAACTTTGGCATTGTAAGAAAAATATGAACTTTAAGAAAACATGAACTCAAAATTCAGATGTACATTGGAAACTAAACTTTGTCTCAAAAACAAAGTTTAAAGGAGGCCAATCGACAAACAGAGCAAGCCAGCAAGCCTTGCTAGTGAGGTTGCCACCAAGTCCTCTAGGAGGAGGTCGTTGATATTCTTAACATATGCGAAAGAATCCATAAGCATATAGAATTACCGTTGCAGCACTACACCGCACTTCACCCAAAAGTATTCAGAGTATTGTATTTTCCACAGAGAACAGAGGTACTCTTCTAGCTAGTTTGTCCAAAGACAACACAAGGGTAGAGTTATCGGAGGTTGAATGGACTCCTATGGTTGTAGGGTCCAAGGACAAATAAACTCAACTCATACTTGAATTCGGGCACCGGGGTGCACTTAGTCTACCAAGGGATGTTGACCTATAGCTCTAGTCATATGTGGGGGAGTACAAGGATGGATAGAGCTTTTACCGCCTGCCGCCTACCCCTCAATCGTGGAGTACAAGGCAAACGAATGTAACCTATAGCCCATAGACCACATCTACGCTATCAATTACTATTCTAGTGTTAATCAAGTTTATCGGTCTCTATTCGTAGCCCTGTATCGGAGTATCCGCTACAAAAAAGGACGGCGAAAACGGATGACGATCCCACAAGCTACCAGGAGTAAAACTTAGCTAATAAAAACACTTTTATACTAAAGGAAATAACTAACACTTAACAAAAAATTCCATTGAGGTACGTACATGTGTTCATTGAGGTACAAGCTTAGGGAGACACTGACAACATGGCACTTCCCAACCTCTCCCTCACATCTTTGAATATTGCAAAATTCAATGTGAGATGTAGCTTGGAACCCTAGTTCACGAATGGTATGTTCACGTCCATGTTCTAGTGTCTAGTTGAACCTATCAATACGAATTTGGAACCTTAAAATTATAGTAACATTGTCATCTATGTTAGTTTGTGAGTGAAACTATTTTACCTAATGTATTTATGTTATTCTTGAATCTCACCGTATTATCCATGAGTTTGAAGTGTTGGAAATCTCTATGGTATGGGAACTTTTGTTTGATTGGATAACCAATGTCAAAAAGTTAAATGTCCCAGAACCACCTCAATCTATAACGAGAACACCTACCAGCTATTTGTTAATAGACCTTGAGATGTAATAAGCGCAGAAGACCTATTTATGGAAGATACTAACATTTGATTTGGAACATATATAAAAATAAGAGTAATCTTGCCATTGAAACTTTAGCAGTATAATCCTAGAAGTCCAGAAATAATATGCTATGACATATTTGCTAGCTATTAAAACATTTGTAGAATACGAGACTCTAAATTTTGTTGTGCAACTTACAGCTCTAAACGAACTTGGGGTGTAGCTAATAATTTCTAGACCAAACATGCCAACAAGTCCTTACTTGGAAGAGAATATGTGCTAAGTTCGTTTAGAGCTCTGAGAGGCCCAGATAAATTCAGATTCTGATATTCTAACATTTTAATAGCTATAAAGATGTCTCTTTATATTATTATGTCTTGACTACTAGATTTGTACAGTTGGAGTTTTATATTGGCAAATATTAATTATTAATATGATTTTATTTTAAATATGTCCCAAATCAAAGTTGTTGTCTTGCATAAATAAGTTTGGTTGGCTTATTGCAACTCAATGTCTTTAAAAAATAGCTGACATGTGAGGTGTTCTATGTTGTAGATTTAGGAGGTTCCGAGATTTTCAACTTTCTTACGCCAGTTATTGATGGAGTACGATAGTTAAAATCAAAGCAAAGTCCCTGTTCCATCGAGACTTTCAACGCTTCATCCTCATGGATACTACAGTGAGGCTCAAGAATAAAAGAGACATCAACTATAACAGTTTCACTCACAAACTAACATAGAGGGTAGTATTAATATATTAATATAATTTTAGGGTTCCAAATTAGTAGTGGTTGTGAGTGGCTTAGATACTAGTAAGTTTAATATTGTTATGAAACAGCATCGGTTCCCAACACACCTTTCCATGATGATATCATCCTGTCCATACAGACTGATAGGCTTAGGATTAGTGGCAAACCATATTGTTTCGAGTAGAATTGCCAGAATGTAAAGATTGACAAGAGAGAATAGTGTTTAAGCCATTTTTCATCGATCCTTTCTTTTATATATATATATATATATATATATATATATATATATATATATAGGAAAATTTCATCCTACTCCTAGGGAGTAGTTACTCCCATGTTAATATCTCTAGATTTAAGGTGTATATGACCAAACAAAGTGTACGTATATGAAGTATATAATCGTACTAGACCATCTATGGTAGTATATATGTCAAGTATGCATACATATAAAGAGTATGTGGTTATACTTGTTTTATATACTACAGTCAGTGGCATTTTTGTAATATATTAAAAAGTATAGGTTCCTTTGAAATTTTTTCACGTAGAAAGATTTGAAGTATCTTAGTATGAGTATATAAACATACTCAAAGTGATAAACAAGTATAAATACATACGCAATATGTTGTTTTAAAGATGGGAGTAACTACTCCCGGGAGTAGAAAAAAACCTCTTCCTATATATATATATATATATATATATATATGAGTACCAAAACTAGGGCCCCAGACAGGTCACATAAACCGGACCCAACAAATGCAAAACCAGGCCTCACAACAACGAAACATGGCCCATCAAGGCCCAATGAGCTCCTTTCCGCCTCGTCCGAACCCTCCTCGCCGAGAACCTCGGACGGGCGCCGCCTTCCCCCGCCCGCCTCGAGCCCTCCCCGCCGAGGCCTCGGATGAGCTCCCGCCTTCCGTCTCGCCCGAGCCCCTACGCCTAGGCCTCGGGCCGGGACGCCCTCCGCCCCCTGGTCAAACCAAGCCTCCGACCGGATGTATATCCGCCGTCCGCCTCTCTACAGTTCGGTCAGTGACGCAATCCCTTGGCGAGGATAAGGAGGCCGTCCCATCACTGTTCACGCCCGCGCTCAGGGTTTTGTCATCCTCCACGGTGATGGCCATGCCCACCACTGTGGGGCACTGTTTTGCCTACTTTCTGTGACAGGTTAAATCACCGAAGCCTCGGGGCGCCAGCTGCCACGCCAAGGGCCGTCATCCAGTGTCATCTTCCGTACGGTATATATATAGGAAGAGGTTTTCCTACTCCCCGGGAGTAGTTACTCCCATCTTCAAAACAACATATTGCGTATGTGTTTATACTTGTTTATCACTTTGAGTATGTTTATATACTCATACTAAGATACATCAAATCTTCCTACGTGAAAAAATTTCAAAGGAACCCGTACTTTTTAATATATTACAAAAATGCCAATCGATCGTAGTATATAAAACAAGTATAACCACATACTCTATGTATGCATGCATACTTGACATATATACTACCATAGATGGTCTAGTATGATTATATACTTCGTGTACATACACTTTATTTGGTTATATACACCTTAAATCTAGAGATATTAACATGGGAGTAACTACTCCCTAGGAGTAGGATGGAATTTCCCTATATATATATAATGTGACATTAATGTGGTAGAGGTTATGTAAACCATAAACCAGCCATAAGAGGACATTAACCCCTATTGAAATAGAGGTTACAAGAAGGAATAAATAAGGATGAGATTAATGTATTTGTAACACTTCCCTTGATCGAATCCTTTCTTGAGATTCATGAATGTCCTAAATGTTTCAAAAACCTTGTGGGAAAAAAAGAGAAAAATATATATGAATATGCTACTAAAAACTCCTTTACACCTTGTGGGAAAATGAGGAGAAAGTGTAGCAATTTATGACTATTGCCTCATTGTAAACTATTAAGAGAAGAACCTTTTGAGGAGAAAACTCAACATAATTTGGAGGTCAATTTATGTCTTTCATATTTCGTATAAAACCCATACGAAGGATAATAAGGAATATGATGTATGCTTATGTTATTATCATCTCATTAAAAACTATCATTGAGAAACCATGAGAGGAAAAACTCATGAAAGAAAAGAGTGTGAGATGATGTGTTAGACAAAGCAATATCTAGGAGATTTCTCCCCTGAACCTTGCAAATCCCTAAATCGACATATACCAATTTCTTTGACACATTTTCAAATGAAGCTGGTAGGGACTTAGTGAATAAATCTGCTAGGTTATCACAGGATTTGGTTGGCAAGATATTGATTTCTCCCTCTTGTTGCAATTCATGAGGATATAGCAAGCTAGGAGAAATATGCTCGGTAATATTGATTTTGATGTATCCTTTATCCATCTATGCAGCACAAGCCGCAATATCTTCACTGATAATGGTTGGTGAAATGATGGCACCAATACCACAAGACTGTTGTATATGGTTGATCATTCTGTGAAGCCATACGCATTCTCATGGAGCCTCATATAGTGCCACTATCTCAGAATGATTTGTAGTTGTAGTCACCAAAGTTTATTTGGATGACTTCTATGAAATGGTTGTTCCATTGTGTAAAAATACAGAGACAGTTTATGATTTGCCATTATGGAGATCAAATAAATCCCACATTAGTGTATCTAATAATATCAGAATTTGGACCTCCAAAATTTCTCATGCCATTTAAAAATCTAAGGATATACTTTACTCCTATCCAATGACTTTGGTAGGAGCAACACTGGATGGGAACACCATGACATAAGATATGTTAAGCCGACATTATTTCAATCTAAGAGGGGATGAGGAAGGTGATGACTATATCTATGGGGAGCTTCACTATTTAGGTCCATTTTAGAAAGATGGAATTCAGACACAAACACTTGTATTTGCCGATGGAGAATGTACAATGACCCTGTTAGATATGCATTGGCTCGCGGGTTTGCCCCTGGATGGAGAATTTTATGAAGAATTTATACCTCCGCATCATGAACTGGAACCTTCACTCCTATGTTATCATAAATGTCTGTCTCATCTTTGAAAATTATGGGATGAGTTGGAAGGGGAGGTGAGGTTTCTTTCTAGGAGTGGTGTGATTATTTTCACAACACACCTAGAGGTGCTCCCCAACCTGATGATATTGAATCCTTAATTACCTAAAAAGCAATTTTCTTAGCACTCTGGATATGTAGTTTCGTCATCGTCAGGGGAGGACCACGAATTCGGCCTGGAGTGTTGGTGATGGCTTCTTGGATGGCTATGGGCCGTCGATATGCTCTAGCACAGCCGACACTAAGCTCTCTGTACTATTCCTTAAGACTGATAAGCATCAACCCCGTTAATCCCTCTTATATAAAGAGATGCTGGCCTATTCATTATGTCATTGGCTAAGTGGGAGTTTATCTTAAAAAAACATATTTGGTGATAAAAGGAGAGTCACAAGTCCCACCATATCATCATCTTTCCGGGGGAAACCAATGATGGCAAATATTATGTTCAGGATTCCCAAATGCTTCACTCCTATAGAGGCACTCAATCTATTGTGTAAGTATACCAACATTCTAGTGTCCTTACAAGCCAAATTTCACAGGCCAACTAAGAGTGCCCCCTCCTGAATATGTCAAAAGAATATTTTGTTTATCTCTTCACTGTGGCATGCTTCCTTTTAGGCGTGCTGATTTGTGCGTTGCTGAACCATACCACCTAGATCATGTGGCTCGCCAATTCAAACTTGACCAAGTGATCCCATACCCTGCATTAACTAGTTTATTTACTGAGGAAGATTTCAGAATCACCTATGCTTATTGGAGGCACTTTTGTGTCCGGTGCAAGATAATTTGCACCTTCTTCCTAATGACACCCGCATTGGATGTTGCACGCTACCTTGGTCAAGTGGTACAAAAAATTTTCAGAGGCCTTCACCTCAATTTTTGCGTAGTCTCAGCCAGGGTATCATTTCGCAGAAGGTGCCCTATGAAGACAGGAAGAGACGTGCATTTGACAAAATCATTGTCAGCCGTCGACTTTCATCGTGTGACTTGTTCATGGTACGAGAGGTGCCCGAGCAATGAGGTGCTCAGTACATCGAATTCATTAAGGTGAAAACAGCAGAGATTGATGGGCCATGGAAGAACATACTCCATGATTTCCTGCATACAAAGGCCATTCCTTCCATTTCATTAAACCAGGCATGTCCCTTTTGTTCTCTAAATATTTGATCTTTCAATGTACATGTTTTCTTTTTTTTTGAATCAGCTTCCTTCATCCTGCTCTATATGTATTCTGTACTGCAACCAAGAAGCAACTCTTGCATGGACCCTATTGTCATCTCATCATCCAGACCTATATTGGTTGAGACTATACCAACTCAAGAAGCTACCGCTGTAGGAATCCTGCTGCAGCTTCTTTATCTGGACCTGTATTAGTTAGGGACATACCCGCTCAAGAGAACATTAGACCTATATTAGTTGGGGACCTCCCCAGTCAAGAAAATGTCAGAGACAAACAGGTTGCCTCATTGCCTAAAATTAATCTAATACAACAATCTCCTAACATCATTATTCCAAATATCGATGTACAACCTCCCGCCAAGCGAAAACTTGATTTTAGTAATATGGATGAGAATTATGACCTGGTTGTTGCACCTGTCCTAATCGCCACTATCAATGATGGAGACCTCGATCCTTCTCTTACTAGTATGGAGCAGCTTGAAGATGAAGACTATGCAGCTACTATGGAATTTAGCATAGTAGATAGGGGAGGCGATTTACAGCCTCTTCCTTTTATAAACAATCCAGTCACAGGGTCAGGAGGGGACTTTTCTAAATCCCCTTATAACATGACTCACATTGTCCCTCCTGATGTAGACTCAGCTGAAATCACTGATTTTATCAATGGTAATTTTTTTGCTCATGGGTAGTTACTTCTGCATATGCAATCATATGTCTTTTAAATATTATGAATCTTTTTTAGATTTTGGATAGCAACTCGACCACTCGTCATCTAGTGAAGCACCTCCTAAAGATACTCAATGCATGGATATTAGTGAGATTGAGAAAGTTTTCCTGGAAGCCGCACACCAACTATTCCGAAAGGTTCTCGACGGGCTGGATGTTACTACACTCAAAGCACTGGAGTGATGCACCACATTGGAACTCATTGCCACTAACCTCCCTAGAAATTTCACCAGCATTTCTAAGATTAAAACCATGCTGGACAAGCTGGTCATTATTTCCAAGTGACTACAGCTTGCTTACTCTGAATTTGAAGCAAGCTCTAGACAAGTAGATCAAGAGTTTTGGTAAAATCCAGCGAGAGCTTTCACTCAAAAAGGATGCTCTCCATACCACTGTCTTGGAAAAGGTCTCGATCAGAAAGAAAAAAGATGAAATTTCAGCAGAGATTGCCCTCGCTTTGCAAGGTCTCAAGGAAAAGGGCAACACCTTCTCGAAGTTCAATCTGCTCAGGGATTAGCAGTGAAGGAACAGGAACAAGCGCTTTGTGATGCCACACAAAGGCGACCAGGATTGCCACTGATGACCTGCAGGCGAAGATGGTGGCACCTGTCCAGGAGGCTGAGGAGCTTCTTAGCGATTTTGAACAAGTCTCTCTTCCTAAAGCCAATCCTTTAGCCAATTGATGCATTCAGTCAGTTTGGTCACCTTTATCCCATTTCATGTCATACTCTGAACATTTTTTTTATTTCCCTAGTTAATTTGAACCTTCTATTTCCTTCAGTTTGTTGGACATGCTTCATTTGGTTTTGTAATTACATGCAGTTGGCAACTACTTGTTCAATATGCATCAGAACCTTCCAATATTTCCGATGTGTCAGAAAAACTTATTTATTGATGGTAGCTCTTTTCTTAGCACACTGAATTATTTTTGGCTTCAACTTGAATTTAATATGGAGCCATGGAGCAGATATTTTATTTATCTTTTCCCTAGCGGTTTATACTCATGCAAAGATGGAGTATTTTATTCTGTTTTATTTTAAACTAGCTTCAGTTTAGGCTCATGCAGGTACGGAGCATATTTTTTTACTTAACAATTTAGACTCATGAAGAAGCATTTTTTTTGGGTCACCTCTAATTTAGGCTCATAAAGCACAGAGCGGAACAGGATATTCTTTGTTTTTCTTTCTCGCTTAACTGTTTTGGCTCATGTTGGAGCACGATTTTTTTTAAAAAAAATCTCTACTTACAATTTAAGCTCATGAGCAATGGAGCATATTACGTATTTTTTATACATAGTAGCGCTTCAAAAACTTCCCATTTACCGTTGGGGACAATACTCACCATCAGGAGATATGATTCTATAAGCGCCAATGCAGTATACGTCCTTCACAATGTAAGGGCCTTCCCACTTAGGCTCAAACTTACTTTGCATTTGGTGAGTAATATTCATAGGTCGAATGACCAAGAGAACCAAATCTCCTTCTTTGAACATCTTCTCTTCATGCGTTTATCAAAAGCTCGAGACATTCTAGCTTGGTATGCTTCCAAGTTTTGTAATGCGTGAAGTCATTTCTCTTCAGGTTGTCAAGTTCTTTCAAGCGTAATTTTGACGATTCATCTTCATTAAGCTCTTCTTGGATAGCCACTCTTAAGGAGGCAATTTGCACCTCTAATCGTAGGACTGCCTCTCCTCCATACACAAGTGAGTAGGGAGTCATTTTTGTTGGCGTCCGAGTTGTGGTCCTATACGCCCACAAAGATTCAAGTAATTTCTCGTGCCAATGTTGCTTATTTTGTGAGACCACTTTTTTAAGCAACTTGCATAACACTTTGTTAAATGCTTCTGCTTGGCCGTTAGCAGCAGGATTATAACCTATAGAAAAGTGGTGCTTAATTTTAAATTTGGCACACATCTTCTCCATTACTATACTCCCTCCATCCATTTATTGGAGTCATCTTACCAAAAAAATTTCTCCAAGAGTCGGAGTCGTCTAAGCTAGGGACCATAGTTTTTACATCTTCCCAGGCACATGTAGCTACTCTCACTGGTCTAATTAATACAACCGTCTGCATGCGGCTTCTCTCTTTGGTGGAATTAATTCAAGCGCATGTGCCACCCCTCCTTGGTCAGCGTGCATGATCCTAAGATGACTTCGATAAATGGATGGAGGGAGTATTTCTAAAAGAAGGTCCATTATCAGATATTATTAAGCTGGAACGCCAAATCGATATATGAGATGGTTTCTTATAAAGTCCTCCACATTTTTTCGCTTTGACTTCCTTTAGTGCTTCTGCCCACTTAGAGAAGTAGTCTATTGAGGCAAGGATGAATATATGTCCTTTAGAGGGTGGAGTATTTATCAGTCCCACCTACATCCATTCCCCACATTTTGAAGGGCCACGACATATTGGTCGGATGCAATGGCTCATGGGTTTGAGGTATGAAATTACCATGAATTTGGCATTCATGGCATTTCTTTGCAAATTTCATGGAATCATCAAACATTGTAGGCCAATAACAACCTAAATATCTTATTTGGTAGTGTAGCTTAGGCCTAGATTGGTGTGCACCACACACTCCAGAATGCACTTCATTTAAGGCTTCGATTACCTCATTTTTAGCAAGGCAGCAAAGTAGAATACCATCACAGGTGCACCGATAGAGCTTATCATTTATGCATGTATAATTTATTGACCTCTTTCAAATTCTAGATCTTTCAATAGAATCCAAGGGCAAATATCCATGAAGCAAATAGTCAAGAAAAGATGTTAACCAATTAGTCCAACTCGATTTCACATGTATTTATGGTCATGGCTAAAGTAGATGGTATGGCATCTTCCTCAGCTAGTATGGGGAGTACTCTTCTTTCCTCTACATGAACATCCTTCATTTCATATGGACTTAGAGACATGCTAGCTGCTAAGCTTGCTAATGATCGGTTGGCGTGCTAAATTTTTAGATCAGCGAATAAAGACATAACCTCTTTAGCATTTTGAAAACTATTGGTGTACTATTCTAATAATAGGCTTGTTTGCTTGTGTTGGAATGCATTGGTGAATGTGTGTGGCTTTTTTCTGCTGTATCGCGTAAAAGGCAGAGAGTTCGGTGGTGATCGGGAGCAGTACTTTGATGACTAGCAGATCAGGAGCAATACTTTAATGACCAGAGGGACCCACAAGACTTTGTTGAGCAAGGCAAGTATGACATAGGGTCATCCCGATATCGTATTCACCTTAATTACCTTAATCACATGCTTGTGTCAACCTTAGCAACTGTAGAGATTATAATATAGTTTAGACTCCTTGTTCCTTGGATGCCTATGGGATGTGATGCATTGGATAGATGCTAGTGCTCAATTAATTACCATGATCTTGTAATTTGACTAATGGATTATGTGATAAACCTTAAAAGATGCTTTTTTTATATTATCTGCCAGGGGACTAGTCTATGAGCAACAATCTAGGACTTACAGTACAACCATGAGGGCTATATGGCTCTAGCTTTAGTTAAGCATGAGATCTTTTCTAACTTGGTAGTGGTAACCTGAAAGGGTGCTAATTCAACGGTGTAACCGGGTTGGGTGTAGTGCAGGCTCTGTCCTTATGTGTGCAGGCTACGTGTCATTGAACCATACAGAAGGGGGCTCTACATTCATAGGCCACGCTCCAATGGTCCTAACTTGTTAGACGAACCTTTAAAAGACTTCATAGTGAACCCTGCCAACCTTCCTCGGAAGTGGGTCAAAAGGCTAGCTACCTCGGGCAAAAGGGTAAATCATGACGTGAAAGTGTACAACCTATGCAGAGTATGTTAAAAAGTGATATATCAACCATGCTCATGGTTATGAGTGGCCTTGGACCATCATAGAATAAATGATGATGTTTACTGTTAATGACATGTTTATGCTAATCATTAATCTTGCTACCTAATTATGTGTAATTATGGGAGAATGATAAACCTTGATGCTACACCTTTGCCACAGACAATCCTAAAAAGCTAAGCGTAGTATAACCACATCGGCCTTTTGAGCTTCATTAACCCTATGTTTTACTTGCTAAGTACAAGTACTTACACTTGCTTTACTTTCAATTTTGAAAAATCACGGATGGTAACAGATGGGTACTATGAGTACTTTCTAAGGATTACTAGGCATGCAATCAACCAGTCAACATATCCCTGTGGCATGGAGGCTCATGAAGAATAGTTATCTTTTTATCGTTGCGTTTAGACTATGTTCATTTTAATGACTTAAAGACCATCATGTATTAAGCCTTTGTGATGATACTTTATGTTAATTTATGGCCTATGTGTGAGATTGATCCCTGAGCACACATAAGTTTATGCATTCAATTTCATCCTTGAAATTGGGTGTGATAAATTGATATCAAAGCCGTGTTGACTATAGGACACAAGCCTAGATAGAAATGGTTGCTTTTAAAGTCTTTATTTATTTTTATGCTTATTATCTTATTCTTATTTTTTATTAAAATTTTTATGCTACTTTACTTATTCTATTGTTAAAATGTTGTTTCTCATTATATCTTAATTAAAAATTTATAGATGTCGATGCCTCGCCGATCTGCCCGCCTCAACTCTGCAACATACCGCGCCATGTTTACCCCCAGTTTATCCCTGGCAGCTTCTCAAGCAGCACCTCAGGTAGCTCCAGAGCCTAAGGTACCCTAGGCACCTCAGGTGACTCTAGAGGTAGTGGTCATCCCTAATTTCCAGGAGGATCCCATGATCGAGGATCCAAAGGTGGTGTTGGAGGACATCATCTAGGAAGATGAGGAGTGGCCAACTTCTGTGGTGCTTCTACACCTACACCAGTTCTTGTACCGGCATTTGTACCTTCCTCTGCACTAGCACTCTGCCCCTAGAGAGATAGGCTGGGCTATAGCGCACCACCGCATGTATGCACGACTCTACCTACTTCCACGACTTCTTTGGAGGAGATGTTGCAAAAGTACTATCGACTTGGGTGTAGTCATTAAGTACTTCTACCCAAGTGCAAGCAACCACATGAGGGCACTTTCTAGACTACAGAGCTATCGTTGGTCATGTGGAACACAACATTCGATGGCAAAAAGGTGGAAACCATCCATGCTCCTAGCATTCTATGCACTGAAGTGTGGGAAAGCGTGAAGGATACAACACAGGCTGCTTGTTCACCGATATGAAGGTATGCAAGAAGACGAGTATAAATTCCTTCCCTGCTATGACCCTATGTAGGTGATTGGGTGATCCGGAGTCCCCATGGTAAGGAAGCAACTTTGGAGGCTACAGTCAAGCAAGTGAATGCTTTGACGAATGCCAATTAGGGACTCTACATCGACCTCCGTGGGCGCTCCCTCCTGCGTCCTCGAGTTGTTGCGGGCGCGCCGAGCAGGGGGACGCGGTCCGGGCGGTCGCCTCTGCCGAAACAGGAGCCTTCCCTCGGGGGCTCGGAGGGGCCAAAGGCTTAGGACCAAGCACCTCCGAATCACGCCCCCCCTCGGACGAGCCTCCCTGAGAACCAACGCCCTCGGGGAGTCTCGCCTGATCATTCCACGGATACAGAGTCAGATTTGGTGGATCTTCTCCCGGCGCCAAGAACTCAAAATCCGGCGGGGCATCAACCACGTAGCCAAGCCACACACCTCCAGGATCCTCATCATCGTCGCCTAAATCCCCCTCAGATTCAGTTGTGGAAACATGCTCTCCTCTCCCTCCTTCTCCTTGCGTGGTCTCTACGGTCCTCCTCGCCCTCCTCGTTCTCCTCTCCCGCCTCCTGGTGGCCCTCTCCTGGTCAAGCTCGCTGCGGGCGTGGTTAGCAGCACGCACCGCCGCGTCCTCCGGTAAGCGCCTCCACACGGAAGGGCAGAAGGTATTCTCGTCCCTCGATCATCGATGGTCCCCGGACTCATACGATAAGATGCGAAAAACAAAAATGCGGATGGCGGGGAGGCGAAGCAGAGCTTACCGGCTCGATGAATCCTCGATCCGGCCGCATCGGAGGGTGGCCGGGGATGGGGTACCCGAAAGAAGTGTCGGAGGTCCCGATGTCGGTGGCGTCCCAAATCCGCACCGCGATCTTCGTGTTTGCAAGCTCGCCGTCCGCCAGCACCATCCCCGTGAGGTCGGCGCCCCGACCATCTCCCACAAACGCGCCCGGCGGAGCATGAGGGGCACGACCCTTCTCTTGTGAAAACGCGCCGATCACGCCCTCGCCCGGTGACCCCCTTCGAAATCAAGCACTGCAGGCCCCAGATGTACATGTCGAGCGTGCCCACCTGCGTCTCGGGCACTCCCCACTTCCAGCTCGCCGGCTCTTCAGTGATGTACCGCCCGGTGTACGCCAGGAGCCGGGCGTTGGGATCGTTCCTGACGTAGATCCACTCTCGGTGCCACCCCTTGTTGGAGGAGGCCTTGCCGAACTTCAGGTAGGAGGAAGGGAGGGAGCTTCGGAGCCGAATGCTGTAGCAGCCCATTGGAACGTGAAAGCTCCTCGTCGGTCGGCCTCCTCTCTCCGACGTCATTTTCGTAAACAACGTCGAGCGGAAGAAACGCCGCCACAGATCGAAGAGCGGCTCCACCCCGAAGAAGCCTTCACACAGCGCGACAAAAACCGCAATGTGAAGGACCCCCGTAGGGGCCAGGTGCTGGAGCTCAATCTCGTAGTACGCTAGTAGGGTGGGAGGGAACTGCCGGCCGGCGTGGCAAACCCCGCTCATAGAAGGGAAGGAAGGCCACAACGAAGCCCTCCGGCGGGTTCAGATCAATCTTCCCCTCCGGGATGATCCAGTCCGAGCCCTCCTCCCCCGTGGGGAAAAGACCCTTCTTCATTAGGCCCCTCACGCGTGATGCGCGGACGTCCGATCCAGACCAGAGCTCATTGCCGTCAGCCATGACGGCTTCCACAGAGGTGGAAGGAGGCAACGAACGGGAAGAAAGCCGAGGCAGAGGCGGCAGATGGATGAGGCGTGGAGACGATGATGCCGACGCAACAAACAATGAAGGTGAGGGGATTTTCTCTGCGAGAGTCGCGAGGATGGAAAGTGGAAGGGACTCTTCGTCGGTTTTGAAATAGGAGAGAAAAGCGCGGCGACAGAAGGAAGGGGGCATGAGAATCGAAGCACCGCTCCGCATTAACTACGACCGCACGCCCCACGTACTCCCCTGACACCGCGAAAATCAGAGAACACGCCATCCCCGCCAAAGTGACCTAAAAAGCAGCGCCGAGCAACTGACACGACAATCCCGGTCAAGGCAGTCCACGGGACCGGGACGTGGGCTAAGCCCATAAGGCCCCAGAGTTCGAAGACTGGCCCATCACGGGGTTCCGCAGTCGCTCAAGGGCCACAACCGAGTGAGGGATGGGAAAAGCCGGGCCCACGAAGCAGTCCACTACCGAGAGCGCCCATGCGCCGGGGACTTCCTTGACCATACGCGTATCTAAGGCGAGAAGGTTCATGACATCTCAATAGAGAGAGGCATCAAGCCCCCGGAACCCGTTCGACGGTCCCGGGAATCACCTGAACCGAGCTCCCGAGAGTTTGGAGTTTACCGCCAGCCGGTCCTGACCAAGCCCTTGCCGAGGCGACATGGAACTCCGAGCGCGTGTACCCATTTGCAACTCATCAAGCACCATGAACTCAACCAACGCGGGAAGCATGGCACGGCTCACCCCTCAGACGCGCGAGGAAAGACAATAAACGACGAATCAGAAGTAAAAACCAAGAAATCACAAGGCAAAAGCACCATCTTGTTCATCATTGCCTTCCGAGAGGCACCATGCTACAGTCAAACCGGTCAACTAAAATCGGGGGCCCGATGGCCGAACAATCACACAAAATATCAACCAGGTGCACTGGACTAGCGCTTCCGCAGTGCACCCGCATCTACGTCACCACCGGAGGCGGCTCTCGCACGCCTACCACGGCGGGAGGAGGAGGCCGCCCTAGCGCAGCTCGTCGAGCACCTGCTCTACAGGAACCTCGGCAAGAACGGCCTCCACGACATCGTCGAACTGCTCGGCGAGCTCGTCGTAGTCCGCCGCGCTCGCGCTGGACGGGAACCCCACGAATGGGCGAAGATCGTGCCCGGAGCGAACCTGGGACGCCGTCAGAGCCATGGCGGCGCCATACGGTAGACGGCGCGCCGCAGACACCCGGATGCGCCAGGAACGTCGAAAGCAAAGCGCGCTCCACGCAGGAATCACCCCGCGCCCGCACAAGCTCCGTCACGGCGTCGACGGCCGGACGGAGAGCCTGGAGCTCCGCCTCCAACTCGGCCACCCGCGCGTCAGTCGCCTCCCGCTGGTACCGAAGCTCCATGGCCTCTAGGTCGGCGGCGCGCAGGGCCACGTTGGCCGCGTCCAGGTTCTCGCCAAGTTCCTGGACCCCAACCAGCGGCACCAGCAGGGGAACGTAGGGGTTGTGCCCATACCCCTGGAACGCGCCCCGCGGGAGGACCGGCGGGAGAGACACATGGGGAGCAACCCTGCGAAACCACAAACAAAGACAAAGCCGAGGTTAGAACAAGGAAATTAGGAGCAATGCAGGGGAATGAGGAAGCGCAGGAAGACACCCGGGGCACGGCGGCGGCGCTGAGAGCCACCCTCCTCCGGGAGGTCGTCGGCGGGGCACTTCCCACGATCCATTGGAGACGAAAGAGAGTGCGAAGGCAAAGAGTGTGCAGAGGCAACGAGTGGCAAGGAAAGAGGCGTGGCTATGGGATCCCCCGGGCCAGCTATTTATAGGCGCAAGAGCCCCCAAGCCAGACCGCCCGCGGCATGCATGACGCTCCATGCACGGCGCCGCAACAATAAATGAGCCGCGCGCCTCCTCGGCTTCCCAAGAAAAGACTGCAGCTCTCTCTCTCTCTTTCCCCAAGAGGGAGTAAAGACTGCGCGTGAGCCCGCACGAGGCAGCATGCGCCACATGCGCGCCGCCGCGGCAGAAGTACGCCGCGGAATGATTACGCCATCAAACAGTCGCACGACGTGGCGAGCGACTACAACGTGGAGAAGCCGCGATGAATAAAAAATGCCAAGACCAGCACAGTATGTAACTCTCGAAACCCATGACAGGGGGGACCCACCCCACAGGCAGCCACGCGCGATTGGGCCGCGAGGATAGCCACGTCGCTCCCTCGCGCTGCACTCGATGCCGTGTTGTCAAATCATAAAAGGTCATCATGACCCTCCGCTCTGCTCGGCCAACAGGGCCTCTTGACTCACAACCGGAAGAGGAGTAAAAAAGAAAGGGGTACGGATATAGCAAGACGTACGACTTAGCCTCTACAGGAGTACACTCCCCCACAGGCTCGGGGGCTACACCCGGCGGGTGCGCTCGCGCGCACCCACCAGAATACGAACCAAAGGAAAAAGCCGGCCCACCCATCGGTAGAAGGAAAAATCCAGTCCCCGAGAGAGAGCCGCGGGCCTCTCCCACGGAGACTCGGGGGCTACTGACGGGGTTCGATAAAAAACGATGCCTCTGGGCCACCCACAAAAAACGCAAACACAGCCCATAGGTAAGAAAGGCCTAAGAAACGGCCCAAGAAGGGGCCCCGCGGCCTCCCCGCGAGGGCCCCCGCCTCGCCCGAGAGCACTCCTCGGAACGCCGAGAGAAGTCACGATTCGCCCGAGAGTGTAATGCCACCCGAGAGACGAACGATTCGTCCGAGGGCACTGTGACATGTTCGAAAGCGCAACATCGCCCCTGAGAGTGGAGTCACCGTGCGAGGCTGCGCCGGTTCAAGGATAAGGATGGGCTCAACCGCTCCCTGACCAAAGTACAATCTGACATGGCACAGGATAACGCCTGGCACGTGAGCATGCTCCCGCGCAATGATGGAACGGGAACAGTGACTCGCGTAGCGCCAGGGACCCCCGCTTCCTCTGTTTTCCACGGGTGTGTCAGGCATCACAGGGATAACACCACGCCACAGTTGACCCGCTCAAGGCTAGCCGCTCCACGCTCACTGTACCAATAGAAGTACGGAATGTACCGGTTGAAGAACAGGGCCCGGGCGGGACAAGGACCACGTGGAAAACAATGGTACAGCACCGCCATACCGGGCCCGGGAGGCCGTACGAAGCCGACTCATCCAGAAGTGAAGGCAAAAGCAGAAGGACAAGACGCTTCCTCCCATTTCGACCAAACAAGACTCGAGACGAGCTCAATAAGTAAAGCCGAAACTTGTACGCCCGTGCTCTCCCTTGAACTATAAAAGGAGAGGAAGGGCACTTCATTTAGGGCACGGTAGAGAACAATCACTCCACAGGCACCTGCATTCAATCCACTCAGAGACCTGAGAGTCCGACTCTCTCTCTCTCTCGCGTTTGTACACCCCTCCTACAGATAAGAGCTCAAGTAACACGACTCACTCAAAACTGGACGTAGGGTTCTTCAGGCCCAAACCAGTACACTTCTTTGTGTCCACCTGAGCATAGCCATCGAACTGAGGCACGCAATCTAGATAAATTTACTTGTTAGTGTTCCCGAAACACCGACACCATGCCACCGCGCCGAAGCTGGATACTCCTCCGTTGCCGCTGCTCAATGCGTATCTGCTACTGCTGCTGCTTGCGGGTCGATGGATCTGCTGGCAGAGGAGTATGTCATGGGGGAGGCGGCTCTGTCGGGTCACCATGCCACTGCACCACTACATTACCAGGCCTCAGCGCTCGCGTGGCCACGACGCCCAGCCCTACGTCGTCATGCCACCATACCCTAGGCCGTCACTAGGGTTGTTGGGAGAGCGACATGAGGGAGGAGTGAGAGAAGGGCGGCAAGAGTAGGGAAACCCTAAGTGGATGAAAAACCCTAAGTGGCGGTATCAAACTATCATGCTGAGGTGGGTTGTTTTGGCATTGAAATGGGCTAGTATTAACTGAGGCGGGCCTTATAGTGTGATAATTACCGCCTCGGTTAATCGATATTAATCGAGGCGGGCACCTTAAGTTGCCCATCTCGGTTAATCGATACTAATCAAGGCAGGCACTTTAGGTTATCTACCTCGCTTAATGGATTTTGCGATGTGGTTTTTTGTAACCACCTCGGTTAATAAAAAGTGACCGTCTAGGCGGTTCAAAAGTCTGCCTGCCTTAGAGGCCTATTTTGGAACATCTCCTAAAAGATTTTTTGTAGTAGTGTGCATGGTTGTAAACCGCCACTGCAAGACCTCTCGTCGAGTGCCGGTGCTAGATCTAGGATAGAGAGGAGAGGGGTGGCCTCCATGTGGATTCGAGAGGGAGTGACAGGGCCATCAGCCATCATCGTTGGCCATCGAAGGGCCATGCCTAGCAGGAGGGCCACCACCCAGTGGGCGCCGTTGAAGGCCCCCGCCGTCGCCGCGTGAGCCCCGCCCCTGCCCTTGCCGCCGCCATGCCACTATAACGCGTGGGCTGCCCTGCGAGCTACCTCGATCAGGAGGGAGGGAGGTGGGCTCGGGGGGCAAACAGGGAGAGGGAGATAGGAAGAGGGATATGGCTGCGACTAGAACTCGGATGGATGGAGCTAACCCTAACTTCCAGTATTTATATGGTGGTTGGCTATCGGGCCTCTCCTGGGCCTATTGGGTGTCGGCCTTTATGGCGGTGGGACTTATTAGGTGCCACGCGGTAAATCTATTGACTGAGGCGATGGTAAATAAAAAATGACTGCCTTTGTCGGTACTAACTGATGCAGCTGGATTTTGTAACCATCTTGGTTAATAAAATGGCATTGTCTGCCAAAATTATTTCTGTACTAGTGTTTACAGTATGGTGGTACAGGCAAAAAGCGTAAAAGAAACTCAGGGTGGTAGGCAAATTAAACATAGACATTCACAAAACAAACCTATTGCTAAAAGGCTAACATTTTATTATCGTGTGTTGCATAAACCATTAGTCAAAATTACGGAGCATATATCATTAGCACAGTTGAAGTAGCTAAGCAAAACTAGTATGCTGCCTATGACTGAATCCAGGTACAAGACAAAACTGAAAACTTGATAGTCCTCATGTTATACAAAATTAAACACACATGCATGAAATTTGTAAAGTGAATTAATAAAATGTACCAGTTAATAACATGGATAACATGGTCAAGGGTCACTTACATTTTCTACAAACTGATACTCACAACTCTTCAATCATCACAACTTTCTCTCTGCGTAAGCATAACGAGGATGGCAAACACATGAGCACACAGTCGGTACATGGAAAGAATCAAATAATAATAAATAATATAAATATATTAAACCGCACAACATACATTACCAACAGCAACACTAAATCCTTGCGAACTGGTGAAGTGGTGAGTGCCGGCCAGTTTCATCGTAAACAGATTTTAAAACCGGTAAGTTTATTTTATTTTTAATAAAAAAGGATTTTGGGGGCATTTTTGCAAACGAAAACTACGTTCTAGGGTTTCCCTGAAAGCAACCAAGCAAGACCAAAACCCAGACATTTTAATGTGTAAGTTCAGAGAAAAGAGGGAACCTTTTCTGCAAACACGCCGCCGCCGCTGATCGGCTCTTCCTCGGTCTACTGGCGATAGTTGGCTTGCGCGCGTCAGCTGCCGATCTTGGCCATTGGCGGCCGGCCCCATCCAGCGGTCAGAGGGGCCGAGCTTCCCCTTTCTCGCTCTGCCCATCGGCGGTCGGCGCCCAGACGACGACAGCGCGCACGACCTGAGGACGATCGATCTCCGGCTGAGGCGCACGACAAGGTGTGTGGAGCGGCTAAATGGCACCAGCGAAAGACGGCGGCGGCGAGCCAGATGGGATCATATCTTTGCGGCGGATACGGCGAGATGAGATGAGAGGCGGCGGTAGGGGCGCCCGATTTATGCCGTGCGGAGGAAGAGGAATATGGGTCAAGCGCTGCGTAGGGTTTCTGATGACTTGCAGATTGCAGTCCCTCCCGGCCTTGGCGTGCGTGCCCGATAGATGCGCGGCAGCACCTGGGAAAAGCCGAACCCGGCCCTGCTGATGGACCCCTTGGCCAAGCCCAAAAAGAAAGAGAAAATGGGTCAAGCCCAGGAAGAGGGAGAGAGAGTGGGCTGAAAAGGAGAATGGCTGCCTAAAACAAGAGGGTTTTCTTTTTCTTAAGACGGGATTTTGATCACTTCCAAAATTGTTTAAATTAAAAGTCTCAAACTGTTATAAACAAAATTCGAAAAAAACCCTATTCGACCATATTTTTTAGAACCCATTTTAAAACTGCTTTTAGTCAAAGTTTGGAAGCCAAAACAGACTATTTTTAATACCTTTTTATAAATAGAGAAAATCAAAACATATTTTGAGCTCGTTTGGAATAATATATATTTTAAAGAAGTAAACGAAGTGGAGTGGAGTTGGGCGCCCACGTCGTCCACTTCCTATGCCTCCGCCTCGAGGGAACATACATGTAGGAGATTCAGCAGAATGAGACTGCTTATAGTTATAGCCAGCTAAAAAACCAATGCCACTGATACTAGCAAGCCTACCTACAGAACTGAGACTAGTGACAACACACAGGCAAGGACACTGCTTAAGATCCAAAACAAAACAAAACAAAACAGAGCGAAGAAATTTAAATAAAGAGATATACAAAGCAGCTATCATAGATACCGGACAAAGCAGTCATTACGGAGGAAAGAGGAAGCTAAGTTCTGCTTTAGCGAAGAGCAAAGGAGGAAGACAAGTGAGCACATGGCTAGCCAGGTGTAAAATTGACTTTCCACATATCCTATCCCCGCTGGCATGCTTACATTGCTTCTACAGGAGCTGCTGGGGAAAAAAAAAAAACACTGCTGACTCATTTGCAGCCAGCGCTCGGAAGATTTCAGTCTTTTCAGACTTGAAACATGGGCGCCAAGGTTAACGTGAAATCAGTGGACGGAACACTGCTTACTGAAACGTTTGATTGTAACAGTCTACAGCTATATTTGCATTTACAACTACAAGAAGTCTAGTAAAAAAAAGGAGTTGGGCTATGTATGACTAGATCACTTCTGCACTTGTTCTTGCACTATTCAGGTTCAGAACACATCTGGGGAGGGCCGGCTGAGCCTCTCGTCCTCCAGTAGCTCGTATGGATCAATGTATGGTGGCGGCGACACCGATGTGTTGCTTGCATCGTGTACAAAACTCGGTCCAAAGTACTGCAACGAGAAACCATGTCAATCACGATGCGGATACTCTGGTCAATTCAACTATGTATACTAAGAGTCTAAGACCATCGGTAAAATCTGTCAGCTAGATAAAGCTACTCTGCATATTCCAGATGAGTAAAACAACAACTCAATAGCAGTAGTTGAAAGATGGGATTTCAATTTTCATATTTTCCAACATAGTGAATCCTAGTCTCCATTGCAACTGTACCATTCAGTGTACAGATTCATATCCACTTTAACTGCATTTGTTTAACAATGCTAAAACATATAAACAGATTAGCAGTCAAGTTATGGACACAAGCAGAAAGTAAATTAAGCAGTGTACATATTGACGATAAACATGCATCGAGATATGAAAGGTGGGATTATCAGGGGCTTACCACATATAAACCAGCAAAAAGAGAAATGGTGACAAGAATCAGGGGCCCAAATGCCAGAAAGAAGGTACTGCCAAGTGATAGTAGTAACTTTGCCCGAGGAACAAGACCCTGAAAAGAAATCAACAATTATAAGGGAAAGACAAGTCACTGGCTATTTTATTATCATACTGTTACTGATCTGATAACCCGTACTAGACAAAAATTATTCAGTAAATAATGATAAGGTGCAGACAGAACAGCGGTTGATTATCTGATTATCATATATAGTATGGCTGAATAGATAGTTGACACAGGTGAATATTCTTCTGAACATGACTCTTCTGAACATGACTATTTAACAATATATAAACATGTATATGTACATGAGCATGGGCTCAAGTATCAATACAGAACTGACCAAAAAAAATTGTACTAATCATGCCCTCGTAATTCTCCTGACGATGCTCTAAGTCTAGCACACACCAATGCCAGAAGCACTGCTCATCAGATCATGTTTACAGTTTACCACCAAAACGGATAAAACTATTGCTCAGGAAATTGACCACCAGAAGCCATGTTGATTCAGAAGTACCAACAGAATCACACAAAGAAGCACAATTTGTGTCCTTTTGACAACGGTGCATCTCTACCTACTAGCACTAGCAGGACAGAGCAACAACCACTAGTCCCTTTGCCTAATTTGGGAAATTAAGCAAGCTCTCATGTTTCCATTTTCCAATTACTAGCACAGCACCGTATCCAATTCTTGCCGCATTTAACATGGCCGTCCTACGAAAGATTTGATCTTCCAGCTCAGGAAAAGCCAAACTCTGTCCATGGCCGATCAAAATGGCGCCCGCGCGCGTGCGAGGGAGAAAGAGAAGGAAGGAATGAGAGGAGGAAGAGGGGGGCGGTGGCAAGCTCACCTCGAGGCCCTCACTGTTGAGCGCCATGGACCGCTCCCGCTGGCCGTCCGCCGCGGCGCCGCGCTCGAACTCGGCGGCCGCCACCCGGCGCTTGGCCCCGGCCTCGGGCGCCGCCCCTTCCTCCGCCTCCTTGGCGCCCGCGGGCGTGGAGGAAACCCCGGCGCCATCCCGCGCCGCCGGAGCTCCCTGGCGAAGAGCGACTCAGGAGCCTCGGCTTCTCCCTCCTCCTCCTTCTTCCCTCCCCCCCCGCCGCCGCCGCCGCCGGCGCGGCACCTCACGACGCGCGGAGGCGCAGCCGCGCGGCCGGCCGTAGGGACGGGGACGCGGTGGAGGCGGCCGACGGCGGGCGGATGGCGGAGGCAGGGCGCGCGAGGCGGATCATGGCCATGGCCATCGCGGGGCTGGGTCGTCGTCGGTTTCTTGGCTGGCCCGCGTCGCGTGGCCTCGAGGCGTTGTTAGGCGGAGGAGAGGCCAAGTCGGACCTGGCGGCGGGGTGGGGCGGGATCTGGCCGTCGGTTCCGCCTCGAGCTGCGGCGGCGGGGAACGGAGGGCCGGGATCTCGCGGCGGAGGAAGTGGTGGCGTGTGGGGGAGTGGGGGAACGGCGGGAGCTGCCGGAGCACGCGAGGCGGAGGGCGGGACACGTGTGCGGCCGGCCTTCAGGGAACTGAAATTTTTCTGTATAAAAAAAATAGTGCTAAAAAAAGAACGAACGTCTGAAGTGAACCGTGCACGCTGGCAGCAGCAGGCTGGACCGTTTTCGTGTGGCTTGGGATTTCCGAGAAAGGAAACCGTGCACGGTGCCGACACTTTCCTCGCATCTCGAATCTCAACCAGACAGCCAAGATTTTAAATACCATTCCATAATTTTACTACTCTTGGTCATTAATAATATTGCTGAATTTGATGAAGCTCGTTCCGAGTTTCAGACAGTTTTAAATTTTTTGAATTTATGAAACCAATACTACTCCATACTCATATTAGTTGATGTTTTGGATAAGGTTTGGCTCAAATATTGAAAATATAAACTAGCAACAACTTTTAAAATATTTAGTTTAAAAAGGTAAAACTTATATGTATAGATTCACCTTAAACCCCACTTTTATAAAAGTAATTTTATTTTTAGTTTTCTTATATATTTTAATAAATGATAATGGATAAAATTAGATTTTAGAGACCGTGTCCTTGTCCAAAACGTCAACTAATATGAATATGGAAGGAGTAGAATTTATGAAACTAGCATTCTAGCAGCAAGGGAGAAGGTGCTCAGTCCTACGGATTTGGATGAGTCGTGATCGTTGGATATGTTGTTCTCAGTAGGACTTATAAGCTGGCGTATAAGTTGAAATGCGAAAGAAAATATTGTATAATAATCAAAACAGTTTACAAGTAGCTCAAACAACGCCTCCAAAGAAACGAAACACGAGGTGGATGTGATTTATCAAATTTCAATGAATATAAAATAGGAATTCGCAACATGATTTATAGGTTCAGAAGGTCAGACTAGATACCAATAAAGAGAACATTAAAATGAAATGACATATGAGCAGAAGGTAACACTAATATTTTAAAAAGAGTTTTACCTCTACTTTTTTTTAGGGCTCGGTGGGAGGAACCCCCCACCTATTATTTTGTATTGCAATAAAAGGGGTTTAATACAATTGCACGAGGAGTGCAGAGAAAGGAGCTAACAAAGCTCAAAACAAAAAAACCACAGTCCGAGGGAGCCAGCATGGCTTGGTTTGGCCTTGATGCAAATCAAGCCAATTTCCTCCTTGAAGTGCATTTTCCATCTGATAAGGTTGCAGGGTATTCCATCAAAGATCAGATCATTTCTCGAGCACCAGATGCACCAGCAAGCAGTAATGAATATTTCTCTGAAGGTTGGGTTTCCAAAGTTCGTTCTAGCTTCAATGACCATATCTAATGGGGGTATGTTGAGATTCCAGTTGATTCCAATCTGATTCCAGCATGACTGACTGAAGGGGCATTCAAAGAAAAGATGGATAACTGTTTCTTCAGTGTTGGCATTGCATATGGCACAATCATAGCTGGGCAGATGCAAATGTTTTCTTCTTAGAACATTTCTGGTGTTTAGCCTATCCTTAATCAATAGCCAGAAAAAAAACTTGTGTTTGCCAAGATTATCACCAGCCCACAGCCAAGCAAAGAGAGGTGAAGCTGTCTCAGTACCTTGCAGTAGCTTATAAGCTTTCTTCGAACTGTAGATGGAGGATTGATTCCAGACATAGCTCCAAACGTCCAAGCTTTCAGTGTCCCAGTCAAGGGACTGGAGTAGGGCCTGCAATTCTGTTAATTCTGTGAAAGTTTAGGGAACGAGTTACCCTAGCTCGGGTGTCTCGGTTGCGTGTTTATAGTGCCGGGAAAAGCCCCTAGGCGTGGCGATTACAACAGGAATTACACATGTGCATCTTGCTATACAAGTAACTTGGAACACAAGACATTCTACTCTATCTAAACTAACATCAATCGCTAACAACCGAAACACCTATTCAGATGAGGATGAACCTGGACAATACATCTTGTTTAACACCCTCCCTCAATCTCAGCCACTCACTAGGTTGAGATTGTTTCTGAACTGTAGCAATTTCTGTACTGGCAAGGCTTTAGTAAATCCATCAGCAACTTGATCACCTGTAGAGATGAAACGAATATCTAATAATTTCTGTGCTACTCTCTCCCTAACAAAATGAAAGTCAATCTCTATATGCTTTGTTCTTGCATGAAAGATTGAATTAGCAGAGAGATACTTAGCACCCAGATTGTCACACCAAAGACGTGCTGCTGAGGTGTGGGGAATCTTCAATTCAGTTAACAACTTCTGAACCCACATCATTTCAGCTGTTGCATTTGCTAATGCCTTGTATTCAGCTTCTGTGCTTGACCGAGATACGGTGGCTTGCTTTCGAGCTGTCCATGACACCAGATTGTCTCCAAGAAACACAGCAAAGTCTCCTGTTGATCTCCTATCATCAACACAGCTTGCCCAGTCTACATCTGAGAAGGCACTTACAATCATTGTTTTTGACTTGCGAATTCTATGCCCAAGATTGATGGTTCCACTGATGTAGCGCAGAATTCGTTTCACAACACTGAAGTGAGTTGTGGTTGGAGCATGTAGGAATTGATAGACCTTGTTTACAGAGAAGGAGATATCTGGACGTGTCAATGTAAGGTATTGCAGTGCCCCAACCAAACTCATGTACCTTGTACAATCTTCAGCTCCATGCTCTAACCACAACTCCTGTACCTTGTACAATCTTCAGCTCCAAGTTTTACACCATCAGCAACACTTATCTTTTGCGTGCTCGGGAGCGGTGTATCGACAGTCTTGCAACTACTCATGCCTGACCTGTAACACCTCGGCCCAGGGCTTAATAGGATTAATATGATACTCATACCAATAAGTTGCAACTTCTTTTTTGGAAGCTCATCTCGAAAGAACTCTAGGGTTAAGCGTGCTTGGCCTGGAGTAATTTCAGGATGGGTGACCAACCGAAAATTCTTTCTCGGGTGCGTATGAGTGAGGACAAAGTACGCAGAAAAGACTGTTATTGGTCTATGAGGGCAGTATTGGTCCTATTAAAGCTGTCAGATGTAAGTGGGCCCGGTCTCGAGGAGACGGAATGTTACAAATGGTATCAGAGCCGACTCTCACGGTTTCACGGGCGCGTATGTCGCAGTTGCGCAGGCATGGTGCGCATGGCTGGTGTGAATCCGTCGTGGTCACACAGCATGGCATATGCGATAGCACTGGACACACGGACGTGGCCAAGAGAGAGGGTTCCTGGCCTGGGGTTGATCGACGAGGACGTCGATCTCTTAAGGGGGTGAGGATGTAACACCCCGGTCCAGGGCTTAATAGGATTAATATGATACTCATACCAATAAGTTGCAACTTCTTTTTCAGAAGCCCATCTCGAAAGAACTCCAGGGTTAAGCGTGCTTGGCCTGAAGTAATTTCAGGATGGGTGACCGACCGAGAATTCTTTCTCGGGTGCGCATGAGTGAGGATAAAGTGCGCAGAAAAGACTGGTGTTGGTCTGTGAGGGCAGTATTGGTCCTATTAAAGCTATCAAATTCCCTCAGGTGCGCATGAGTGAGGACAGAGTGCGCAGAAAAGACTGGTATTGGTCTGTAAGGGCAGTATTGGTCCTATTAAAGCTGTCAGATGTAAGTGGGTCCGGCCTCGAGGAGGCGGGACGTTACATGACCGTTCCAGTATATCCTTGGCATACCTCATTTGTGATAAGATCAAGCCACCTTGATCTCTCTTTACTTCCATGCCCAAGAAGTAGTGAAGATCTCCCAAGTCATTTAAGGCAAAATCTTTCTGTAAATCAGAGAGCAAAGACTTTGTAGCCTCCTGTGAGGAGCTCGCTACAATGATATCATCCACATAAACCAATACAAAAATGGTATACCCTCTGTTGGTATAAATTAAATGCACACAAGAAAATAGGACTATCTGCAAGCGCACAGATATAATACCAAAGTAGCACTTCACCCGGAGGTTTTAAATATCGTATCCACAAGGAAACGTGTGAGTATAACTATGGTCCAACCTAACCAGTAGATATCAATCCTACCTAGAGATAAGAGGAGATCACTAAAACTACGTTTACTTCAAATCTCGGTAAAAGGTATTTTCTAATGTTCTATCACGGCCAGATAACTTGAATAGGGGTAGAAATCAGAGTTCTCCCCTACCAGCCTCTATATATGGCTGTCAAACCTTCTAACGGGTGATGGATTACAGAGGATTCAACGAAGCTATAAGTCACCTTCGCGAGCTACCATCTACCGGAAAGACAGGGGACATTCACAAGTAATCTAGATCTAAGCACCATGCTTACACCTATACTACTATTTCAATCTACAGCGTCCTATAGACTAAAGTACTCAAAAGAATTGTGAATTAGAAGAACAATATGAATATAAAGTTACTTACATAAGAAGATAATGATTGAAGAACCTCAGAACCAAGTCCCGGGCGAGGGGACTTGATCCTAGAGAATACTGTAGAAGAAGAGAAGCACCGACGTGGTCGGAACTCCTCCAGAACTCTACTCTCAACTCCTCTCTCTAATTCTAAGACTAGATAGCTACTCTAAGAGGTAGATCCATTCAAGGGACCCCTCTCACGTTGATCCAACTGGAGATAATGAATTAGGGTTTCAGGGATGCCTCCGTCAGGGGGCCAGGGGTCCCTTTATATAGCCCGGTGGGATGCATACGAGCCGTTCGATCAAACCGACTTCATGTACGGTGGATATGAACGCTCAAACGCGGTGGAGGAAGCTTCCCGAAGCTGAGCCGAGGAGGAATTGGGGGGAGGCCGCCCGGCCCTAGGCCCCAGGCCGGCCGGGCCTCTTCTGTGGGCTCTCGGGCCCATCTTTGTCGTGGTGTCTCCTTGTTCCATGTACAGCCCAATGGCGCATGTTTAAGCGTGAGATAATTTCGCTAATTTGCTTGATAATTACGTCCTTCTCCACGGTTTTCTAGAATTTCTTGCTGAAAAAATATGAAATCACCAAAACTCATGGAATTGTTAGTTAAAACCCCTATCTTCTATGTGTATTGATCATATCTCATGTTTATTGCACTATAAAAGTTGATGCTATCCACCGTCAACAAGCTCCCCCAAGCTTACCCTTTGCTAGTCCCTTAGCAAAGCTTAACTAATAAACTTGGATCAGGAGTTGCTACAATGTGTTCACGCCTCAAAAGCACACATGCGTTCAATCAAAAATTCTCCTCTGGATTAGAAAAACCGATCTGACTCTCAAACTCACCCATATTACCTTCAACCATGGGGCTTTTTAACTTTTACTTGGGTCTTGAGTAAATTGAAAGATAGAACAATCAAGTCAAGCACTATGTCTCAAATTCTTCACTCAACTAGCATTAGGAGTTTTTATAAGTTTTTGAAATAAAACTCAGAGCTTAATTGTATGACACCCTCAAGTCTCTTGTATTTGTGGTATTTGTGGATCTCACTGGGACATTAATGATGTTATGCCCTCCTACAACTAAGTATTATAGTGGAGCTTATAGGAGTGGCATTAAACAAGAGTAAGCAAACTTGCAATTCATATATTGTAAAGTCAAACAATAGATCCAGAGAGAGTCAAGTCATACAATCAAACCAAGATGTGCATGTGTATGGAATATGGTGGATAGGTGTATATATGGTGGCTAATCCTAATTCTACTTTTTGCTCTTTGAAAATAAATCTCTCTCTAGAAACTTTAAAAAGGAAGACATGGGCTATCTTTATTCTTTCTCTTTTCTTCTTCTTCTTCTTCTTTTTTTTTTTCTTTCCATTTTTTAATTGCTTGGACACTTGTCCATTTTTCTTTTTTTTATACTTTTTCTTTTGCATAGCCACATGCATCCTTTGAATACAAAATGATAATTGAGAGATGACAATAAGAACTTAAAGCAATTAAACAGGGGTTTATTCTTTGGGGTTTATTTTGATGTTCACTCTAATGTAGGAGAAAAACATTTTTAAGGTGGATTTGGATGAAAGCAAAAAATGGTTGCGCTTACTTCCAGTGTAGGAATAATGCATATGTAGGTGGAGTGTGTGTGTGTGATCTTAATTTAAAAAAGCATGACAAGACTCTCATAAGGTATACAACAAAGGTTGAGTGAACTCAATGCAAAGCAAGCAAGTATGAGCAGGCAAAGGTTTTTCCTAATCTAGATATATGATATATGGCTTTGGTAGGAATTCAAACTTTGTCATACAAGAGCTCATCATGTAAGATTTTTAAATTTTTAAAAGATAAATCTCTAGAACTTTAGTATCGCTAGGAATCGGATAAATAGCAGCTCGGACTTTCTCATATCATATCTATCAATCACCTAGACTTAGCTCAAGCATATGCCTCCACAAGTTTTAGGTTCGAGTAAATTTTTATATAAAAGCAGTCATATCCAAAACTCGGGAGAATTTAAGGTTGAAAAATTAGGCACTTGAAAGGAATTAGCAGAGCAACTATTCATCATCTCCAATTCAAAAATTATATTGTTCTCTAGTTTTTATTCGACTCCTAACAAACTAGACAAAACTTATTAAACATACTCTATGATCACACCTTTATAAATTCTCTTTATTTGGTTTTAGTTATTATTCATCTTTTTATTTTAACTAATAGACTC